>CM062809.1:1138771955-1139371955 GCA_031772625.1 Pinus tabuliformis | reverse complement strand
CCAACCACTATTCTAGATCTCTATTTTTCGGTCACCAAGAGTAGCCATCTTAGCCCAAATATGGCCTTCTTGATGTGTTGGAATTGGATAGGGGTGTTGATCACCTTCCACACATTTCCCACAACCTTCATCTAGCAATCCAAAACTTCATCTCACGATTCTTATCCTCCAAACCCTCTCGGCTAACTTCCTGTAGTAGTACAACAACCTTGTCACGACATCCTATAGCACACCTGTAGCAGCCTGTTTTGACCTACAATGATAGCCTAGCTTAGTTTAGGATTATTTTGACCCCTCATCTTAGGTTCCATGACTAGGAGTGCCACCTATACCGGTCCATTCATTCCTTTCCCTATCCTGCGAAATCACATAGAATTAGTTCTTTCATTCCAAATTTAGCAATTAGGACTTTATTTACTATGTAAGTGTGAATTAGATAGTCAATGAATCCATTCTTGAATTATTTATTGGTAGGATAATATTCTATTTCCAAGCAACCCTGATAGCCAGATGATTGAGTTCAAGTTAGAATAGTTTCCTTTCTGCAAATTAGCATAAGGTTTGGATTCTTTCATATCATTTACAAGTTGACAACATTTACAAGTTTGAGTTGAAAATCATTTACTATCTCTACATAAGGACTAGCCTTCCCATTTTGCTTTCAGTAGTTAATCTTCTTTCATTTCACGTAGAGGAGTAGTTTGGAACCCTATCCTTCAAGTGACCTAATTGAGGGTGGCATGAGTAGAATGATGCATCTACTATGTACATAGCACTGTGACCTCTAAGTTTGTATGAAACCTTGGGTTGATAAGTAAAGTTGAAGAGCCTCTAGAAGTTACAACACTCTTAGCGCAATACCAGGGCTCACCATCTTTTTGGCAGCATTGTCGGGGATGTGTCTAGGTAGATGTGATTTCTACTTTTGTTTATGGTTTGCATTCAATAGGTAGATGTTATTCTTTCTTTCCTTTAATTACATAAAAAGGAAAAAATATTTCATGCCTCGTAGGAGTAGAGACACTTTATGGAAATTCTTGCCAAATATCCCAACACCATCAAACAATCAACCTTCACTCTTCTTTGACAACTGTCAACTTCCCTCTATGACTACAGGGGAGTTAGAGGACCCCTTAGGTGAAAAACCTGAGATCTTTGAAGAGCCTATTAAGGAATAAGATGAATAACCCATTCCACATACCCACACCATGGATGAAAACATGAATGAGGATGTTTTTCCCATTAGAGAGACTAATGGAGATGATAGGATGAAAAATATAAGCCCTTCTTCCCTTCCTCACTTCCATGGCCTAACCTCAGAGGACCATGCTACTGTTTTGTTTGAGTTTACTATTGTCTATAGGACTTATGATTACACCACTGATTACTAGAATTTGAATTTGTTCCCATCCACCCTTAAGGATGCATCCTTGCACTGGTTCATGGGTCTACCTAGGGATAACATCACTACTTGGGCTCAAATGCAGCAATCATTTAACAACAAGTACATGACTATTGTAGGTCCAAAGACATAAAAGAGGAAATCTTTAGCATGACCCTTGGACTGGATGAATCCCTGGAACACTATGAGGAAAGGTTCCAACTCAGTTGTAGGAGGGCTAGATGCACCCTTGATCCTAAATCACTCAAGTTAGTCCTTCTTAGAGGAATTGGGGAGGACATATTGGAAACCATAAACATGTTTCTTAGAGGAGACATTTATCAACTACCCTATGAAAACATCAAGACAATATTCAAAATCCATTCTAGGGCTGCTAGAAATAAGGGTAGGGCTATTCAAGCTTTGGCCGGTTCCTCTTCCTCCACCACATCTACCAAGAATTAAATTGGAAACATGTTGGAGGAATTTAAAAGTTAAATGTTGCACACCTTTTCTATGAAAATGGACACCATGTAGATCAAGAGGAGATAAGAATAAGAAGAGAGAGTGTTAGCTATATTTTCCCCTAAATTCACCCCATGAATGAATGTCCATTAAATGTTATAGAGGTTTGCTCAGTCTATGATGAAAACCATTCGATAGATAAGTGTCATTCTTTACCCAGATTAAAAGTTGTATACCAAGGGAAAGAAGGTGGGGTTTAAAAACTATGTTTCATCAATCAAAGGAGGCCTTAAGGACCTTGGCCATACCATCAGGGCATACGAGGTGCATCATACTCCTATTACCATCCCAACCAGAATGCACCCCTGCTCCCTCATATTCTTCCACTCGTCCTTCATGGTCCACACCTTCGCCTTGGTCTTATGCACCTCAGTATCCTCCCTAACCTACCAATCAAACATTTCAACCATATGCTTCTACACATTCTCAGTGGAATAACCCATCACAAGGTTGGGGGCCTCAATTCAACCAACCTCCTTCTTTACTGCCTCCACCTCCATCTCAACCACAACTCATTCATCCTACTTCGCCTAATCAACCTTAGATACCTTCTCAACCAAATCCGAACCCGAATAACAAACAAACACAATAGGTCTATCATGGGGAGACATCTTACCCTACCTATGCTATGGAGATTCAAGAAATCAACCTCAAGTCTGGAAGAGTGCTCCCATATAACCAACCTCCATCTCCACCTGATGGGCTTGAAGAGGAAAAGGAAGAGAGTGTCCCTTAGGTAAATCCAACTCCTTTTCCTAAAAGATTGATCCATCCTAACCAGCACACCCCAGAAAAGAGTGAACTTCTGGGAGAATTGAAAGACTTGTGTGATAAAATTCCACTCCTCCAAGCTATCAAGGATGTTCCCATCTACAATAAGCTTATAAAAGAGAAATTATTAAAACATCCTGGGAGGAGAAAGAAATACATTCCTACCATCAATGTCATTGGTCAATTATCTGGGCTAATGTTGGGGAGAGAGATTTGTCCAAAATATCTAGACCCTGGAAGTCCTGTGGTAGATGTGCACATTGATGGCATCATTGTCCCTCACTCCTTGATTGATATTGGGGCTGCCATAAATGTGATGATGAAGGAAACCATGCTCAAAATAAACCTCCAAGGATCTTTGAGAAATACCATCATAGTGCTACAACTTGCAGATAGGTCCACAATGGTTCCTGAGGGAGTTGTTGAGGATGTAATGGTCTTTATTGATTCCTGGGAGTATCCTACTGACTTCCTAGTTCTCCAACCCAAGACTAAATTCAATGGCTATCCTCTCATCCTTGGAAGACCATGGATAGCCACTACTAATGCTTACATAAGTTGCAAAGCTAGGAACATGGCCATTAAGAATGGGAAATTTTCCAAACAATTGGTATTGTACCCTCTTGATCAACAATCCCTTGAGCATGAATTATCCCTATGGTTTGAAGAGGAGGAGGAAGATGAAGTGTATTACAAAACATCCCATCCAATCTGTACCCTAGATGTTGTTATAGGAGGGGGAAAACTTGATGAAGATGGCCTCATTAACCAAATCCTCTAGAACCACCCCCCCAACACCATGCCTCTTAATGAGCTTGTGAAGGGATCCGAGGGTAATCCAACTTGGACTGAGTTATTCCTAGTGGAACCAAGTCCTGCGCATGTCAAAACAGTAGAATTTGGTCCATCTAAAAACTTGAATATTAACCCCTCTCTCTCATCCAACCAAGAAGAAAATTTGTGCAAAATGTTGAGAGAGCACTTAGATGCCTTTGCTTGGAGCTACAAAGAGATGAAAGGGGCTCATCCTTCAGTGTGTACTCATCACATATACATCAAGGAGGGATGAAAACCTATGCGCCAACCTCAGAGGAGAATGAACCTAGCCCTCAAAGACATAGTAAAGGAAGAGTTGTGAAAGTTGTTGGATGCAAGGTTCATCTACCCCATATCAGATAGTGAGTGGGTGTCCCCTGTAGTTTTGGTCCCAAATAAGAATGGAAAGTGGAGGATCTATGTAGACTACAAAGAGCTGAACAAAGCCACTAAGAAAATCAATTTCCATTTACATTTCATTGATCAAGTCTTAGATGGTCTTGCAAGGAATAAGTTCTTCTCTTTCCTGGATGGATTCAGTGGTTACAATAAGATCTAGATCAGCCCAGAGGACTAAGATAAATCTACATTAACTTGTCCTTGGGGTACCTTTTCTTATATGGTCCTTCCTTTTGGATTATGTAATGCCCCTTCCACTTTCCAAAGGGAAGTTCTAAGCATCTTTGCTGAGCTAGTCCATGACACTATAGAGATCTACATGGATGATTTCACTCGCTATGGGTGTGACTTCTTGGAGGATCTCTCTAACCTGGGGAAAGGCCTAAAGAAGTGCATTGAAATGAACCTCTCACTTAGTCCTAAGAAGTGTGAATTCTTGATGAATGCAGGGATTGTCCTTGGTTATTCAATATATCAGGAGGGTATATAAGTGGACCCAAAAAAAATTCTTAGTGTAAAAAGGGTCCTTACTCCTCAAAAGCAGAGGGATGGGCTTAGTTGGATATTATAGGAGGTTTATAAAAGACTTCAGAAAATTAGCCTCACCATTGTTTGGATTGTTGTCCAAGGACTCTAAATTTTTTGGTCAGATAGTTTCCAAGAGGCCCTAGAGATCTTGAAAGACAAATTAACTACTGCACCCATACTTAGACGCCCAAATTGGGCTCTTCCTTTTCACATCCATGTTGATGCATCTGAAAAATATGTAGGAGTATCTTTAAGCTAGATAGATGACAATTCGCCTTCTGCCATTTACTTCATTAGAAAAAAATTGTCCAAGTCTGAATTGAATTACATTGTAACTGAGAAAGAACTCCTAGTTGTTGCTCACTCTTTAAACAAGTTCAGAAACTACATCACTGGATATAAAACTTTTATGCATATTGATCATGTAGCTATCAAGTACTTAATGAACAAGCCTGATGTGAATGCTAGAATTATTATATGTTTTATTGTATTAGAATAATTTCATTTAACTATCATTGATAAGCTAGGTAAAGAAAATGTAGTTGCAGATTTTTTGTCTAGACTTCCTTTGCCTACAGGTGAGGAAGGTATGGTTGATGATTAACTTCTAGATGAGCACTTATTTTCTATTTTAGTTCTCTCTCCATGGTTTGTTGACATAGCCAACTATCTAGTTGCTGCAGAATTTCCTCCAAATATATCATCTAGGGAGAAGAGCAGAATTGTAAGGAAGAGTGCCACTTTCACTTGGATTAGGGGCAATCTCTTCAAGATGGGACCAGATTAAATATTGAGGAGATGTGTCAGGGAAGAGGAGGTCTTTGACATCCTCTCTATGTGTCATGATAGGCATTGTGGAGGTCACTTTGCTGCCAAGAGGAAAAATTTCAAGGTTCTACAAGCTGGCTACTACTGGCCCACTCTCCACTAAAATGCAAGAATATACACCACTTAAAGTGATCAGTGTCAGAGGATGGGGAAACATACTCCTGAGTATGAAATTTCCTTACAATCTTAGGTGGATTTAGAGCCATTTGATAAGTGGGGCATGGATTTAATTGGGCCAATTGATCCACCATCATGACAAAAAAAGTACATCATTGTATGCACTAATTATTTGACAAAGTGGGCTGAGACAAAGGCTTTCAAGGTAGCAACATAGGAGAAACTAGTTGAGTTCTTAAGGGATAATGTTCTTTACAAGTTTGGGTACCCTAGAGAGATAGTCACCGACAAGGGAGCTTAATTCAAATCACATTTGATTGAGAATTTATTAAGGCAACATCATATCAAGAACAAAAATCTACTTCCTATCATCCTCAGGAAAATAAACAAGTAGAGGTCACCAATAGGGAATTAGGAGGAACACTCACCAAGGTTGTGAGAAACAATAGAAAGGATTGGGCAAACATATTAGTGGAGGCCACTTGGGCCTATAATACAACATGGAAGACAACTATTGGTTTTACCCCTTATGACTTGGTCTATGGAAAGAAGGCTCTACTCTTCATTGAGTTTAAGTACAATAATTTGAGAATGGAAACATAGCTGGATTTAGATGTCACCAAGGCATAGAAGGAGAGGTTGCTTAGTTTAAATGGCTTGGATGAATTCAGAATGCAGGCCCTCCTACATACCGAAGTTATCCAATTGCAGAGGAAGGTATGGCATGATAGGAATATCAAGACCAAGGTCTTTCAAGAAGGGGATTAGGCTCTTCTGTATGAATCTAGGTTCAAGGACTTCAAAGGAAACTCGATGACAAGGTGGTTAGGACCAAACCTGATCCAAAATGGATCTTGGATAGAATTCTAAGTCTAAAGTGTTCCTCACAGAGGAAAATGAAAATCCAAGGATGCTCTTGGAAATAGTCCCATTGCATAGATCTTCTCATTCTAAATCTACTGCAATTTGAATGGGCTAAAATGGACCTTGGATGAGGAAGTTATCGCAAAAAAAAGTTTGCCTTTGTCCTTAGGAAAAGGAGGCATTTCTTCTAAAAATGGCCTAAAAGACTCTGTAAGGAAATTAAATCGCAAATGTGCAAAAGGGGTAGACTTAACACAAAGGTGAAAGGACCCCCGATCAGCGATCTCTAATAAATCAGATCAGAGGTAGGCCTTCACCCGATATCGGGACCTCAGACAAGGCGACATGCGATAATGCGATTGTGATATCGGCGATCGATAATCGGGGTGATCGACGATCAGAGGAGTAGAAGGCAAAGACCCCTGCCGATGTGATACGCGAGGTGCAATATCGGTGATCGACGGATTGGCGGATCAGTAGATTGGCAGTCGGAATACCCAAAGGACATACCCCTGGGCCATTGCGATTGCGATTAGCGATCAGGACCCGGAACCGATAGGGATTATGGACCCGATTGCATAAAATTTGAAATCCGGGATTTTCGGATTTTCTGTGTATTAACGCTTTTCTACTATAAAAATAAAATACAAAGGAAATAACCCGAAAGCGATAAAGCCAGACCTGATAGGATTTATAGACCTAATTTCATAGAGTTTGAAGTCCAGGAACTTCGGAATTTTAATGTATTTCCCATGTATTTGGGTTTTGGCCATTATGCCATGTGATAGCGACTTGTGATAGAATGGTGGACCTAAAAGGTTAATACATGCAACTATATATTATTTGAGTTCTGTAATGCATGGGACTTCGGGCGGGCCTCAGGTGGTAAGTGGTATTGGACAGGCTTCGCCCGATCCCATACACTGGTCGACACGTGGCTTGGCACCAGAGAGAGAAAACTGCCTTTTGGGTGGGTAATCTCTGTGCGCATAAGCCACCCGAAATTAATATCAATCGTTAGATTAGAGATCACCCAAATCAACGGTGGGCTTGCGATAGCGACTAAAGGCGGATCCGAAAGGATTATAGGGCAGATTCGATGATTTTTGAAGTCCGATAGAAAGAATTTTGTGGGTTTTTCAGCGTTTTTAGTGTATTTCTTTGTTTAAACAGAGAAACGTGTTCCCGGGGCTTTCAACAGCGCCAATGGTCCTTTCCATTTAAAAATAGGTGGCCACCATACCTGAAGGTGTTTCACAATGATTGTTTAACGCTCAGAGGGGATTTGAATGGACAGAGCCTAGAAGCCAAAGAGCCCAAAAGGGGAGATGAACAGACAAGTGTCGATAAGCTTAAAAGCCACTCAATGTCAAAGACAGAGAGCAATTGCTGAGATAGAGAAAAAGTAGAAGGCAGAGCCACGAGACAGAGCCAGAGACAGAAAGTCTAAGAGCTTTAGAGCCAGGGGTGAGCTGGTGTTCTAAGCCCATTTTGTTCTGTGTAAACCAGTGGAGTTGAGTGTGGATCTTGTAAAATAACTATTGCCATAATCCCAGAGAGCCTAGTCGAGTTGGCAAAGCTCAAGGAGACATAGCCCAAGAGTTTTGGGTGAACTCCAAATTAATATTGCTATTATGTGTGATTGATTGTTTCTGCATTGTATTTGTTGCTTTATTTGTTGTTATATGTTTTATATCAATTCAAGAAAATAAACTTAAGGCACATAAATAGTTTTAAAGACAAACACAAGAATACACCTAATTTCAAGCACTTTTAATTCCACAATTGGTTAATCATAAGGTCTTGGGAACATTTAATCTTTGGAAGTGGGAGAGGTTCTTGTAAGCTCAAAAGAAACCTTTAGAGCCCCATTTTCAAATCAGGTGGTATCAGAGTTGGTTATACCAGAGCAAGTGGTATCAACTCAGAATGCTTGATTGACAAAGCAAAGATTGCTTGTCTGAAAGGCGTTTGGGCGGTCAAGGATTGATTGTCTGATTGATTGTATGCTTGTTTGCAAAATGACTATTGTTTGAGTTTGCAGAGGTGAAAGGAAAGCTATTGATAGCTCAGTCTAGGAAGGACAAGAAGGAAGAAGGGCTAAAGGCATTCTTCTCATCCCAAAGGACCTCAAGGAAATCCTTGAAGCACAAGAGGTTTGTTTCAAATGGTTGCTTGAATAATCTCTTTGTTAATCTTGTTTGAAGTTATTTTGTTCATTGGCATAATGACGACTTCTACAAGTGAGTTGTCAAATTCCTCCTTCATCACAAGATTCTTTGATGGAGACATGAAGCAAGACTTGTTCATCATGATGGACAAGGTGAGGGAAATGTATGAGGATGGAAGGAAGAGAAACATAATTAGAGAGTAGTTGGATTCCATGGAGGAAGATAAGCAATTGCTTTCTAACAAATTGCGGGAGATGGAGAGGCAAATTCATATTGCAAATATCAACCTCAAAAGGATGCATGAGTTGGAGTCATAGATCTTTGTTGCCAAAGAAGCCTTGGTCAAGTATCAGCTTGAATAAGATGTAAACCATTCCAGTTTGTCTTCAAATTCTCCTCAGAATGCTTGTATTGGTTCTTTTAAAAAACATACTATAGGAATAGGTTCTAAGCTAATGTCCAAGATGGGCTATGAAGGAAAAGGCTTGGGTAAACATGCACAAGGTATTGTTGAGCCAATAATAGTTGAGGAAAGGCCTAAGTATTTGGGTCTTGGTTATGGAGAATCTTATGGAGAAAGTTCCAAAGTTGCCATGAAGGCCATTGAAACAACTCCATGAAGGAGTTTCATTGCAGGTCTTCTACCTCAAGGGTGTGAAAATTGTATTCAATTGGAATGCAATCGCTTGAAACATCATTTACAGGATGCAGGTGTTCAGAAGCATACACTTGAACCAGAGAGTTGGGGAAACCCTAATAGCCTTGAAGAGATTGATGGTGTTCAAAAGGGATCCACTTCTTCATTTGTTTCACCTCCTGATGAAAGCAATAAAGGTGAAAGAGAAAGGTATATATCTGATTCTAATAATCTTCCTTTTGATTTTGCAAAGCATGATAAATTTACACATAGATATGGGAAAAGAATTGCTTGTTCCTTTTGTGGTTTGGATAACCATAATGTTTCTAGATGTTGGAAGAGAATGGCCACATACAGAAAACTTTTGAAGGAAAAGAAGCAAGGAGCCAAAGGTCCATTAGACAAGGCAAATCATGCTGTCAAGAGGATGCACATGCAGTGCAGTTATTGCCATAAGCAAGGACATCTTGCTGCAAAATGTTGGAATTTGAATCTAACAATGCTTCCACAAAAGCTGAAGAATGTGGAAAGAGAAAATGGCAAAAATGGAAAGGAAGTTTCCATGGACGATGTGTTTCAGGATGATTCACATGTTGATGCTGATGTGCAGACAAAGGCAAGACCTTTGAAATGGATTGGTAAGAAATGGTTAGAGTTCTTATATAATAAAGATTGCATGTCTATTGATGCATCTATTTGCATTTCTTTGTTAATGAGATGCAAGTTGCAGGATTTTACCAAGAAGGTGAATGGAAAAAGTTGAGTAGGAGACTCACTTTGTTGCTACAACATTATGTTCATTTCAGCTTCGAAAGTACAATGTGCTTAAGCGAAAGTTGAAGGATGAAATGCATGCATAGGCATGATGTGCATGAACACAAGGATGCTGATGATTTCCTTGCTTTTGAACATGTGTGTGTGATTAACTTGAAGGGTTTATTGCTTTGACATGCATGTAATGCAATGTTGGCTTGGGAGAGGTTAACATGGTCTCCAAGATGGAGATAATGATGAAGTGTTTCATCCTTTGAACATGTATGTGTAATTAACTTGCAGGGTTGGTTGCTTTGACATGCATGTGATGCAATATTGACTAGAGAAAAGTTGATGTGGTCTCCAAGATGGAGATAATGATGAAGTGTTTAATCTCTAAAAAAGAGTCCTAGAGGTATTTTTCTACATGCTTGACTTGAAGGGTCATTTTTCTTAAAGGCATGTCTTTTGGGCTTGTTATCTAGTCCATCATTTGTATGCAGATGTAAGACATGGAGGTGATCATAGGATGTGAAATATATTTCTTTTGTTGAAGCAGGAGTTTAAGCCATCCAGTTGTTGTCTGTATTTCTGTTGTTGTAATAATTGTTGTTGACAGCTTTCCAAACAGGCACAAAAGAAAATATTGTGAAGCAGATGTACTTCACATTTATTTGAGCCACCTTGGATCAATGATCAAGGCAGAGAAGTTCAAACTACCTTCTGTGACCATCTCAGCAGGAGTTCTGCATGAAGTCAAGGAGTAAGACAGTTCTTCCTAGGAGGACCAGCACATCCAGGAAGGAAAGTGGTTAGAGACTTTCGTTCAGAGGCACTATGCAAGACAAGTGTATGTAGGTTGAAAGAAGAGGGTGATGTCACTCTCATTTACTGTTCAAATCAGTATGTCAGTATTTTGGAGACCAAAAGTTCTTTTAGTGGGAAGGTGTGATCCAAAATGGATCTTGGATAAACTTCTAAGTCTAAAGTGTTCCTCACAGAGGAAAATGAAATTCCAAGGATGCTCTTGGAAATAGTCCCATTGCACAGATCTTCTCATTCTGAATCTACTACAATTTGAATGGGCTAAAATGGACCTTGGATGAAGAAGTTATCGCAAAAAGAAGTTTGCCTTTGTCCTTAGGAAAACGAGGCATTTCTTCTAAAAATGGCTGAAAAGACTCCTTAAGGAAATCGCATCGCAAATGTGCAAAAGGGGTAGACTTAACGCAAAGGTGGAAGGACCCATGATCAGCGATCTCTGATAAATCGGATCAGAGGTAGGCCTTCGCTCAATATCAGGAACTCAGACAAGGCGACATGCGATAATGCGATTGCGATATCGGTGATTGGTGATCGGGATGATCGACGATCAGAGGAGCAGAAGGCCCAAAACCCTGCCGATGTGATACATGAGGTGCGATATCAGTGATTGGTGGTCGACATACCCAAAGGACAGACCCCTGGGCCGTTGCCATTGCGATTAGCGATCATGACCTGGACCCGATTGTATAAAATTTGAAATCCAGGATTTTTGGATTTTATGTGTATTAGCTCTTTTCTGTTATAAATCTGAAATACAAAGGAAATGACCTGAAAGCGATAAAGCCGGATCCGATAGGAATTATAGACCCGATTTCATAGAATTTGAAGTCCGTGAACTTCAGAATTTCAATGTATTTCCCATGTATTTGGGTTTTGGCCATTACGCCATGTGATAACGATTTGCAATAGAATGGTGGACCTCCTCCTCCTCTTGTTATACAAAAACCTATAGAAACTAAAGTCGCAGTAAAACCACAAAAGTCCTCTATTACATCTATTCCTGGAGGATCACCAACTGCAAAGCGCACATAGTGAAAGTGAGAATGCAGAACTGTGGAAATAAACAAGATCCGTGACTGATATTTTAATCACAAAGAGGGAAGCAACTCCTCTACTGCGCAATCTAACATCATGAATATGTTTTTAAATATATTTGAATACGAATGCCAACAAGAGTATTAGTTCATAATAAATACCAGGTCTGCTTAATCGCTCCAATATCTGACAATTCTTCTGAACAATATTCTCGTGCCGAAACAAGAACTCTGGCCCAATGGTCTACTTCTGCATCTTTGCGACTTCTTCAACCTTAACAAGGATCATACAAGTTCGAGAATAGAATCAAAAACAATCTACAAAGGAGACATAGATTTACAAAAATTGAGGAATCTTTATTGATGAACTTCAAAACTGAAGTATTACAAAGTTTCTTCTCAAGCAATACTAAGTTACTTCTCCAGCAGAAAGGCTCTCTAAATTTCTCAAAACCCAAATGCCTCTCTTCCCTTGTCTTCACCTATTTATAGATCCTCTCAGTTATGGGTTTGGTGATACCTCCATATCGGATATGAGAGAATCTTACTTTACATCAAAATCAAATCCTTACATCAGATATGAGAGAATCCTGCTTTCGGGTAACCCGGAGGACATCCGCACAGTATCTTACTTTACATCAAAATCAAATCATTGCATCAGATATGAGAGAATCCTGCTTTCAGGTAACCCATAGGATATCCGCACAGTAATTCAATCATAAAATATTTTATATTTATTCTTATACCTTTATTTAATTATATATGTCGGATTGATTACACTGTAAGTGATTCCTTTTTAGGGAACCTTACAAAAAAACTGTCTGCCACCAAAGTGTAATGTGAAATCAAGATTTCTGGAATCTTGAAGAAAGATTAAAGCTTCAAAAGCTTCATCATTTCTTTGCATTTGATCATCCCATGAGAAATAATGATGTCTAGTTCCATGCCGATATTTGATTTCTTTCATTGGAAACCAATCTGCTTGATAATCGAGTAGAGGTTTTTGTAGATTCAAAGTGTGAGAACCGTCAGCACATTCAATGTGAATCTCATTTTCTAATCTTCTTATGATGTTACATCTGAGACTATTTACATCATTTCTCTGTAAAAGTTCCTGGCTGAGAAGATCTGCGAAGGAATTCTTAACTCCAGAAATGAACTCTACATCAAAACGATACTGGGCCAACGTCATTATCCATCTAACCATTGCTACATCTTCAAAGTCACATTTATGGATAGCAAAATTAAGACCATGGCAATCTGTTTTGACTGTAAAATGTTTATAGATCACAAAATCTTTGAATTTGGCAATGCCAAGGTAGACAGCTCTAAGTTCTTTCTTTAGGCTGGACCAATTTTTTTGTGTAGTTGCCCAGATTCCAGAGGCATACTGGAAAATTTCGTATTCCATTTTCTTTTTATTAGGATCATGTTGGCAGAAAATTGCACCCCATCCGATATCACTAGCATCTGTAATGATGGTTTTAGACCATTCTTCATTGATTGTGCTTAAAGGAGAAATATTCATAATTTTTCCTTTAATTCTTCTAACTACCTCTGTTAAATCCTCTGTCCATGGAATTGGATCTTTTCGCAATCTTTTATTCAATAAGACTCTGTCTTAGGCACAATGTCTAACAAATTTGGATATGTAATTCAAACTACCCAAGAATCTTTGTAGTTGAGTTTTATCAGTGATTCTGTCTGGAAATTTATCTATGAAATCAAGACTATGTTGGATAACGTAATATGATCCATATTGAATCACATATCCCAAGAAATCTATCATAGTCTGAAATAACTTCATTTTTGAATCTGATAAAACTATACCTTTTTCTTTGACTCTCTTGTAGAATTTATTAAGATGCTTTATATGAGAGGGAATATTTGCAGAATGAATTAAAACATCATCAATATATTTCTTCAAGAAATCATCCATACCTTCAAAAGTTTCATCCATAATCCTCTGGAAGGCAGATGGAGCATTTACTAGTCCAAAGGGCATAATATTCCATTCAAAATGACCTTCTGGTATTGAAAACGTTGTTTTCCACTTATCTTCTTCTTTTATCCCTACTTTCCAGAAACCAGACTATAAATCAAACTTGGAAAAGATTTTTGACTATGATATCTGAGACAAAAGCACTGAGGGCTTTGGCAATCTTGATTTTCCTCTGATAATCTCTGAATGTTTGTTGACATAAAATCCAAAACAAGCAATAGGGCTATGAGAGTTTCTGATCAAACCTTTTTGCAGTAAGGATTTTATTTCTTCTTTACAATAACTAAGTTGTTTAGAATTCATCGGTATCGCTTTTGATCTTTTGAGTTTTCCATGAAATTCCTTTTTCAAAGGCAATTCTACTTCATGTTTATGAATATGCCAAAATGCATTTGGATCTTCAAAACAACAAGATTTTAGTTTCTGAGAGATCTCACTTATTTCTTTTTCAAATTTGCCTTTCAGAATATTTCCATCAATCTTGAGCATTTCTTTCTTCTTCTCCATCTTTGCCAAGGTATTCTGTAACCTGTCAATTCTGCTCAATCTATTAAGAGAATTATAATGAATAAAAGGATAAAAATAATCTATACCTTTGAAGAGAAGAAAATACCCCCATTTCTGTGATTTTTCATCATAAGTGCTTCTATGTCTTCTGAAATTGCCCAGGAAAGGAGTTCCTAAGTACATAGCACAATCAAGCCCTGCGACTGATGGAGCATGAACTGTCATTCCTTCAGATTGAAAAATGAAGACATCTATTATAGCTTCTTCCATTGTCTTGATTTCTCCACTTGCAGTAACAACTCTTGGACACTTTGTCTTTTGTCTTTGAGGATAGGGAGTTATAGTGCCACTTACTATGTTCAATCTTGAACCTGTATCAATTAGAAGATTCCACCATTCTATGGAAGAACCAATTCTAATTTTCATTTTTACACAGTACATTACATCTGCGTTCATTGCATTCATTCCTAATCCAAATCTAGGATCTTCAAATTCTTCATCTGGAATTTCAAAGTCTTCATATTTTAAAACCCCTTTCACTGGATCATGATATGGATCAGGCTGTCTTTCTGGTTCTTTCTGTTCTATCTGTGAAGATTCTCCTTTTATGGGTTGTGCATGTAAAGAATGTATATTGTGCCTCTGATGTGCTTCAATGCATAGCCTTCTATTCTCTCTGACTTCTTTTCTGAGATCTTTGATAGCTTGACTAATTGCAGGAAGTGTTTGAGGAAGATCATCTTAAATTGTTTGTTGTCTGAATTGTCTTGTTTGACCATCAACTAAAAATAAGGCTACAGAAGGAATATAACTATGTTGATGATTTATCTGTGACTTTTGTTGTTCTTGATATTTTTGTGGCTTGGACAGTTGAAGATGGGTCATCAGCAATCCTCTGTACATTTCTTTGAGTTTTGGATCATCAGAATTAACCGTTTATGTAAAATAATTTCTAGAAAGCTCATCATGATCTAAGCTTTCATTTGATAGTGGTCTAAACATCCTAACTGCATTACATTTGCAAATGTCAGGATCACTGCATTCACAGAGTTCTTGAAAACATTCATTATAGTGTGGATCTTTGCAATATTCAACTTCAGAATCTTCTTCTTCATAAACAACATGTATCTGGTCATTTAGATCATAATAATTTTCTGAATCTGTTAATTCTTCACAGCTAGAGGGGAGATCAATAATATTTACCTTGCCAGATTATTCTTATAGCTAGATTGTTTCTTCTTCCTAGATTGTTGTTTGTCTTTTTTTAGTTTTGGACAATTTGGAGCAACATGCCTTTTTTCATTGCAATGGAAGCAAAATATTTGCTTCTGTTTTGGCCTTTGATGAAACTGGCGTGTTTTTTTGTATTCTCTGGGAGGCCTTCTATGAATGATTTTTTTGTTTTCTGCGGATCTAAAATTTTGATTAGAGTAAGATTTCTTTTTAGAGCGACGATGATCATATCCCCCTAAACTTTTAGAGCCATGTAAATGCCATTGTTTGCATAGTTGTTGAGAGCCATGTGGTTTAGTGGAGCTAGTGGCAGCTCGAACAATTTTCATCTGAGAGCAAAGTTCAACAATGACAGCCTTAATAGCTTGTCTTATAACACCAAATTTATAGGCACCAATCTTTCCAGGAAGCTTATTCAAAATGACAGTAGTTACCCAATTTGGTAAAGAAGCAATGAAGATTTCTTTCCATTGGGGATCTAGAATCATGTCAAAAGAAAGAGTATGCAGATGATGGAGATATTTCATAACATATTCATCAAAATGCTGCATATTAGTAAGCTTCATGGATGTAAGTGTGACTGCAGCAAGTTCATTATTGATCTGAGGATAACCACAAAAATTGACAAGAATGCCATGCATTAGGCAACCAATCATGTTATTCACAAGTAATGAAGTCTGTGGATCCATATATGTAGTACTATCTGGGTTCATTACCACAGATGTTTCCCAAGAAGGAATGAGGACAGGATCATAATGAATTTCTTCTTTAATCCAAGAATCAAGGAGTCCTTCGAATCCACTGAGGATTTTCTTGGTTGCATTTATTGAAGAAATGTCATCTGCTAAATATGTGCGGTAGAAAACCAACATGGAACTCAATGTAGATGGTATTTCTGCTTCAGAACAATTGTCAATATTCCATGAATATGTGGAAGAAGCAGACCAATCTTTATGATATTATTTTTTCATGACATCTCTTTTGTCAGGAGCAGGTGACCAAGAAGAATTCCAAGAACTTCTATCAGTAACTTTATGTACGGTTGTATCTTTGGGTTCTTCTTCATCAGAAAATGAAATCAGATCAGGAATGTCTTTTGCTATCTGAAAAGTTTCTTTATCGGGAGGAGAAAAATTATTCACAAGCAACTCTAAATCTTCTAGAGTAGGAGGAGCAGAGGATGCTGCTTCAAATTTGTTGAGTACTGTATCAGATCTAGAAGGCTTATCAGGACCATCTCCTGATTTCAACCACTCAGAAACTGTCATTTTATATCCAAGGCTTGAAGAGTTTAGACTAGAAAACATGCTAGGATTAGCCATAGGAGCATAGACAAAGGTAGTTTCTGGTTTAGGAAAAATGATATCACCAGGATTCTTCATTTTTTATTGAAGAGTAGTAGGAACAACATGGAAAGGCAATTGATCTTAAGGATCTGAGAAATAAGTAGTAGCTTTAAAAGTAGGATCAAGAGTGTTTTTATTTTTCAGACTTTCAACAGAAGTAGAGACAACCCAAACTTGTTTCTTTACTACTTCAAGTGACGTTTTTAAGCTTGTCATCATATCCTGATTCTTATCTACTACTGAATGTACTTTGCCAATCCATTTGGAATTATCATTAATCCCTTTTTCTAAAACATCAATAGTTTTAGCAATATGCAAATCATTTGATCTAAGAGTTTTTATTCCATCTAGTAATTGATCTTTGGTAAAATCTACCTTTTGAAGAATTTTATCAATTATTTCTTGGAGCATTTTATTTTCTCTGGCTGCATATTGATGATTTCTTTCTAGATGTTTATTCAAACTATCTAGAGCAATATTTTTCCAGTTTGTTGCTATAACCGATTCCCTGTCGGAAAGATGAGACTGGTCAAACTGAAGTGAAAGTAACTTAAAAATCATATCATCTTGTCTGATAACAAGATTTTTCGAAGGAGGAAATGTTGTCTCAATGCTAAGAATAGTGCCTTCTATTAATTCCCATTTGTGTTGTGGCACTTCTGTCTGTAAGGCTGACCCTTGCATCATATTCACTCTAAGGGTTTGACAGATGTGTTCTAACAAAAGCTGCCCTTTCATCTTATGAGACTGTAAATGTTTTGGAACATTTGATTTTTGCAACATATTTTTATATTTATTATCTATGTGAGGGATGATAAGAGGTCCAGGAATTTCAACTGGATTTTCCTTAATCTTTGTTTTTATATCTTCACAAGATAGATTCTTGAACTTTTTGACCAAAGCCATTTCTACTTCATTTGTACTTGGATAATAAAATTCATAAAAAGAAATCCATTGGTTATTCTGTTCCATCCAAGCTTTCCAATTTTTATTGTTGACTTTGTTGATTGTTGACCTATCTTTCTTTGAATAGGTTTTCATTTCTTCACAATATCTATACTCTTGCTGATGAGTATACAAATCCCAGTTAAACATTTTCTTATACCATTCATTTGAGGGATCATAAGGACTTATTCCTTTGTATATCTTAAGAAATTGAATGATTTCTTCATCAGAAGGAAGTTGTATTTTACTTGGAATCTTATTCCTAGGATCCAATCTGTAGCTGGGGATTTCTTCCGGATATCCTAAGCCTTTTGTAGAAGATTTTCCTACTGATTGAAGAAAAATTTCTTCATGAGCTGAAAAAGGAGTACACTTTGTATATTCCTGTGTTTGATTTCGAGAACTTGGAAAAAAAAGAATCATGTTTATTCTTCTTTTGTCTTTATCCTGTTCTTCTTTTTCATGGGGTTTTGGAAGACTAGGATTTTGCTGACAAAAGTTAGGATAACAATGAGGATGATTACATACATATGGTTGTGGAAATTGTGGAATTTGGAATACTGATTGCATATTAACTGTTCTAGGAGGAACAATATTTGAATGGAGAGACTGGAGAGTGTGTGCAATCATATTTGATAACATATGCATGAAGTTTGGATCAGAAGTAAGATCATATGAAGGACTTGGTGATCCTCGAAGAATAGATGCAATAGAGGAAATTTGTGGTTTTACTGCGACTTCAGTTTTTACAGGGTTTTATATAACAAGAGGAGGAGGAGGTCCACCATGCTCAGACTGTGCATACTCTAATTGGGGAAAGAAACGAGTTCGAACAAGGCTATTATCTTCTCGAATAGACGTTTGAGCAGTGATAGGTTGTGGACAGGGAGAAGTACGAATAGAAGCCCAATTTGTGACCCATTCTGTTGGCGATTTAAGATCTCGACGAGATATCATTTGAGGAGCAACAATATTTAAGCCATAGTAATGAGTGATTAAAGTAGTGAACTCAGAGGTTTCAGAAACCTGGTGGACAACAGAAGGAGTGGTCTTCTTATAAAATTCGACGACACATCGCTAATGAATAGCAACATTATTGTTATTATCTTCAAAATCATCATATCCATGTGTTTGGATGCCGAGCATTAGAGCATTGATGGCATTAGGATCATCTAAGGAAATAGAAAAATCAGGAACACAGGACCAAGAAATTGGACCATAGGCTAATGTTCCTTAGCATCCTCCAATTAAAGCTTTATGAAAAGTTTTCCATCGGCGATCAAAAACACAAGAGAAGACATCAACTTCTTGACCTTTTCTATGTAATCGCTGAATTCCAATTTGGATATGACCAAAATGAGCAAAATTGAGACCATATTTTAGTGCAGCTGGAAACTCGGATTGCTTCAAAATGTTCATTGTTTGAAGCAGACAATTATTACCGCAGGTTTGTAGAATTTCTTCTTTAACCTTATATCTCCAGTATTGTATAGTGTCTAATAATCCCAGATTTGTATAGACATCTTTGGGGTATATTTTTGGTAAAGACCAAGAACCATACTTAATTTGTTCATTTAATAATGTGAAAGATTTATCATGGACGACAATGTGAAAAACAAATTGTATTTTTTCATTACATTCTCTTTCTTCTTCTTCTCTAAGGATTTCATGAAAACTTTTATCACTAAACTCATGAAGAGAACTTTTTGTTGGAGAAAAATTATCCATAACCAATACTTTCTAACAACAGGAAGAAAGCGGAAATACTTTCAACCTCGCTCTGATACCAACTACAAAGCGCACACAGCGAAAGCGAGAATGCAGAAATGTGGAAATAAACAAGATCCGTGACTGATACTTTAATCACAGAGAGGGAAGAGACTCCTCTACTGCGCAATCTAGCATCACGAATCTATTTTTGAATACTAATGCCAAAAATAGTATTAGTTCATAATAAATACCAGGTCTGCTTAATCGCTCCAATATCTGACAATTCTTCTAAACAATATCCTCGTGTTGAAACATGAACTCTGGCCCAACGGTCTACTTCTGCATCTTTTGCGACTTCTTCAACCTTAACAAGGCTCATACAAGTTTGAGAATAGAATCCAAAGCAATCTACAAAGGAGACATAGATTTACAAAAATTGAGGAATCTTTATTGATGAACTTCAAAACTGAAGTATTACAAAGTTGCTTCTCAAGCAATACCAAGTTACTTCTCCAGGAAAAAGGCTCTCTAAATTTCTCAAAACCCGAATGCCTCTCTTCCCTAGTCTTCATCTATTTATAGATCCTCTCAGTTGTGGGTTTGGTGATACCTCCATATCGGATATGAGAGAATCTTACTTTACATCAAAATCAAATCCTTACATCAGATATGAGAGAATCCTGCTTTTGGGTAACCCAGAGGACATCTGCATAGTATCTTACTTTGAATCAAAATCAAATCCTTGCATCAGATATGAGAGAATCCTGCTTTTGGGTAACCCGGAGGACATCCGCACAATAATTCAATCATAACATATTTTATATCTATTCTTATCCCTTTATTTAATTAAATATGTCAGATTGATTACATTGTAAGAGATTCTTTTTCAGGGAACCTTACGAAAAACCTATCTGCCACCAAAGTCAGAAAAAAAGACATTACAAAATGACAAAATGTTCTAGTTTTTCACGATAATAATGATGTTCTCTGAACCTAGTCAAGGAGTCATTATTAAAATACTGTGAGTAAATTTCTTCCTCACATTCCCAAATTGGTACTTCAGCATATTCTGGTACTTTCTCCTGAAAAAGTAGTGGGTCAAAAGGATTTAAATATGGATCTGTCATGGCATGAAATGACTCATAGTCATGTGAAGAGCCATTCATATTTCCCCTAAATCTTCTGAAGGAAATATTTCATGTAACAAACCAATGAAAGGATCCATTGGCGCAGAGTGCTGCAAGCATGTGATAATTGGTGAATATTGGTGATATCCAAAATCCTTTTGTATAAAATTCCTGATTGATGTGCCCATGGTTCTGTAAATCCACGAAGTTGTAATAACCAGAGAGAGAATGGGTAAAAACATAGAGGATTGGTACCATAAATGTTCCACCATTCTTTAAACCATTTAGGTGTGGGGTCTTATTCTTCGATTTGTGTAACTTGCATCCCATGATATCTAAAAGAAAACTACACATTATAGAAAAACGAGTTAGTTTTATTTTCAAAACACATACCTATATACGAGGCTTTCTCTTGGTGTTCATGATCTTCAGATTTTTGAAGGTTGGGTGACAATAGGAAGCGATCAATGTAGGTTTCACAACAGATTATATTTTCATCTGCATCTTTGTGTAATGTGAAATCAAGATTTCCGGAATCTTGAAGAAAGCATAAAGCTTCAAAAGCTTCATCATTTCTTTGCATTTGATCATCCCATGAGAAATAATGTTGTCCAGTTCCATGCTGATATTTGATTTCTTTCATTGGAAACCAATCTGCTTGATAATCGAGTAGAGGTTTCTGTAGATTCAAAGTGTGAGAACCATCAGCACATTCAATTTGAATCTCATTTTATAATCTTCTTATGACATTACATCTGAGATTATTTACACCATTTCTCTGTAAAAATTCTCGGCTGAGAAGATCTGTGAAGGAATTCTTAACTCCAGAAATGAACTCTACATCAAAATGATACTGGGCCAACGTCATTATCCATCTAACCATTGTTGCATTTTCAAAGTCACATTTATGGATAGCAAACTTAAGGGCTTGGAAATCTATTTTGACTGTAAAATGTTTATAGATCACAAAATCTTTGAATTTGGCAATGCCAAGGCAGATAGCTCTAAGTTCTTTCTTTAGGCTGGACCAATTTTTTTTGTGTAGTTGACCAGATTCGAGAGGAATACTGGCAAATTTCATATTCCATTTACTTTTTATTAGTAGCATGTTGGTATAAAATTTCACCCCATCCGATATCACTGGCATCTGTAATGATGGTTTTAGGCCATTCTTCATTGATTGTGCTTAAAGGAGAAATATTCCTAATTTTTTCTTTAATTCTTCTGACTGCCTCTGTTAAATCCTCTGTCCATGGAATTGGATCTTTTTGCAATCTTTTATTCAATAAGACTTTGTCTTGGGCACAATGTCTGACAAATTTGGAGATGTGATTCAAACTACCGAAGAATATTTGTAGTTGAGTTTTATTAGTGATTCTGTCTGGAAATTTATCTATGAAATCAAGACTATGTTGCATAATGAAATATGATCCATATTGAATCACATATCCCAAGAAATCTATCATAGTCTGAAATAACTTCATTTTTTAATCTGATAAAACTATACCTTTTTCTTTGACTCTCTTGTAGAATATATTAAGATGCTTTATATGAGAGGCAATATCTGCAGAATGAATTAGAACATCATCAATATATTTCTTCAAGAAATCATCCATACCTTCAAAAGTTTCATCCATAATCTTATGGAAGGCAGATGGATCATTTACTAGTCCAAAGGGCATAATAGTCCATTCAAAATGTCCTTCTAGTACTGAAAAAGTTGTTTTCCACTTATCTTCTTCTTTCATCCCTACTTGCCAGAAACCAAACTTTAAATCAAACTTGGAAAATATTTTTGACTGTGATATCTGAGACAAAAGCACTGAGGGCTTTGGCAAGGGATAAGCATCATAATCAAGAATATTATTCAAAGGCTTGTATTTTACTACCAATCTTGGTTTTCCTCTGATAATCTCTGAATGTTTGTTGACATAAAATCCAAAACAAGCAATAGGGCTATGGGATTTTCTGATCAAACCTTTTTGCAGTAAGGATTTTATTTCTTCTTTACAATACCCAAGTTGTTCAGAATTCATTGGTATTGATTTTGATCTTCTGAGTTTTCCATGAACTTCCTTTTTCAAAGGAAATTCTACTTCATGTTTATGAATATGCCAAAAGGCATTTGGATCTTCAGAACAACAAGATTTTAGTTTCTGAGAGATCTCACTTATTTCTTTTTCAAATTTGCCTTTCAGAAGATTTTCATCAATCTTGAGCATTTCTTTCTTCTTCTCCATCTTTTCCAAGGTATTCTGTAACCTATCAATTTTGCTCAATCTATTAGGAGAATTGGAATGAATAAAAGGATAGAAATAATCTATACCTTTGAAGAGAAGAAAATACCCCCATTTCTGTGATTCTTCGTCATAAGTGCTTCCACGTCTTCTGAAATTTCTCAGGAAAGGAGTTCCTAAGTACATAGCACAATCAAGCCCTGTGACTAATGGAGCATGAACTTGAATTCCTTCAGATTGAGAAACGAAGACATCTATTATAACTTCTTCCGTTGTCTTGATTTCTCCACTTACAGTAACAACTCTTGGACACTTTGTCTTTTGTATTTGAGGATAGCGAATTATAGTGTTGCTTACTATGTTCAATCTTGAACCTTCCACCATTCTATGGAAGAACCAATTTTGATTTTCATTTTTACACAGTACATTACATCTGCATTCATTGCATTCATTCCTAATCCAGATCTAGGATCTTCAAATTCTTCATCTGGAATTTCAAAGTCTTCAAATTTGAAAATCCCTTTCATTGGATCATGATATGGATCAGGTTGTCTTTCTGGTTCTTTCTGTTCTATCTGTGAAGATTCTTCTTTTGTGGGTTGTGCATGTAAAGAATGTATATTGTGCCTCTGATGTGCTTCAATGCATAGCCTTCTATTCTCTCTGACTTCTTTTCTGAGATCTTTGATAGCTTGACTAATTGCAGGAAGTGTTTGTGGAAGATCATCTTCAATTGTTTGTTGTCTAAATTGTCTTGTTAGACCATCATCTGAAAATAAGGCTGCAGAAGAAATATAGCTATGTTGATGATTTATCTATGGCTTTTGTTGTTCTTGATATTGCTATGACTTAGACTATTGAAGATGGGTCATTAACAATCCTTTATACATTTCTTTGAGTTTTGGATCATCAGCATTAACCATTTGTGTAAATAATTTCTAGAAAGCTCATCATGATATAAGCTTTCATTTGATAATGGTCTAAACATCCTGACTGCATTACATTTACAAAATGTCAAGATCACTGCATTCATAGAGTTCTTGAAAACATTCATTACAGTGTGGATCTTTGCAATATTCAACTTTAGAATATTCTTCTTCATAAACAACATGTATTTGGTCATTTAGAGCATAATAATTTTCTGAATCTATTAAATCTTCACAGCTAGAGGGGAGATCAATAATATTTACCTTGCCAGATTTATTCTTATAGCTAAATTGTTTCTTCTTCCAAGATTGTTGTTTGTCTTTTTTTAGTTTTGGATAATTTGGAGCAATATGTCCTTTCTCATTGCAATTAAAGCAAAATATTTGCTTCCATTTTGCCTTTGATGAAACTAGCATGTTTTTTTGTATTCTCTCGGAGGCCTTCTATGAATGATTTTTTTTATTTTCTGTGGATCTAAAAGTTTTCTTAGAGTAAGCTTTCTTTTTAGAGCAACGATGATCATATCCCCCTAAAACTTTTAGAGCTATGTAAATGCCATTGTTTGCATAGTTGTTGATAACCATGTGGTTTAGTGGAGCTAGTGGCAGCTCGAGCAACTTTCATCTGAGAGCAGAGTTCAACAATGATAGCCTTAATAGCTTGTCTTATAAAACCAAATTTATAGGCACCAATCTTTCCAGGAAGCTTATTCAAAATGGTAGTAGTTACCCAATTTGGTAAAGAAGCAATGAAGATTTATTTCCATTTGGGATATAGAATCATGTCAGAAGAAAGAGTATGCAGACGATGGAGATATTCCATAAAATATTCATCAAAATGCTGCATATCAGTAAGCTTCATGGATGTAAGTGTGACTGCAGAAAGTTCATTATTGATCTGAGGATAACCACAAAAATTGACAAGAATGCCATGCATTAGGCAACCAATCATGTTATTCACAAGTAATGAAGTCTGTTGATCCATATATGTAGTATTATCTAGGTTCATTACCACATATGTTTCCCAAGAAGTAATGAGGACAAGATCATAATGAATTTTTGCTTTAAGCCAAGAATCAAGGATTCCTTTGAATCCAATGATGATTTTTGTGGTTGCATTTATTGGAGAAATGTCATCTGCTAAATATGTGCGGTAGCAAACCAACATGGAACTCAATGTAGAAAGTACTTCTGCTTCAGAACAATTATCAATATTCCATGAATATGTGGAAGAAGCAGACCAATCTGTATGATATTCTGATTTCATGGCATCTATTTTATCATGAGCAGGTGACCAAGAAGAATTCCTAGAACTTCTATCAGTAACTTTATGTACAATTGTATCTTTGGGTTCTTCTTCATCAGAAAGTGAAATCAGATCAGGAATGTCTTTTGCTATCTGAAAAGTTTCTTTATCAGGAGGAGAAAAATTATTCACAAGAAACTCTAATTCTTCTAGAGTAGGAGGAGCAGAGGGCACTGCTTCAAATTTGTTGAGTACTGTATCAGAACTGGAAGGCTTATCAGGATCATCTCCTGATTTCAACCACTCAGAAACTGTCATTTTATGTCCAGGGATTGAAGAGTTTAGACTAGAAAACATGCCAGGATTAGCCATAGGAGCATAGACAAAGGTAGTTTATGGTTTAGGAAAAATGATATCACCATGATTCTATATTTTGTATTGAAGAATAGTATGAAAAACATGGAAAAGCAATTGATCTTAAGGATCTGAGAAATAAGTAGTAGCTTTAAAAGTAGGATCAGGAGTGTTTTTCTTTTTCAGATTTTCAACAGAAGTAGAGACAACCCAAACTTGTGTTTTTTACTACCTCAAGTGACGTTTTTAATCTTGTCATCATATCTTGATTCTTATTTGCTACTGAATGTACTTTTCCAATCCATTTGGAATTATCATTAATCCCTTTTTCTAAAACATCAATAGTTTTAGCAATATGCAAATCATTTGATCCAAGAGTTTTTATTCCATATAGTAATTGATCTCTGGCAAAATCTACCTTCTGAAGAATTTTATCAATTAGTTCTTGGAGCATTTTATTTTCTTTGGCTGCATATTGATGATTTCTTTCTAGATGTTTAATCAAACTATCTAGAGCAAGATTTGTCTAGTTTATTGTTGCAACCAATTCCCTGTCTGAAAGATGAGACTGGTCAAACTGAAGTGGAAGTAACTTAAAAATCATATCTTGTCTAATAACAAGATTTTTCTGAGGAATTGTTGTCTCAGTGCTAAGAATAGTACCATAGTATTAATTCCCATTTGTGTTGTGGCACTTCTGTCTGTAAGGCTGACCCTTGCATCATATTCACTCTAAGGGTTTGACAGTTGTGTTCTAACAAAAGTTTCCCTTTCATCTTAACAGACTGTAAATGTTTCGAAACATTTGATTTTTGCAAGATATTTTTATATTTATCATCTATGTGAGGGATGATAAGAGGTCCAAGAATTTCAACTAGATTTTCCTTAATCTTTTTTTTTTATATCTTTACATGATAGATTCTTGAACTTTTTGACCAAATCCATTTCTACTTCATTTGTAATTGGATAATAAAATTCATAAAAAGAAATCCATTGGTTATCCTGTTCCATCCAAGCTTTCCTATTTTTATTGTTGACTTTGTTGATTGTTGACCTATCTTTCTTTGAATAGGTTTTCATTTCTTCACAATATCTATACTCTTGCTGATGAGTATACAGATCCCAGTTAAACATTTTCTTATACCATTCATTTGAGGGATCATAAGGACTTATTCCTTTGTATATCTTAAGAAATTGAATGATTTCTTCATCAGAAGGAAGCTGTATTTTACTAGGAATCTTATTCCTAGGATCCAATCTGTAGCTGGGGATTTCTTCTGGATATCCTAAGCCTTTTGTAGCATATTTTCCTACTGGTTGAAGCAAAATTTCTTCATGAGTTAAAAAAGGAGTACACTTTGTATATTACTGTGTTTGATTTCCAGAACTTGGAACAAAATGAATCATGTTTATTCTTCTTCTGTCTTTATCCTGTTCTTATTTTTCATGGGGTTTTGGAAGACTAGGAGTTTACTGACAAAATCTAGGAGAACAATGAGGATGATTACATACAGATGGTTGTGGAAATTGTGGAATTTGGAATGTTGATTGCATATTAATTGTTCTAGGAGGAACAATATTTGATTGCGGAGACTGAAGAGTTTGTGCAATCATATTTGATAACATATGCATGAAGTTTGGATCAGAAGTAATATCATATGAAGGACTTGGTGATCCTCCAAGAATAGATGCAATAGAGGACATTTGTGGTTTTACTGCGGCTTCAGTTTTTACAGGGTTTTGTATAACAAGAGGAGGAGGAGGTCCACCATGCTCAAACTATGCATACTCTAATTGGGGAAAGAAACAAGTTCGAACAAGGCCATTATCTTCTCAAATAGAAGTTTGAGTAGTGATAGGCTATGGATAGGGAGAAGTATGAATAGAAGCCCAATTTGTGACCCATTCTGTTGGTGATTTAAGATCTCGACGAGATATCATTTGAGAAACAAGATTTAAGCCATAGTCATGAGTGATTAGAGTAGTGAACTCAGAGGTTTCAGAAACTTGTTGGACAATAGAAGGAGTGGTCTTCTTATAAAATTTGAAGGAGTGGCAACGTTATTGCTATTATCTTCAAAATCATCATATCCATGTGTTTGGATGCCGAGCATTAGAGCGTTGATGGCATTAGGATCATCTAAGGAAATAGAAAAATAAGGAACACAGGACCAAGGAATTGGACCATAGGCTAATGTTCCTTGACATCCTCCAATTAAAGCTTTATGAAAAGTTTTCCATCGGCGATCAAAAACACAAGAGAAGACAACAACGTCTTGACCTTTTCTATGTAATCGCTAAATTCAAATTTGGATATGACCAAAATGAGCAAAATTAAGACCAAATTTTAGTGCAGCTGTAAACTCAGATTGCTTCAAAATGTTCATTGTTTGAAGCAGACGATTATTACTGTAGGTTTGTAGAATTTCTTCTTTAACCTTATCTCTCCAGTATTGTATAGTGTCTAATAATCTCAGATTTTTATAGACATATTTGGCGTCTATTTTTGGTAAATACTAAGAACCAGACTTACTATGTTTGATTAATAATGTAATAGATTTATCATGGACGACAATGTAAAAACCAGATTGTATTTTTTCATTACATTCTCTTTCTTCTTCTTCTCTAAGAATTTCATCAAAACTTTTATCACTAAACTCATGAAGAGAGATTCGTGCTGGAGAAAAATTATCCATAACCAATACTTTCTAACAACAGGAAGAAAGCAGAAATACTTTCAACCTCACTCTGATACCAACTACAAAGCTTACACAGTAAAAGCGAGAATGCAGAAATGCGGAAATAAACAAGATCCACGACTGATACTTTAATCACAGAGAGGGAAGAGACTCCTCTACTGCGCAATCTAGCATCACGAATCTATTTTTGGATATATTTCAATACGAATGCCAACAAGAGTATTAGTTCATAAAAAATACCAGGTGTGCTTAATTGCTCCAATATTTGACAATTCTTCTAAACAATATCCTCGTGTCGAAACACGAACTCTGGCCCAACTGTCTACTTCTACATCTTTGCAACTTCTTCAACCTTAACAAGGCTCATATAAGTTTGAGAATAGAATCCAAAACAATCTACAAAGGAGACATAGATTTACAGAAATTGAGGAATATTTATTGATGAACTTCAAAAATGAAGTATTACAAAGTTTCTTCTCAAGCAATACCAAGTTGCTTCTCCAGCAAAAAGGCTCTCTAAATTTCTCAAAGCCCGAATGCCTCTCTTCCCTAGTCTTCATCTATTTATAGATCCTCTCAGTTATGGGTTTGGTGATACCTCCATATCGGATATGAGAGAATCTTACTTTACATCAAAATCAAATCCTTACATCAAATATGAGAGAATCCTGCTTTCGGGTAACCCAGAGGACATCCGCACAGTATCTTACTTTACATCAAAATCAAATCCTTGCATCAGATATGAGAGAATCCTGCTTTCGGGTAACTCGGAGGACATCCGCACAGTAATTCAATCATAAAATATTTTATATTTATTCTTATCCCTTTATTTAATTATATATGTCGAATTGATTACACTGTAAGAGATTCTTTTTCAGGGAACCTTACGAAAAACCTGTCTGCCACCAAAGTCGAATAGAAAGACATTACAAAATGACAAAATTTTCTAGTTGTTCATGAGAATAATGATGTTCGTAATAAAACCAAAAATGTCCTCTATTGCATCTATTCCTGGAGGATCACCGATTCCTTCACATGATCTTACCTCTGATCCAAACTTCATGCATATGTTATCAAATATGATTGCACACACTCTTCAGTCTCCGCATTCAAATATTGTTTCTCCTAGAACAATTAATATGTAATCAGCATTCCAAATTCCACAATTTCCACAACCATATGTATGTAATCATCCTCATTGTTCTCCTAACTTTTGTCAGCAAACTCCTAGTCTTCCAAAACCCCATGAAAAAGAAGAACAGGATAAAGACAGAAGAAGAATAAACATGATTCGTTTTGTTCCAAGTTCTCGAAATCAAACCCAGGAATATACAAATTGTACTCCTTTTTCAGCTCATGAAGAAATTTTGCTTCAATCACTGCTATAAAAGGCTTAGGATATCCAGAAGAAATCCCCATCTACAGATTGGATCCTAGGAATAAGATTCCTAGTAAAATACAGCTTCCTTCTGATGAAGAAATCATTCAATTTCTTAAGATATACAAAGGAATAAGTCCTTATGATCCCTCAAGTGAATGGTATAAGAAAATGTTTAACTGGGATCTGTATACTCATCAGCAAGAGTATAGATATTGTGAAGAAATGAAAACCTATTCAAAGAAAGATAGGTCAACAATCAACAAAGTCAACAATAAAAATTGGAAAGCTTGGATGGAACAGAATAACCAATGGATTTCTTTTTATGAATTTTATTATCCAAGTACAAATGAAGTAGAAATGGCTTTGGTCAAAAAGTTCAAGAATCTATCTTGTGAAGATATAAAAACAAAGATTAAGGAAAATCTAGTTGAAATTCCTGGACCTCTTATCATCCCTCACATAGATGATAAATATAAAAATATGTTGCAAAAATCAAATGTTCTGAAACATTTACAGTCTCTTAAGATTAAAGGGCAGCTTTTTTTAGAACACATCTGTCAAACCCTTAGAGTGAATATGATGCAAGGGTCAGCCTTACAGACAGAAGTGCCACAACACAAATGGGAATTAATAGATGGCACTATTCTTAGCACTGAGACAACAATTCCTCCTTGGAAAAATCTTGTTATCAGACAAGATGATATGATTTTTAAGTTCCACTTCAATCTGACCAGTCTCATCTTTCAAAGAGGGAATCAGTTGTAGCACCAAACTGGACAAATCTTGCTCTAGATAGTTTGATTAAACATCTAGAAAGAAATCATCAATATGCAGCCAGAGAAAATAAAATGCTCCAAGAAATAATTGATAAAATTCTTCAAAAGGTAGATTTTACCAGAGATCAATTACTAGATGGAATAAAAACTCTTGGATCAAATGATTTACATATTGCTAAAACTATTGATGTTTTAGAAAAAGGGATTAATGATAATTCCAAATGGATTGGCAAAGTACATTAAGTAGCAGATAAGAATCAGGATATGATGACAAGCTTAAAAACGTCACTTGAAGTAGTAAAGAAACAAGTTTGGGTTGTCTCTACTTCTATTGAAAGTCTAAAAAGGAAAAACACTCTTGATCCTACTTTTAAAGCTACTACTTATTTCTCAGATCCTCAAGATCAATTGCCTTTCCATGTTGTTCCTACTACTCTTCAATAAAAAATGAAGAATCCGGGTGATATCTTTTTTCCTAACCCAGAAACTACCTTTGTTTATGCTCCTATGGCTAATCCTGGCATGTTTTCTAGTCTAAACTCTTCAAGCCCTGGACATAAAATCACAGTTTCTGAGTGGTTGAGATCAGGAGATGATCATGATAAGACTTCCAGTTCTGATACAGTACTCAACAAATTTGAAGTAGCGCCCTCTGCTCCTCCTACTCTAGAAGATTTAGAGTTTCTTGTGAATAATTTTTCTCCTCCTGATAAAGATTCAACTTTTCAGATAGCAAAAGACATTCCTGATATGATTTCATTTTCTAAGGAAGAAGAACCCAAAGATACAACTGTACATAAAGTTACTGATAGAAGTTCTTGGAATTCTTCTTGGTCACCTCCTCCTGATAAAAGAGATGTCAAGAAATCAGAATATCATAAAGATTGGTCTGCTTCTTCCACATATTCATGGAATATTGACAATTTTTCTGAAGCAGAAATACTGTCTACATTGAGTTCCATGTTGGTTTGCTACCACATATATTTAGCATATGACATTTCTCCAATAAATGCAACCAGGAAAATCATCAGTGGATTCGAAGGAATCCTTGATTCTTGGCTTAAAGAATAAATTCATTATGATCCTATCCTCATTCCTTCTTGGGAAACATCTGTGGTAATGAACCCAAATAATACTACATATATGGATCCACAGACTTCATTACCTGTGAATAACATGATTGGTTGCCTAATGCATGGCATTCTTGTCAATTTTGTGGTTATCCTCAGATCAATAATGAACTTGTTGCAGTCACACTTACATCCATGAAACTTACTAATATGCTGCATTTTGATGAATATTTTATGGAATATCTCCATCGTCTGCATACGCTTTCTTCTGACATGATTCTAGATCCCAAATGGAAAGAAATCTTCATTGCTTCTTTACCAAATTGGGTAACTACTGTCATTTTGAATAAGCTTCCTGGAAATATTGGTGCCTATAAATTTGGTGTTATAAGACAAGCTATTAAGGCTGTCATTGTTGAACTCTGCTCTCAGATGAAAGTTGCTCGAGCTACCACTAGCTCCACTAAACCACATGGCTATCAACAACTATGCAAACAATGGCATTTACATGGCTCTAAAAGTTTAGGGGGATATGATCGTCATCGCTCTAAAACGAAAGCTTACTCTAAGCAAACTTTTAGATCCGCAGAAAACAAAAAAAATCATTCATAGAAGGCCTCCCAGAGAAGACAAAAAAACATGCTAGTTTCATCAAAGGCCAAAATAGAAGTAAATATTTTACTTCCATTGCAATGAAAAAGGACATACTGCTCCAAATTGTCCAAGAGTGAAAAAGGACAAACAACAATCTGGGAAGAAGAAACAATTTAGCTATAAGAATAAATCTGGCAAGGTAAATATTATTGATCTCCCCTATAGCTGTGAAGAATTAACAGATTCAGAAAATTATTATGATATAAATGACCAGATACATGCTGTTTATGAAGAAGAAGATTCTAAAGTTGAATATTGCAAAGATCCACACTGTAATGAATGTTTTCAAGAACTCTGTGAATGCAGTGATCCTAACATTTGCCAATGTAACGCAGTCAGGATGTTCAAACTACTATCAAATGAAAAGTTTAGATCATGATGAGCTTTCTAGAAAATATTTTACACAAATGGTTAATGTTGATGATCCAAAACTCGAAGAAATGTGTAAAGGATTGCTGATGACCCATCTTCAACAGTTCAAGTCACAGCAATATCAAGAACAACAAAAGTCACAGATAAATCATCAACATAGTTATATTCCTTCTCCAACCTTATTTTTAGTTGATGGTCTAACAAGACAATTCACACAACAAACAATTGAAGATGATCTTCCTCAAACACTTCCTACAATTAGTCAAGCTATCAAAGATCTCAGAAAAGAAGTCAAAGAGAATAGAAGTCTATGCATTGAAGCACATTAGGGGCACAATATACATTCTTTACATGCGAAACCCATAAAAAGAGAATCTTCACAGGTAGAACAGAAAGAACCAGAAAGACAGCCTGATCCATATCATGATCCAATGAAAGGGATTTTCAAATCTGAATACTTTGAAATTCTAGATGAAGAATTTGAAGATCCTAGATCTGGATTAGGAATGAATGCAATGAACGCAGATGTAATGTACTGTGTAAAAATGAAAATCAAAATTGGTTCTTCCATAGAATGGTGGAAGGTTCTAATTGATACAAGTTCAAGATTGAACATAGTAAGCAGCACTATAATTCCCTATCCTCAAAGACAAAAGAAAAAGTGTCTAGGAGTTGTTATTACAAGTGGAGAAATCAAGACAACGGAAGAAGCTATAATAGATGTCTTTGTTTCTCAATATGAAGGAATTCAAGTTCATGCTACATTAGTCACAGGGCTTGATTGTGCTATGTACTTAGGAACTCCTTTCCTAAGCAATTTCAGAAGACATGGAAGCACTTATGATGAAAAATCACAGAAATGGGGGTATTTACTTCTCTTCAAAGGTATAGATTATTTCTATCCTTTTATTCATTCCAATTCTCCTAATAGATTGAGCAGAATTGACAGGTTACAAAATACCTTGGCAAATATGGAGAAGAAGAAAGAAATGCTCAAGATTGATGAAAATCTTCTGAAAGGAAAATTTGAAAAAGAAATAAGTGAGATCTCTCAGAAACTAAAATCTTGTTGTTCTGAAGCTCCAAATGCCTTTTGGCATATTCATAAACATGAAGTAGAATTGCCTTTGAAAAAGGAATTTCATGGAAAACTGAGAAGATCAAAAGAATACCGATGAATTCTGAACAACTCGGGTATTGTAAAAAAGAAATAAAATCCTTACTGCAAAAAGGTTGGATCAAAAAATCTCATAGCCCTATTTTTTGTTTTGGATTTCATGTCAACAAACATTCAGAGATTATCAGAGGAAAACCAAGATTGGTAGTAAACTACAAGCCTCTGAATAATATTCTTGATTATGATGCTTATCCCTTGCCAAAGCCCTCAATGCTTTTGTCTCAGATATCACAGTGAAAAATCTTTTCCAGGTTTGATTTTAAGTCTGGTTTCTGGCAATTAGGGATAAAAGAAGAAGATAAGTGGAAAACAACTTTTTCAGTACTAGAAGGACATTTTGAATGGAATATTATGCCCTTTGGACTAGTAAATGCTCCATCTGCATTCCAGAGGATTATGGATGAAACTTTTGAAGGTATGGATGATTTCTTGAAGAAATATATTGATGATGTTCTAATTCATTCTGCAGATATTCCCTCTCATATAAAGCATCGTAATATATGCTACAAGAGAGTCAAAGAAAAAGGTATAGCTTTATCAAATTCAAAAATGAAGTTATTTCAGACTATGATAGATTTCTTGGGATATGTGATTCAATATGGATCATATTACATTATGCAACATGGTCTTTATTTCATAGATAAATTTCCAGATAGAATCACTAATAAAACTCAACTACAAAGATTCTTGGGTAGTTTGAATTACATCTCCAAATTTGTCAGACATTATGCCCATGAACCGAAAGGCTAATAGATGCAGCTTTATATTATTTGAGTTCTGTAATGAGCGGGATTTTGGGCAGGCCTTAGGCAGTAAGTGGTAGTGGGCAGGCTTCACCCGATCCCATACACTAGCCGACACGTGGCTTGGTGCCGGAGAGAGAAAACTTCCTTTTCAGGCGGGTAATCTCCGTGCGCATAGGCCACCCGAAATGAATATCAACCGTTGGATCAGAGATCACCCAGATCAATGATGAGCTTGCGATAGCGACCAAAGGCGGATCTGAAAGGATTATAGGGCGGATTCGATGATTTTTGAAGTCCGATAAAAAGAGTTTTGCGGGTTTTTCAGTGTTTTTAGTGTATTTCTCTGTGTAAATAGAGAAAAGTGTTCCCAAGGATTTCAACTATGCCAATGGTCCTTTCCCTTTAAAAACAGGTGGCCACCATACCTGAAGGCATTTCACAATGATTGTTTAACGCTCAGAGGGGATTTGAATGGACATAGGCCAGAAGCCAGAGAGACCGAAAGGGGAGACAAACAGACAAGCGCTGTGTTATCACCTAGAACTACAGTCACATCGCAATTATGTTTTAACCATTTCGCAGCGCGTCAGCATCCAGCCGTTTCTCAGCGCATTTTGCTAATTTATAACTATCTGCGCTACGAAATCGCAGATTCGGGCATTTTGCAGCGCAGATTCCTAAAGGGTCACGTCTGGGGATGAGTCATTGTCTCCATCCGGTTATTGTCAGTTGGCGTAACTCCCAAACACTTATGAGCCATCACTCCACCAATAGATTCATAGGCATGCACATAAAAATCATTCAAATGGTTTTATCATGCATGGATGTTTTATGATGTTTGTAAATGATGCATAAAGTGGCCAGCTTGTGTGATAAGATGTTCAAATTGCAAATGAGCCCGAGTTTCTTTTTCAAGTGAGCCCGAGTTTCTTTTTCAAGCGAGCCTGCGTTCTAAAAAAATTGAATTTTCCATTTGAGCTGAGGCTGGGGGTCATTCTCTGTGCAAAAATTTCGAAAGCGGAATGGAGAGGAAGGAGCATAGGTATGGAAGATGTCAGAGTAAAGAGCCTGAAGGATTGGACCTTGCATTAAGAGATGAAGGTGTAAGGAAAGCTTTCAAGGATGCTGGCTGTTGGAATTTCTGTGAGAAGCTACAGGGTGGCCATGCTCAGGTAACAAAAGAGTTTGCCTTGAACTTTACAGGTTTAAGTTCTAAAGTATCTATGTTAGAATTTCAAGTATCTCCAGAGGAAATTGCTAATGTAACTGAGATTCCAAGAGGAGGGCAGGAGTGGTTTAAGAACTTTAAATTTGATTTGAACCCCTGCAAAGAATTTCTTAAAGAGGCATATGTGAATGAGGATTTAACAAAGGCTGTACCTAGAAGCTATGTTAAGGAGCACTATGCTCTTCTTCTTACATGTATTCAAAAGTATTTAACCTGTGAGGGTAGATATAACAAGGTTTACTCCTATCACTTTAAGTTGTTGTTGCATTTTACTGGTAAAGCATCTATAGATATTCCATTTTACTTGTTTCGTAGTCTCAGCAAGATGTGTGACAAAGTTCAATTAAGGAAGGATGACTGTGAGACATCATTATTTCACCATGGTTTAGTGAAACTGTTAGTGCTGGATGGTCTTCAGAAAATTGGTAGGGATTGGAACTCTTTTATCTTTATGGCTGGTTTCCAGAGTAAAACAGGCCTTACTCCACAGCCGGTTAGAGAAAGAGAAGAATCAGTTGAGGAACCCACAATAGCTGAGCTTAGAAAGGAGGTAAAGGATAAAAAGAAGACCAAGTCTAAATTGAAAAAATCAGTGAAGCCCTTGGTTATTAAAGAGCCACCTCAGCCATCATCTAAAGAGAAGGTCAAGCACAAGAAAGATGTACCTGGATCAAGTGGGTCTGAAAAAGTATCAAGAGTTAAGACCAGGAGTCAAATAAGCAAAGAAAAGGGCAAATCAGTAGCTGTTGAGGAAAGTCCAATATCTAAGGCCAGTTTGAGTGATTTGCTTGAGGCAATTGAGTTTGAGCAGGTTGAACCAATGCACATTGATTTGACTCAATCATCACCGGAGAACACTAAAAAGTCCAAAGCTTCAAAGAGACTAAGGTTTGATGAACCTGGTGAGGAATTTATTTTCAAACCACGAAGGCCGGTTACAAGGAAACAAGTAAGGGAAGCTGAGAAGCTGCATAAAGGAGAGAAAGTTTTAAAAATGCCCAGAACAGAGGTAGTTGAAGAGCTGTCTAGAACAGAGGAGGCAAAACAAATCAAGCAAAAAGGCAAGAACAGAACAGTCATTATTTCCCAAGGGGGAAATATCATAGCTATAAAGAGCCAGATGGAGACAGCAAAAGATGAAATTGCCAAAGCAAAGAATGTCACTAGGGAGCTTGCAGTCAGGTATGCCAACTATCGAAGAGCTGTGTTAAAAGGTAGTAAAAACCTAGTGGGTCAAGTGGATTCAGTGGCTGATGTATATACATGGACAGTTCCAGCTCTCAAACAAGCTAAACTCATCAGAAAAATGAACATGCATTTAAGAGCTGAAAACAAAGCTTTAAGGAGAGAGGTTGCAGATTTAAAAGCACAGCTAGGTTAACTGGCTGCTCATTGATGATGAGAAAGGTCATATTCTTAATTTTGTCAAATTTTGTTTAAGTTCCATTATTCTGAAGGCATATAGGTCTCTGCCACCTGTAAAGGAGGTTTAAAAAGTCAAAAGTCCAAGCAAGAAATTCCTTAAGGCAAATACACTCTGTTTTAGCAAAAACAGCAGTTTCGTAGCGCGCTACGAAACTGCTGTAGGTGTTGTTTTATGATGAAGACAAACAGTTTGATGGTAGGATCAGAAAATTATCAAAGAAAATACCTAAGGAACATTAAGGAGACCACATGAGGCTAGCATAGCCATTCAGATAATGACAAGTGTGCCTTTTTGTAAAGGTGAAATATTTTGTCTTAAGTTAAAGCTTTGATAAAGGTACTTTATTACCGGTTGTTAGGGTTTTGGAAGGAGATGCATACAAAGAATTTTGGCTTATACACCTGTCCAATCAACAAAGCTTCCAACACATTTGGGAATATGGTGATGCTCGTTATTTTTGGGGTATTAAAGAGCTGGGAACATGCTGCTTAATTTTTGAAGAATGGTGGGAGACAAGGACCGGAAAAACAGGGGTTTTATCCTTATGATTAATGAACCATCAGCGCATTCAGTATCCAAAGCTATCTTGTTCATTGCATCCTTCTCTCAGCTATCTCGGCCAAACAGAAAGAAGACAGGTGTCAAGGATCAAGAAAGAATCATGTTACGAGGAGGATAGAATTAGAGTTTTAGTTTAGTTGGGACTCTTTGTAATTACAGCTCAGCACTTAATGTATTTAATGAGTTAGTTAAATGGTAGATAGGAGTAATTAGTAGCAGTCATCGAGCTCCCCTCATGCTGGAGGAGGAAGCTCAAATTAGTTAAGGGTGTATCTCTATATATAGATCAAACTTTGATGTAATGGGGGTTGGATGTTTTTGAGAAACAAAGTTTATTTTGGCTTATGTAAGAACTTGTTTTCAGTAATACAAATGACTTCTTTTTCTTCTCAGGATTCATACATTGTTTCAGATGCTCAAGATATATGTGGTTTTGTTTTATCCTTTATGTTTTACAGCTTTATAGATACACAATCACTCAGAATTCACTCTGCTGCTCTGATTTCCTGTGTGTATTTGTAAGTTGAGGTTTATTTGAGAGGTGTCTTGAGTGTTTAAACATTACATGCCCTGACTTCTATGAATGAGTGGTTTTATAGTTTGCTAAAATGATGATTAACTCCATGAGCCCAATGGAAATCTTTGTAAGGTATGTCCAGCCAATTTATATGTTAAATTTACTTTGCAAGAGTTAGCCATCTCATCAATATTTAAAATCAATAACCCTTTGAGAGAGCCCTCTCAGGCTAAGGAGGCTAAGCCTTAGTCAAAAGTCTGGTTTGAAATAGTTTCACAGAGTCTGACTGATTAGCAGCCTTCAGTGCTTGATTTTGTGATAACACGCTGATAAGCTTAAAAGCCACTCAATGTCAGAGATAGAGAGAGCAGTTGCTGAGACAGAGAAAAAGTAGAAGGCAGAGCCATGAGACAGAGCCAGAGACAAAAAGTTTGAGAGCTTCAGAGCCAGGGGTGAGATGGTGTTCTAAGCCCATTGTGTTCTATGTAAACCAGTGGAATTAATCGTGGAGCTTGTAAAATAACTTCTGCCGTAATCCCAAACAACCTAATCAAGTTGGCAGAGCTCAAGGAGACGTGGCCCAATAGTTTTGGGTGAACTCCAAATTAATATTGTTGTTATGTGTGATTACTTGTTGTTGCATTGTATTTGTTGTTTTATTTGATGTTATATGTTTTATATCAGTTCAAGCAAATAAACTTAAGGCACATAAATAGTTTTAAATACAAACACAAGCATACACCTAATTTCAAGCACTTTTAATTTCATAATTGGTTAATCATAAGGTCTTGGGAACATATAAGCTTTGGAAGTGGGAGAGGTTCTTGTAAGCTCATAAGAAACCTTTAGAGCCCCATTTTTAGATCCCCATTTTTAGATCAAAACCTAATAGAAAAATGCCATGACAATGGAGTTTTTATAGTCAGGACCATTGATGAGGAAGGGATTCCCTTTCTTTTCAATGGCTACAAATTGAAGGTTTACCGAAATACTATGTCCGAGGAAGAGTTCATCAACGTGATCAATAGAGAGGTGAATATGATTGGAAGTGTCATAGCTTCCAAGTCACAACATTCCTAGATAAAAAAAAAAAAATTGTGAAAAGGGAAAATAGGAAAAAACAGTAAGAGGCCTGGATGAAAACCCTCACGAGGCATCTGAGGCCAACTCTTGGGTTGAAAACCTCCATGAGGCAACCCAACAGTGAAAAAATAAAAATAAAAAATAAAATATCACTGGGTGAAAACATCCCCTGAGGTGCTCAGGGTAGGTATAGAGGTTGAAAATCTCTCTTGAGGTAGCCCATGTGTCCCTCAAAAAAGATAAAAAAAGAGAAAGAACAAAGGAGAATGTCATCCACAACCTGTCTGTTAATAATTTGTGTGATTTTGTAGGTTTTGAGGACAGTGGAAAATTGCAGAGCTACAGGGCCATCTTTCTCAAATTTCCATCCACTTTTCCCTCCATCCACTCCATACCCTCCATACAAACCATGTCCTTACCACTCTCCACCATCCTAGGGCCTCAAAAACCAAATTTCAGGCCCTCTCTGGATTGCTACAGGAAGTTTGTAACTACTACAGGAAGATCCTATAGCACTACAGGAAAGTCATGAAATTCTACAGGAAGAGAATCCGATTGAGAAAACAATCATGCATGACTTGCCCAAGGTTAACTTGGGTTCTCACACCTTGATCCACCACTAACCCATTCTTCATACATCCATGTTCATGAAAAATAACTATGTTTCAAAACTAACCCTAAGCTCTGTCTCATCCTAAAAAAATTCAACAAAAAAAATAGAGTACGGTCCCTCCATTTCTACAACCCTACACTACTCTATCAGGGCCATAACATCATCATCCAAACCTCCTACACTCTTTCTCTTCACTCCCCTTTATTTGAAAGCCCTTGAAAGAGAAAAAAAAGGGTTGCTATAGGATTTCCTGTAGCAGCCTGTGCAACCATTGCAGAAAGCCAAAAACCTAGATTTTTTCTTCCCATCAAGTCGATGGGATGATACCATCTCTTGAGGAATATTTCCACTCCAAGGAGGACTCTACAGTAGTAGAAACAACACCCAAGATATCAACAAAGGACCTGCACACATGAACAAAACAAACAATCAAATACATAGGAGAAAAGAAGGTCTACACATGAGCAAAAAGAGAGCAAGGTAACTCCCTAGGTAACAGCACAGAGGACCAGCACTCCAACATGCATCAATCGAGCACAAGGTAAGTAGAGGTATGGTAGCCTCTAAGCTCTTCCCTATGTGTAAAATAATGCAAAATGTATGAATGCCGAGGTAAGGTATTTTTATAATATGGAGGTGGCCAATTAACTTGGACACCCTCTGTCAATGAACGAAAAGTGATTTATCAGTCATCATGCAACATGGGAGTGTCACATCAGTCAAGATCAGATAATAGGGAGTGGATGTTTATTATGAGGAACTAGGGAATGATCACTCCAGGTGGGACAATGGTCCAAATGTGGAGAACTTGTACTTTTGCCAAGTCATCACAACGCTCCAAGCCCTAGCCAAAAATAACATATAACATACCAAGGCCCACATTCTCTTACATCTTCACTCATTTCAAAATCAGTTAAGATAAGGACGAGTCTAGGAAGTCATCGAGAGGATTCGAACCCTTCTCTATCATTTCTATAGGAGGAAGCTACAGGAAGCTACATGAAGCGCAAAACATTGCTACAGGAAGCCACCAAGGGTGCAAGAATGCTGCCAAGGGTCGATTTGGTCTCAAATTATCATTATACCAGACCTTATGGTGAAAATTAAATGGCCCCTCTCATTCTTCTACCCATGTTTTACATGTTGGTGAACCTTGAATTCTCCAATTAATATCAGTCATCATGTGAATTAGAAGTATTTTTCTAGCTATAGAGTAGAAGGAGGATACATAGTTGTCATAACTAGAGATTCCAACCCTCTGTCCCCAATGAATTCATATCGAATCTATCACAAGAAGAAACCATCCTATACTTAGTTGAAAATAGAGGAGAATATGGGATGAGGATTCAATAAGACATGACCTACAAACACTAAGAGAATTCACCTTCAGCCCCATGTATTAGACATTTTCAAAAGGCATCAATGGTTAGGTTTCTTTGAGCTACTAAAGGCATATTATGATGACATCACGTATGAATTTTCCATGGCCCTAAACTCTCAGGCAAGAGCTATTGCAACCACTGTGGTGAGGGGATTATCCATTTCTATCAGTCTTGATCTGATTAGTAGGGTGACAACCCTTCCCCTAGGGATCCAATGGAGAAAAGAAGACAAGTCCAGTAGTGCCATTGCTAAGAAGAATTTATTCACTACTGATGAGAAACCTATTGAAGATAAAAATGGAGTCATAAGGGAGAGCCTACCCTATCCCTGGGATGAGGTGGCCTACCATATCCTTAAGTTCATCTCTTGTGAAGGAAGATTGGGTGTAGTCTATGGCTACCAGTTCAGACTACTCCATGAATTGAGATTTCAAGCAAGATTTCCCTAGCCCAAATACTTAGTGTGCCTTATTTCCTCCTACAGTCCATCATGGACATGAGCCAAAAGGTGAAAGAGGGAAAGAAAAAACACCTAGGCCACCATGGCCTCATCAAACTGATAGTGGAAGATGCTTTGAATAAACTAAGGGTTCTTGTTCTCTAGTCCACATTCAGGGATATAAACAGAGAAGCCTTCATTGACACTCAAACCCTCACACTTAGTGAGACCCCAGCCTTTAGTGCTGAAGGAGAAGAGGCAGAGGCAGAAGAGAAAGAATAGACATAGGTAGAATAGGAAGAATAGGTAGAGGAAAAAGAGGAAAAAGAGGCAACACAATAGTTACATGAGGGGGCACCTTCTCCAAGAACATTTGAGAGAGATTTCCTATAGCTACGAGATCCTAGTCCACAACCCAATTTGAGCTCCTATTATAAGCTCACTGAAGGAGGCATCGTGATCCCACATAAATTTGTAGTCCCTCTCTTTGTTGAACTTGAAGTAGAAAGAGGAAGGACACATAGATGGATGCATATTGCCAAATCCAAGAAGGTGGAAGATGTGGGCCTTATGGAAGAAAAGCTCCTAGAAATGGGAAATTAGTTGAGTGAGTTAAGAGAAAGAGAGTCCATAATGAGAGAACAATTGCAAGTAGAAACTATATGGTTGAGGAAGAAATTGCAATAGAAGGAAACCCAATTGGCCACAATGGCAAGCTTCTCCATGGAGGCACTACAGTGCAGACTGCAATCCAAGTCCTATGCACTTTTCCTCAAAGAAAAATGGATGCAGTTCCAGATCAAGACATTAGCACAACATGGGTCCATTCCATTTTAGGACTACATGCAGTGCATTGAGTTGTGTGACAAGAGTGGCATTGAAGACAAAGCCAAATTGATCTGAATCGGATCCATAAATGACTGTCATAGAACCATGACTATATCGGGATGAAACAAACCTTTGAAGAATCCAAAACAACAATCGAAAACACCCTGAACCAGTGGCCATGGTAGCCAACGTGGAACGACGAGGACCTTGGTCAAAGCGCGCTAACCGAGGCCCATGGAGACTACGCAGGAGGTCAAAATAGCCCCTAGGAGCCCCAGATCGAGAAAAGGAGCTGATTTTCGATGTGCGTCACTGGGCAAACAGGGCCAAAAAGGAGGAGCCTTAAGCACTCAGTCACGTTGGGAGCCAGAGGACCGTGGGCGGAGAAACATAAAGCGCCATCGTATGAAGGTGGGACCCAAAACCTGGAAACCGGCAGTTTGATCAGGGTGCCCTTGACGATAAGAGGTTTTGGAGAAAGCGGAGCGATCACACTCAGCGATCGACACGTGGCAGTGGAGGTGAGAGAAAAACCACCGTGATCGTGCATTATCGGTCGAGCAAGTCAACCATGCTCGACGTGCGAATGACATTGGATCTGGAGGAGCCCAAATCGGACGGCTGAGATTGCGCCCGATAGACATAAGCAGAATCGACAGGGGATTAAGCCATGATTTAAGGGGATTTGGAATCCGTTGACCACCACAGTGGAGAAAGAAACAAATTGACGAACAGGCTAGCGCTGTTCCGATGGAGACACATGGTTACTTCCCAAGCATTCATCTTGACGCCGAACATGGAACTCCCAGCATGTAGGCGATAGACGAATCAAAATAGGCGGGAGAGGAACCAAACAAGCAGCCATAAACAGAGACAGTGAACAGTGATTCAGAGAGAGAGAACGAAGAGTCCAAGCGACCAAGAGAGACAGTGAACAGTGAACCCTGAGAGGAGGACTGAGCATAGAGAGCAGTAAAGCCAAGCAGAGGAGGACAGAGGGCCGAGCTGACCACAGGAAGCATCGAGCACCAGAGAGCCTGAAAATTCAAGCCTTCCCATAGAGGAATCTGTCCGGATTGAGCATCACAGTTGGCTCTTTCCACTATAGACCGAGGGTCACAGAGCTGGTAGGAAGAACAAGAGTCTGTGTACTCCAAGTGACTTGGGGAATCCAAGAACCACCCTGCCAAGCAAAATCTGCTTCAAGAGAACTCATATTGAGTCCCTGCATTGTAATTTCTCTGCTGAAAGACACAATAAAACAAGGCCACCACTGAAGCTGGACCGGAGACGTAGCCTTGGAGAATAGGGTGAACTCCTTATTAAAAACTGTTTGTGTCTTTGTGTTTCTTACTGTATTTCTCTACTGTCTTTCCATTTACTTTCTGTGTATTGGCAATCTGATCGATCTGTTGTTTCAATAACACAGAACACACACACTAGCACATGGGTCTGTAATACCTTTTGTTTAATAAATCTTCACTGAGGTCACTCATAGGGTGATTATCAGATCAAGTGGTATCAGAGCTCTAGGCTGTAAGGTTAGACAAGCTTGTGTTGGTTTAGCTGTGGATGCTCACTAGATCAAAGCTCAAATTAGGAGAAGGAGAGTTGGTGGAAGCTAATCCTGAAATTGGGAGAGTCTATTCTCGGAAGACAATGTCAGAAGAAGGTTCTATAGGGCCAGACTCTCAATTCATAGAGATTTTCCTAGCTATAAAGTCCATGGTAGAAGAAATGTATAGGGACTTTAGAAAGCATAAGGGTGAAGATTCATCAGGCTCTAAGCAAGATAAAGAAGAAGATGAATCTCATTCCCATGACCACTCCAAAGGAAAGGGGAAAGAAGAAAGCTTCCCTACACCTCCTAATAGCCCTGTGCAGAATAAGAAGGCATCTTTGATTAAGTTAGATGTTAAATTTGATTTGCCTATATATGATGGAGAGCTAAATGCTGAAAAGTTGGACAATCGGATTAGACAAATTGATGTGTATTGTAGAGTACGAAATATAGACTCAGACAAGAGCAAGATTCAGATGGCAAGCCTTCGCCTAGGGGGCACTACCTTGGTTTGGTGGGAAGGTAGAACCCAAGCTAATATGAGGAAGCATGGTAAGACCATCTCTGTCTAAAGTGAATTTGTTACTGCAATCAAAAAGCAGTTCTATCCATTGGCCGACATGCAACAAGCCATGATGAGTTGGCAAACTCTTCGGCAGTTGAAAGGGAAAAGTGTACAAGGGTATACTCAAGAGTTCAGAAAGAGAGCATTGATGTTGGGTATTTCATTAAACTCACCAGAAACTCTTTTGAAGTACATTGGTGGTCTACACAGCTACATGAGGCATACCATCATCATGTTTAATCCCACTAGTATAGATGAGGTATCTGTACAAGATACTCATCTAGAAGCCAGAGGAAAGAATGGAAATCCAGAAGTTGGGGGACCATCCCAACCCACTGTAAGCAAGAGCAAGGAGAAAAGAAAGTAGAAGTGGAAAGCAAGGAAGGCTAACACTGCACAGAAAGGCAAAGCCTCATGCACCCACTGTAAAAAGGAGGGGCATGATGATGAGCACTGTTGGATTCTGCATCTAGAGCTGAGACCTAAGAAGTCTGAGGGCAAGAAGAAGAAGATTGTTGCAGCTATTTAGAAAGATTTGGGGTTAGACTCGGGAGATGAAATAGTCATTGCAGCCACAGGTATAAAATGTTATTTTCTTTAGAGAATGTTGAAATCAAGAAGCAGGTGCAAGAGTTGCTCAAGAAAGGGTTCATTAGGCCTAGCACATCACCATGTGGGTCACCAATTGTTTTGGTGATAAAGAAGGATGGCTCGTGGAGAATGTGCATTGATTATCGAGCACTGAATAAAATAACGATCAAAAATCGTTATCCCTTCCTCGCATAGATGATCTTTTAGATCAACTGAAGGAAGTTATTTATTTCACCAAGCTGGATTTGCATAGTGGATACCATCAAGTCAGAGTTGTAGAGCAAGATGCATGGAAGACGGCTTTCAAAACAAAGCAAGGATTGTATGAATGGCTGGTTATTCCTTTTGGCTTGGCCAATGCCCCTGCTACTTTCATGAGATTAATGAATGATGTACTCAGACCTTTTCTTGATGATTTTTTTATTGTGTATCTGGTTGTCATTCTGATTTTTAGTAAAACGTGGGAAGGACATTTAAAGCATGTTAAGCAAACATTAGATGTTTTGAAAAGAGAAAAACTTTATTTTAAACTCTCCAAATGTGAATTTGGCAAAACCACTCTAAATTATTTGGGTCATATAGTAGGGGTGGTGAATTGAAAATAGATCCCTCTAAAGTGGCAGTCATTGTAAACTGGCCTAAACCCAAGTCTACTACAGAAGTGAGAAGCTTCTTAGGAGCAGCACAGTATTGGAGGAAGTTCATTTCAAATTTTTCCTCAATTGCAGCTCCCTTACATGCTTTGACAGGATTGAACAAGGTGTTTCAGTGGGGAGGCAAACAGCAGAAAGCCTTCGACACCTTGAAATAAAAAATTAGTACAGCACCTGTACTAGCACTGCTAGATCTACAAAGACCATTTGAGATCCAAACTGATGCCAGTGACTATGCCATGGGAGCAATGTTGACATAGCACGGTAAACCCATATGTTATCATTCTAAGACTCTTAATCCTGGAGTATTTAACTATCCTACCTATGATAAAGAATTGTATGCATTAGTTTAGAGTGTGAAAAAGTGGAAACATTACTTAATGGACAAAGAAACAGTAATACATACTGATCATCAGCCACTTCAATATCTACACTCCCAAACTAAGTTGCAACAATCAAGACATTATAGATGGATGGGTTTTCTACAACAATTTCATTTGGTCATCAGAAATAAAAAGGGCATACATAACAAGTTTGCAGACATGTTATCTAGACCCATTATAAATGCATCTACCATACTTAAGCATAATTCTGTGCTGCATGAAAGCTACATAGAATAGTATGCTCAGGATATGGACTTTAAAGATGTATATGCAACTTTGAGTCAAGGAAAAAGAGTAGAAGAATTGGACTATCATGTAAAGGACCGACTCTTATACCATTGTGGGAAACTCTGCATTCCACAAACTTAGAGAGCAAAGATAATTAGGGAAGAAAACACTTCTCTGATATCAGGTCACTTTGGGGTAAGTAAAATAGTTGCACAGCTAAAAAGGTTCTACGATTAGCAAAGAATGAGTGATACACTTTCTAGATATGTAAAGGGGGTGCTATGTGTGCTAAAAGCAAGCCCAGCAACAGAAAACTAGGTTTATACACTCCATTGCCAGTTCCTTCTCACCCTTGGGAAAGCATTTCCATGGATTTTGTTGGAGGACTGCCTAAATCTAGGAAAGGTCATGATTATCTATATGTTGTTGTGGATAGGTTCAACAAAATTTGTATTTTGATACCCTATAGTAAACAGATTACAGCTGAACAAACTGCAAAATTATTCTTTGAACATGTATGGGTTCATTTTGGATTACCCACTTCTATTATATCTGATCGAGACACCCGATTTGTGGGAAAGTTTTGGTCCAGTCTGTGGGAACTAATGGACACCAAATTAAAGAAAAGCATAGATTTTCATCCACAAACAGATGGCCAGACAGAAGTAGTTAACAGGACAGTGATCCAGTTACTGAGGGGATATTGCAGCAAACACCCTAAGCTTTGGGATGAACACTTGTGTTATGTACAGCATGCTTACAATAGAGCTAAACACTCTTCTACCCAGAGATCTCCTTTTGAGACCTGCTTTGGTTTCATACCAAGGTCTCCCTTGGATTTTGTCTTTGGTAAAGATACCATGGTTGATGGACACAGTGATGTGGACAGGGCAACTAGGTTCATTGAACAGATCCAGGAGATCCACCAGGCAGTACAGGAATAGCTGGAAAAGAGCCAGGCCAAGTACAAGGCTAGGCATGATAAGCATCGGATGGAGCATAGTTTTCAAGTTGGAGACCAAGTCTGGCTGTATATTAGCAAGGAAAGGATGCAAGGTGAAGGTAAGAAGCTAAAACCTATCAGGTATGGACCCTTCAGGATACTTGAGAAGATTGGTGAGAATGCTTTTCGCCTTGATCTGCCAGCTTACATGCACATCTACTCAGTCGTGAACACAAATTGCTTGAGGTTGTTTGAACCTTCAATGATTGAGGACCTTGAAGAGCAGAGTCAATTTCCTTTTGTTGATGACCTACTACCTGAATATCTTAATGAGTTGCAGGAAGACACAGTGCTGGACAGGAAGATAAGGACGACGCGCAGTGGACAAGTGGAATACCTCAAGATTAGGCTTAAAGGTTCGAAGCCGAGCAGTGCGAAGTGCATTGAGATTGGACAAGTGAGACAGCAGTTTCTTCACTTAGTCGATGCTTGAAGAAAAACCAACTTTTGGTGGTCCAAAAGCTTTTTAGTTGGGAGGCCGTGATCCGAATCGGATCCATAAACGACTGTCATAGTACCATGACTATATTGGGATGAAACAAACCCTTGGAGAATCTAAAACAGCAATCGAAAACACCCTAAACCAGTGGCCATGGCAGCCGGCGCGGAACGACGAGGACCTTGGTCAAAGCGCGCTGACCAAGGCCCATGGAGACTGCGCAAGAGGTCAAAATAGCCCCTAGGAGCCCCTGATCGAGAAAAGGAGCTGATTTTCGATGCACGTTGCAAACAGGGCCGAAAAGGAGGAGCCTTAAGCACTCGGTCACATTGGGAGCCAGAGGACCGCGGGTGGAGAAACGTAAAGCGCCATCATACGAAGGTGGGACCCACAACCTAGAAACCGGCGATTTGATTGGGGCACCCTTGAATGGTAAGAGGTTTTGGAGAAAGCGGAGCGATCACACTCAGCGATCGACGCATGGTAGCGGAAGTGAGAGAAAAACTGCCATGATCACATGTTATCGGTTGAGCAAGTCAACCGCGCTCGACGTGCGAATGACATTGGATCTGGAGGAGCCCAGATCGGACGGCTGAGATTGTACCCAATAGACCAAAGCGGAATCGATAGGGGATTAAGCCGCGATTTAAGGAGATTTGGAATCTGTTGACCGCCACGGTGGAGAAAGAAATGAATCGACGAACAGGTTGGCGTTGTTCTGATGGAGACACGTGGCTACTTCCCGAGCGTTCATGTTGATGCCGAACAGGGGACTCCCAGCATGCAGGCAACAGATGAATCGACACATGTGGGAGAGGAACCGAATAGGCATGGAGGTCGAATGGCTAAAGCCATGAACAAAGATAGTGAGCAGTGATTCAGAGAGAGAGAATGAAGAGTCCAAGCGACCAAGAGAGGCAGTGAACAATGAACCCTGAGAGGAGGACTGAGCACAGAGAGCAGTAAAACCAAGAAAAGGAGGACAGAGGGTCAAGCTAACCACAGGCAGCATCGAGCACCAGAGAGCTTGAAGATTCAAGCCTTCCCATAGAGGAATCTATCCAGATTGAGCATCACAGTTGGATATTTCCACTATAGATCGAGGGTCACAGAGCTGGTAGGAAGAACAAGAGTTTGTGTACTCCAAGTGGCTTGGGGAATCCAAGAACCACCCTGCCAAGAAAAATCTACTTCAGGAGAACTCATATTGAGTCCCTGCATTGTAATTTCTCTGCTGAAAGACACAATAAAACAAGGCCACCACTAAAGTTGGACCAAAGACGTAGCCCTGGAGAATAGGGTGAATTCCTTATTAAAAATTGTTTGTGTCTTTGTGTTGCTTACTGTATTTCTCTGTTGTCTTTCCATTTACTTTTTTTGTATTGGCAATCTAATCGATCTGTTGTTTCAATAACACAGAACACAGACACCAGCGCATGGGTCTGTAATACCTTTTGTTTAATAAATCTTCACTGAGGTCACCCATAGGGTGATTATTAGATCACAAATTAACTAAGTTCTACCTACAAAACCTCACCTTAACTGATATAAATGTTTGGGATCCAAATGAAAATTTGGGAGACTTGTCACTGATGGCCCTTGCATATTGGATGACACATGAGGAGGCCAAAGTTGAGGAGGTGAAGAGAGTATTGGAAAAAGAAGAAAAATAACCCCTCTATATCAATGCAGAGTAGATAAGTCCCATGGCTATAATCAATAACCACAACATCATCTCCAATGATGCTAAGCTAGCACCTAGATAACTTGCCATGCAAGAGAAAACCATCTCCCATTTTGAGGACACTCTCAAGCTATTAGGGACAGAAAGCAAAAAAACATGTCAATGGAGATGGAATTCCTTTCCACACAGTCTCTAGATCATGGAGTATCACTCTCCTGAAAGGTTGGGGAATGCATTGGATAGAACACCTATGTACAAGAGGGCCAATGCAGAGATTTAAGGTCAATTGGATTGGATTCAAGCTCAGTGCACCTTTGTTGTTTGGTTTACAAGAAGGAAGGAATGAAGAAGAGGAAAGGAAGCAGTGGGTAGAAATAGAGAGAAATGCAGGTTTCTATCCTCAGGAAGACACACCATCTGTAGAACCTTGGGATTTCAGAGAGGCCACCAGGGCCATGAAGGACATGGACATAAATGACTAGGTTGTTTAGAGGATGAGCAACAATTTCAATAGGGGGGTGACGTTGAGGCTCATCAATAGGTATATTATATGGGTCACAATGCCATCCTCTAGCCTATTAAATTATTTTTTTCTCACATTTATCTACAAATTTCATTATATTATGCTTAGTGTGAGAGTAAAAGATGTGTTGCTATGTCATGTGGCCTAATGTGTGTTAAATGCAGGAATTGGAGAAATTTTGAGTTGATTTGAGTGTAGGAACTTGGAGTAGACAAGAAAGAGAGATTATAGGAGTTTTTCTACCTCCTTAACTCCTCCAATCAGTCGAAGATCCCCAATTTATCTCTCATCAACTTGGTGTCATTGGCAGTCGGGCCAATGCAAGCCAAAGAAGAGCTAGATTCACCTATTCTCGAGTTAGGGAGTAAAATATCCCTATTTTATAGGGATTTGTTGGTATCCCCATTTTTGTATAAATAAATAGGCTAAGGAACTCATTAGGATTCAAATTTCTATTGTAGCCAAGAGGCCATTGAGTTGAAGCACTTTTGACTGTCATTTTGATGATGTATTTGACATTTTTGGAATGATAATGAGAAGTTTTGTTTTGATCCAGCACTGAGTTAATTCAGAAGGTTGAAACTCTTAGGTTTGGGCCCAACCCTAGGAGCCTAAGTTCCTCTCATGCATCTATATTTTTGTTAGTCTAGAATTTTGAGTAGTTTTTGAAGTTTATTCATGTTTATTTTAGTTTAGAAGATTGATTATTTGTTGCTTATTCATGTTTCCTTTAGCTCATAAGGTTGATTAGTTGCTACAGTTTAGTAGAGTATAATTCCTCAAAAGGTCTATGACAACGATCCCTGTCTCATCTCCCTCATGGGAACATGATTAGAGGACCCCACCATCACAACCCAAAAATAGAGTGTGGTTTCCTATTCATTGCATAGATCAAGTTTTAGCATCATTTAGATAGTTTGTTTATGATTTCTTGGAGATATTTACATTTGGTACCTTGCTTCACACATGATTGTTGTATATTAGAAGGTAGACCACTGCATAGATCAAGCTCTTATCATTAGTTAGACAGTTCTCCAAATTCAATTCATATTTTCCACATTTACTTGTGATATTTTGCAAATGAAAATAAGAACGGGTGCATGTGTTGTTGCAGGGTTGTTGGATCTGCATGTAGTGGAACCTTTCACAAACTCCATCTACAACCTTTCCACTCTCTTTTGATGCATGCCAACCACTGTTCTAGATCTCTATTCTTCGGTCATGTGAGCAACCATCTTAGCCCAAATCCATCCTTCTTGAAGTGTTGGCCTTGGCTAAGGGTGTTGATCACCTTCCCTACATTTCCCGCAACCTTAATCCAACCTTCCAACACTTCATCTCACAATTATTATCCTCCAAAGCCTCTCGGCTAACTTCCTGTAGCATTTCAGTACATCCCATAGCAGTACAGGAATCTTGTACCAACATCTTGTTGCACACCTATACCAGCCTGTTTTGACCTGCAATGATATCCTATCTTAGTTCAGGAGTAGTTTGACCCCTCCGCTTAGGCTCCATGACCAGAAGTGCCACCTAGACCAGTCCCTTCATTCCTTTTCTTGTCCCACAAAATCAAATTGAATTAGTTCTTTCATTCCAAATTTAGCAATTAGGACTTTATTTACTGTGGAAGTGTGAATTAGATAGTCAATACATGCATTCTTGAATTATGAATTGGTAGGATAATATTCTATTTCCAAGCAACCCTGATAGCTAGATGATTGAGTGCAAGTTAGAATAGTTTCCTTTCTACAAATTAGCATAAGGATTGGGTTCTTTCATAGCATTTTACAAGTTGACAACATTTACAAGTTTGAGTTGAAAATCATTTACTGTCTCTGCACTAGGACTAGACTTCCCATTATGCTTTCAATAGTTAATATTCTTTTAGTTCAAGTAGAGGAGTGGTCTGGAACCCTAATGATCAAGTGACCTAGTTCAAGGTCACATGAGTATAATGATGCAACTACTGTGTACATAGCATCGTCACCTCTAAGTTTGTATGAAACCTTGTATTGATAAGTAAAGTTGAAGAGCCTTTGGAAGTTGAAACACTCTTGGTGCAATACCAGGGCTCACTAATATTGTCCAGAGATACCCCACCTATGATAAGGAGACATATTCCATTGTGCAGGCCTATAGGAAATGAAACATTATATTATGGGGAAGGAGACGATCATTGACATCAATCACATACCTATTCAATCTATAGATACACAGGTGAAGTTATAGAATGACCAACATTAGAAATGGTACACATACCCACAATAATTTCATTTGAACATGAAATTACTGTTGGGTGCTAAATTTTCTTACCTTTTCCTTACATTTCCACTCATCTTTTCATCCTTTTCACACCCATTAACATGTATCTATTATGCTAAATCTATGAGGTGACCCTCCTTTCTTTAGCTCTTGTAATATTTAATTAATGAAGTAAACTCACAAGGGTTTTACCTATGCGAGCCACTAAAATGTGTTATGCCCACATATTCTGGAGAATAGGTGTTGACCTTCCAACAAATAGCGATAGTTATGTGATTCACAACAGTCGTTCAGTAGCGCTAAAGCAATGTAACCAACTTGCAGTTGTTTCCAATTTGTTTTGGATCATTTATGTTCTCGCTTCCTCGGCACCAGTGTTGTTTTGAACTGATGCATATTTATAGGCATGTAGTTGTTGGGTTTCAGGGGGAGATGTTATCACCCCCTGTATTGTATAAAAGATGGGTCATTCCCGTGTGGAGCCTTAGATATACCAAGAGATGTATTGTAACAGTTTTCTTTAGATTAATAAAATATAACACTTTGTTGTTCGATCTTTGGTTGTGAGTAAACGCAACCCTGATTAGAGAGCTAGGCCCGCTCTTCTGATGAGGTGTTACGTGTGTCCTTTTCGTGTGTTGTTTTACTTGTTACATTTATTTCTTTATTTTTGTTGCATATTACATAGATTGTTGTGAATGCCTTTTTAAGTTCTGCAATCCATTTCTGTTATTGTTACATCGATGTTTTGATTTCATAACCGTGAACCCTTGGTTGATGTAGAATGTAATCTTGCTCTTGCATATACCTTGTGCGTTACCTTGGAAAGAGTACGCACTAGGATTGATGAATTAATGTAGGAAAGGGGTGACGAATTTGTTCATACCTGAACACCAACAATTTGGTGCCGTTGCCGGGGAAGGCTAACAAGGTGCAAGACACGATCTGTATCGACCAAAGGGTCAATCTCTCGTCCTGGGGAGAGAACGAGTTTTCTCACTCTGCTCCAAGTCCTGAGCATAGTTATTTCTTTGTTTTGTTGTTTCTGTACCCATTTTTAGGCCCAATCTCTTGTCCTGGGGAGGGAGTAGTCTTTTGACACCCTACTCCAGGCCTTGAGTTTAAATTATTTTTGCATTCTTGTTTGTTTTGATTTTGGGAAAACCCAATCTCTTGTCCTGGGGAGGGAGGGGTCCTTTGATGCCCTGCTTCAGGTTCCAAGTGTTGGATTCCCTTGTGTGTATTCTTTTCTTTTGTTTGGGTTCTTTTCCTGGGGAGGGAAGGGTCCTTTGACGCCCTGCTCCAGGCCCTGAACCCTAGTTTTTTCTCCTTTAAGTTGTTTTCCTTTTCACTTGATCTCTCATCCTAGGGAGGGAATGGTCTTTTGACACCCTGCTCCAGGCCTTGATCATGACATTTTCATCACATCAACTTGTATGAACAGAGATTCAAATAAAAGGGGCAGAGGAAGAGCCCCAAAGAAGGGAGGACAGGATTTGGGAAGGAACACTTATATCCAACAAATCATCGCGAAAGTTGAATCAGAGGTATCTTCTCATGCTACTGTAAGGCCGGGTATATGGACAAGATCAGAAGGACAAACTGTAGATCAACCAGTGTTGTCCACAACACCCCCTGCTGGTTCGATACAACAGACCCTTCCAACAGCTGAAGAGACAAGCAACAATACACTTGATAAAGGGGTACCGTTGCTCATAGCAGAAGAAGAAGAAGTTGCAAGTAGAACATCCGAGGAACCAGCCCATTCTAGTAGGGAAGAAGAGGTTGCAGAGAGGAGGTCTGAAGGGTCAAGCCACTGTGACAGAAGGGAAGAAATTGTAGGGATATTTCTATCACCAAAGGATAGAGGGAGTGTTGTTAAGGCAACTCAAACCCCTGTGATAAGAGCCCTTCCATCATTTCTTGCAGAGCCTGCTGAAATCCCCAGTGATTATTGAAGGATATTCATGGCACCTACAACCTCCACTATTGACTTCCCAATTGGGGATCTTGGGACTAGCGCACCAACAAAGCCCATTCCTTTAACAACTTTACCTAGCTTTCATGGGCTTACTTCAGAAGATCCTGACACATTTTTGTTTGAATTTGACATTGTGTGTCAGGGGTATGATTATATAACAGATGCTCAGAAATTGAAAATCTTCCCTGCTACGCTAAAAGGGACAGCCCTGCGATGGTTTATGGGTCTTGGGGGAAGGACTATCACAACATGGGAGGAGATGAAAACTGATTTCCTGGAGAAGTACCAGGATTACTGTAAATCATGGGACATTAAGGAAGAAATTTTCAAATTTACATAGAAAGAGGACGAAAATATGGAAGACTGTGTTGAACACTTCAAATAAACTTTACACAAATCAGGTTGCTCTGACTTGGATAAGGACATTTTGAAAATTATCCTTCTCCGGGCCTTTCGAGAGGACTCTTTGGAATTGCTAAATATATTAAATAATGAATCCATATAGGTGAGGAAAGTTTTAGATAGAGGAGGAATTACTTGTTATAGAGTTTTATGAACCCAATGTTTCGGACTACCAAGTGAGTCAATCATCAGGGGATGCATCAATAGATATTCTGAAGATATTAATGATGTATCCATGCGCTGTATTTGAGAGTCGGTTTCACTCTCAATAATCTTAATTTCTCGAATTCTAATGCGCTGTCCATCATGTCCCTTCCATGGTAGGACTTGATGTTATTAAATAATGAATCCATATAGGTGAGGAAATTTTTAGATAGAGGCGGAATGACCTATTATAGAGTTTTATGAACCCAATGTTTCAGACTACCAAGTGAGTCCATCATCAGGGGATGCATCAATAGATATTATGAAGATATTAATGATGTATCCATGAGCTATATTTTAGAGTCAGTTTCGCTCTGGATAATCTTAATTTCTCGAATTCTGATGCGCTGTCCATCATGTCCCTTCCATGGTAGGACTTGATGTTATTAAATAATGAATCCATACAAGTGACGAGAGGAATGACCTGTTATATAGTTTTATGAACCCAAGGTTTCGGACTACCAAGTGAGTCCATCATTAGGGGATGCGTCAATAGATATTTTGAAGATATTAATGATGTATCCATGAGTTGTATTTCAGAGTCAGTTTCGCTCTAGATAATCTTAATTTCTTGAATTTTGATGCGCCTTCCATCATGTCCCATAGGACTTGATGTTATTAAATAATGAATCCATATAGGTGAGGTAAGTTTTAGATAGAGGAGGAATGACCTGTTATAGGGTTTTATGAACCCAATGTTTCGGACTACCAAGTGAGTCCATCATCAGGGGATGCATCAATAGATATTTTGAAGATATTAATGATGTATCCATGAGCTGCATTTTAGAGTCAGTTTCGCTCTGGATAATCTTAATTTCTCGAATTCTAATGCATTGTCCATCATGTCCTTTCCATGGTAGGACTTGATGTTATTAAATAATGAATCCATACAGGTGAGGAGACGAATGACCTGTTATAGATTTTATGAACCCAAGATTTCAGACTACCAAGTGAGTCCATCATCTAGGGATGCGTCAATAGATATTCTGGAGATATTAATGATGTATCCATGAGCTGTATATCAAAGGAGAACTTTGACACCATCAAAGGATAACTTTGACATCATCTGTGAGTTGTGCATCCAATGCTCAAGGGGAGTTGCAAGGAATAAACAAGGGATTCGGTCAACAAAAGTATCTGGTGGAGGTGTCACAAAAGTAGAAATTAGAAATCTGTTGGACAGCTTGAGGACTGATATCCTGAGTACTCTGTCTGAAAAAATATACACGCTATAGGTAAAATAGAAACAACTAGAATTGGAAATAACTATGGCTATATTTTGCCCAAAGTGCAAGAAGAAACACCCATAGAGGGAATGCCCATTAAACTCTGTAGAGGAGTGTACAATCTGTGAGTTGAATCATGCAACAAGTTGATTTCCATCCTTGCTAGGATTGAAAGTAGTTTTTCAAGGGACAGGCGAAGAGATGGAGCAACTGTACTTTATGGGACCTAAAAAGCCATGGAAACCTCGACCATCAATGGGAAATCAAGGTATGTTTCCAGATCCATCCCAATATTTTAGTAATTTTAATATGGGTCCCCAGTCCATGCCTTATCCACCTATGTGGCCCCAGTACCAGTTTCCACCTTGGAAACAATGGGCTCCTCAAGCTAGTTCGAGCTCCTCGTGGGCTTCCAACTGGTGAGGACCTTCTCCTCTTGGGAAATTCCCCAGTCAATGCCACAATAGGAACTCTAGTTGCCCTCTAATGTACCCCCTAGTAATCAGCCTGTTTGTCCTCAACTTCCCATCCAACCCAATCCAAATCCTAACAATAAAGGGGCTCAACAAGCTAACACCCTCAACCTACCTTCATATAACATCTCCACCACAGAATTGTATGAGATGAATTTAAGATCTGGGTGGGTAGTAGATGCTCAACCCTCACTTGATATCACTGAACAAGTTGGAAATGAGGTAAAGGAACCAGAAATGGTTGAAGAGGAATCAAACCAAGTCAACAAAAATCATACACCTCCTCAGCCACTAGTTACTCAAAAACACCAAGCTAAACTGCCCTATCCAGAAAGGTTGGCTTTGAGTAAATAGATCCCTCAAGTTGAATTTGATTTGTTAGGGGAGCTACAAAATTTGTTTGTTAAAATTCCCCTACTGCAAGCTATGAGGGACGTACCTATATATGCAAAAACTCTTAGGGAATATTGTGCTAAGAAGCCTAAAAATAAATCAAGGGACCCACTCACCATTCATGTGGTGGGAAAGCTATCTGATTTTATGATGGGGAAAATCATGCCTGTGAAATATGGGGATCCGGGGAACCCAATTTTAACCATGCAAATTAATGGAATAGAAATTCCAAACGTGTTGGTAGATTTGGGCGCTGCCATAAATGTCATAACTGCTGAGACTATGCAGGCATTGGGTCTTCGGAACTTGAAACCTACACCTACTATGTTAGAGATGGTAGATCGATCTATGGTTAAACCAGTAGGGAAGTTAGAAGATATTACAATCTCAGTTGATTCATGGCACTACCCTGTGGATTTCCTAGTGCTGCAAACACAATCTCCAGCTGGTGGCCATCCCCTGATTCTAGGAAGACCGTGGCTAGAAACTGCAGATGCTTATATTGGGTGTTGATCTGGACATATGGTTATCTCGAATGGACAAAGTACTAAGAATTTAATGTTATCTCCTCCTACAGAACCTAGTCCATTGGCAAAACCATTGGCTCATTGTTTAGTCAATTTAGTGTTTCTAAATTGATGTCATTAATTGTCAACCCGGGGCTCGTAAGCTGATGAAGTGAAGGTGTACTATATGTACTTAAGCAACCTCTTAGAGCTTTTGTCGTTTGGGGTGTTGTTTGTGGTTAATTTATCTTCCTAGGATGGAGTGATGTTTTTATAAACAGATGAGTGATAGTGTGTGTAAGGTGAATTCTAGATGAGTGAGAGTGTGTGATTAGTGGTCTCTAACTACTTGCTGAAAAGGAAAAGCTTGAAAGAAATAAATAACTTGAAATGAACTGAAAGCAAAGAACCACTTTCTAATGGCATTAGACACCATTCATGCTGCTGCAAATAAAAGGTAAGAAAATCACTTAAAAGACCAATGATAATGTTTATCTCTTCCTAACTCTCTGCTTCTAACACATAGTACTGTGTAAAACAAGATTAGGAAGTAGCTAAAGATAAGTCTAAGAAATGATAAAAAATGAGAAAAATATACTTTAAAGACTAGTTATAATGTTCAGCTCTCTCTAACTCTCTGCCTCTAACACATAATACTGTGTAAGACACGATTAGAAAGTAGTTAAAGATTAGTCTAAAAAGTACTCAAAGCCAGCTGTAAGTTATTAGTATTCTGATCTCTAAAAGATAAACAATTTGTGATAAAGAGACCATTCATATGTTAGCAGACAACTTTGAGAAAAAATACTAAAAAATCACTATGAAAATAAAGTAAAGGCAGCAACTTTGAATCTATCAACTGAAACTACCACTAGATATTAAGCAAATACATAACACAAAAACAATCTCGGGTTAAAAACCTGCAAAAGAACAATACTGATCAGTCAAAATGAATGCTGCAAATGAAATAACAATGAAAGTGAATTAAGTTGTACATGTTTCAAGAAAAGTAAATGCTGAATGGAAAATAAAGAAATAGCAAGAATATAAACATGAAATACTATACAAGGCTAACATGAACAGGGGCCCTCCATTCATATAACCCAAAGAAGACTCAAGGAATTGAAAACTTCAGAACAGCACTGCTTCTATTACTCCATGTGCAGAAAATTACAGTCAAGAGTGCTAGAACAGCACTATAAAAACAGAGTCTTCGAATGCTCTAAAATGATAACAAGTTTATAAAACACAGCAACTAAAAAGTAACATTAAGCGTATGCAAACGCTAGTTTTTATAGGCATCTGAAAGATGGCCTAATGCGTACAGCTAAAACTGAAAAATAAACTAACTGTCATGCGTAATTAAGGTTCAATAACACGTCATAAGCCTACGTGGATGAGCTGGACAAATAGCACAGGAACCTCGAGCACCTTGATTCCTAAGTGCCCATGTGGCTCATTTGGCAAAATGACACGTGGAACCTTGAGATTAACAAAAAGGCTGCGGGATCATCAGATGGCTGCGGAATCAGCAGATGGCTGCGGAATTCCTGTAAATATGTCAAAATCTAAACAAAATAGTCACACATTAGCAAAATTCCTTAATCATGCTTAAAGCCATCACATGTAATGATCTGGGTGAGTTTATGCAGAAAATAGAGCAAAAGGGAGAGATGAGTGAGGGAAAACTGTAGGTAATGATGGATAATCAAGTGTAAAGTAGAGGCTCTACATACCCCCACTACGAGGGCATTGCATGTCCTCATGCAATCAAAAACATTGTTCAGTCCACCTGCTGGGATGCCTCTGCTAAGACATCCAGCCTTCTCTTCTTTCTCTGTGTGGCCACATTGACTCTTGGTCTTTTCATCAAACACCTGAATTTCAGATTGATTAAAGCTCTGTTTAATTTCCTGCATCTCTTCTTGAGCTTTTTGTTTTCTTTTTGCCACAGGCCCATATGAAGCATGGTGTTATCTTGAACCATCTTGTCCACATTGCTCTGTATCTTCAGTTTTTCATTTTCTTGTTTGATGTGGCGATTTAGTACCTCTAGCTCAAATATTTCCTGCTTCAGTGATTGGACTTGCTGCTCCAAAGGTTGAGCAGTGCTTGGACCAGCAACTGCTTGTTCTAGCGTCTCCAGGTAATTATAAACTTTCTGCTGATCAGGGTCAACCTCTGGTGACCGCTTTGGGCTAGGCTCATACTGAAATTCGGATCCATGTTCAAATTCAGGCTCATGCTCAAATTCAGGCTCATGCTCAAAAGGACTTTCCTCACGTGGAGGACTGGTCTCAACATACTCAGCGTGTGGAGAACTTTTCTCAAAGTCAGGTTTTGTAGCACCTTTTTGAGGTGTGCTCAAGTCAATGAAGAATGACTTTTTGTTCTCTGTGGCCCCCTTTTTGCTTTGTAACCTGCTGCTCCTTCTCACGGAGGTGGTACTCTGTTTTTCTTTTTGTGCTTTTTGCTTTTGTTTTTCCACCTTCTTGGAAAGGGCAGTTTCATGGAGTTGGGCCAACCTTTGTGCTAAGGGCTGAGTGTCTTCCTCACTAGAATTCTTAGGAGTGAGGTAGGTTTCTTGAGCTATGGATTTCCCTTTATCTTTCTTTTGTTTCTTCCTACTCTCTTTTCTCTTTTGAGCAATTTCTTGGGCAAGTTCTGAAAGGGTTTCTGTGATAATTCCTTGGGCTGTTTGACCAATGTCCACAGCAGGCTCAGAGTCAATTTCATGTTCAGAATGATGTTCATCAGTTTCTTCTACAATCTGTTCTTGGACAGTTTCCTCTTGGACAACAGTTTCAGGGGTAGCCTCTTCTCTTTTTCTTCTACTCTTTCTAGGCACAGAGGTTTCTCCTGCTTCTTCAAAATGGTTTCTCACAAGAAATTTCTCCCAGGTATCTCTTTTTGCTTTCAACTGTTCCTCAACTAGCATCTTAACAAGACCATGATGGTACAGATGTGGTTCAATGTTTGTTGGGTTCCTTTGGGCAATTGAACACATTTTTCTAAGACTTGAGAGTAGAAAATATGGAAGGTTAATATCATCTCCTAAGAAATGCATCATGACTTTGGCATGGTAAACATATAAAACTCCAAACCTTCCCTCACAAGTAAAGAATTTTTGCACTAATAACAGTAAAGTTGTCCATTCTTCCTTGACATAAGTAACAGGAATCCCTTTTGTAAAAATGTTGGTATCCATACCTGGGTTCTTTAAGATTTCCTTCCACTGCTGGTATTGTACTGATCGGTTTTTAAACCATCTTTCTCCAGTTTGTGGGAGTGAAGTGGCCTGTGCTATACTGCTCTCAGTGACTGTAAACTTCAGGTCCCCTATCTCCACTTGATTGTCTTTGTCTCTGAAGGAACGTGCAAAGGCCTTCGTAACCTCTTTGTGGTAACCTCTGAATTTCTGGATGCATTGGAGCCAGTTTGCTTTCTGCAAAGCCTCTTTAACTTGAGGATATCCCTCCAGAAATTTTGAACCCTCGGGTTCTGCCCTTAAGAGTTTACCCATTGGCTCTACGGCTCTGTTCTTAAAACTTTTGGAAAAGGAAGGTTACACGGCTTCAACAGTGGCCTTAACACAGTAAATTTACGGCTCTGTCTAAATCAAAAGGCTACACGGCTTCAACAGTGGCCTTAACACCGTAAATTTACGGCTCTAATGTAACAGCCGTAACACTGATAATCAGATTTAGCAGAGAGGAAGACGTAAAACAGAGTATGGCTAAGGTAGCAGCGTAGTGAGCACAGCGGAATAAGGGAACTGTGGAAATGAAACAGCGTGAATGGAATGATATGAGCGTAGGAGGGTTATGAAATGATGGGTAGCAACGGTTAGGTCCTTATGCTTCGGTCATAGATTTACACTTGGCTGCGGGATTATGACTTAGAGAGACGTAGTACAGTAGTCTACGTCACTTAGGTACGAAAACCTTAATGGAGGAGCAGCCGCAATTGAGTTTCAAAATCGTGATGAACATGACCAATGAGAGTGGGGGATACGTGGATTTTTGGTCGCATGATGGGAAAGACTGGTAATCATTACATTAAATGGCAAGAAACATAACCCGGAAACTTTGCAAAATGAGATAACCGTAAGTTTAGGATTTAGATCATACCTCAGATCCGCGCTTGGATTGCCTTTGATCATTTTCCACTAACCCTTCATTGTTTTATTGTTGTTGCATGACTCTTTTCCACTTATTGTTGATGACTTTTGAACTGTAAATTTATTTTCAAACAGACTGTGTTTTTTTTTATGCAGGTGCAGAGAGCTGCGGAATGGCTAAATGGTTGCAGAATTGCCAGATAGCTGCGGAAACTGCAGTGGTACCCTCCGGCTGCACAAAACAACTTCAGTTATCTAAAAAAAACTTTATTGATGGAATGAAATGTAATGAATGGATGGATGGATGGAAAGAAATGAGGTGGAGTGAGAGTGATTAAATGAATGAAATGGTGAATGAAGTGGATGAAATGGCGAAATGAGATGGAAGAGAGAGAGATATTTTTTTGGAAAACATGAGGTGTCAGGTGACCCTGATTTTCACCTCAGGTTTTCAGGCTTATACATTTATTCTTTTTTTTTTCTTTTTTTTTTTTTTTTTTTTTTCTCTTTTTTTTTTTCTTTTTTTTTTTTCAAAAACCAAAGATTAGGCTGATGGAGGAGAAGAATCCTTCTCCACCAACCTGATTGCAGAATCTTCTTTAAACAATTTGACAAACTCTTCTTTTGAGAATGGCTTTTGGTAGATTTTCAAGCGATGGCCATTCACAATAAGAGGAGTATGAAATTCATCAATAGTTTTCACTCGAACTGCTCCATTGCTAAAGACTTCATCAATCTCATATGGCCCAAACCAATGAGTTTGAAACTTTCCTTTGAAGTCCTTAAACTTTGAATCAAACAATAGAGCCCAATCTCCTTTCTGAAACTTTCTTTCTTTGATATGACGATCATGCCATTTAGATCTTTGGTGCTGAACTAGATCGGTCCTTAGAATTGCATCTTGTCTTATTTCATCTAGCTCATTTAGCTGGTCCATTCTATGTCTTTGGGCTTCTGAGAGGCTCATTCCCAATTGGACTGCCATCTTGAAGGTCTTGATTTGGAACTCAATGGGGAGCAGGACTTCCTTCCCATAAACAAGTTCATAGGGAGAATGTCCTATTGTGTTCCTCCATGTGGTTCGATAGGCCCATAAGGCTTCAGGAAGCCTTTCCGCCCAATCTCTTCTATGAAGATGAACAGTCTTGGTGATAATGCCTTCAAGAACTTTATTGGTAGATTCCACTTGGCCATTGGATTGCGGATGGTAGGGAGTAGATGTTCTGTGCTTGATCTTATATTCCTCCATCAGCTTCTCCATCAATCTAGATGTAAACTGGCTGCCCTGATCTGTCACAATTTCCCTTGGGACACCAAAACGAGTGAAAATATCCTCAAAAAGAAATTGAACAACTGAATTTTCAGTGGCAGAAGGCAATGCTTTCGCTTCTACCCACTTAGTAACATAATCAGTACAAACCAGTATATACTTCTTTTGCTTTGATGGAGGATTAATTGGTCCAAAGAAATCTAGAGCCCATTTCTCAAAGGGTTCGATGCATACCTGAGGCTGTAGTGGCATTTCATTTGAAGGAGTTGGTCTCCCAACTCTTTGGCAGCTGTCACACCTTTTAACATACTGCTTTGCATCTTTAAAGAGAGAAGGCCAATAATATCCTAGAGAAAGGATTTTATAGGTTGTCCTCTTGTCAGCAAAGTGCCCGCCGCATGGTTCATCATGACATGCCTTAAGGATGTCAGGCATTTCATCTTCCCGAACACACCTTCTGATTATACAATCTGGCCCTGTTCTGAACAATTCATTAGAAATCCAAGAATAATGTGAACTCTCCTGAATGATTTTCCTTCTTTCATTAGGAAATAAGTGTAGAGGAAGCTTCCCTGTAACTAGATAATTAGCCATATCTACATACCAAGGAGTCTTGGTAGTTACTGCAAACAAGTATTCATCTGGAAACTTATCTTCTACTGGAGAATCCTCATTAGTGTTTTGGATTCTAGACAAGAAATCAGCTACTGTGTTTTGTTTTCCAGGTCTATCTAACACAGTAATGTTGAATTCTTGTAAGAGTAAAAGCCATCTTGTAACTCTACCATTAGTGACAGGTTTGTTCATTAAATATCTTATGGCAGAGTGATCAGTATGGACAAAGGTTTCATAGCCGGTTATGTAGTGTCTAAACTTATTGATCGCATGTACCACAGCTAAGAACTCTTTTTCTGTAACAGTATAATTTAACTCAGTGGGAGTCAAATTTTTACTGGTGTAATAAATGGCATAAGGGATCAAATCCTTTTGTCCCAAAACAGCTCCTAGAGCTGTATCTGAAGCATCAGTAGAAATGTGGAAAGGGAGTTTCCAATTTGGCCCCCTTAAGATGGGTGCTTCATATATTCTAGTCTTTAAAGCTTCAAAGGCAGATTGACACTCAGGATCCCATTTAAACTCACAGTCTTTGGTAAGGAATTTGAAAAGAGGAGATGCTATCCTAGTGAAGTTTTCAATAAATCTTCTGTAATATCCAGTAAACCCAAGGAAACTTCTAACATCTTTCTGGCAATTTGGAATAGGTAACTTAGAGATGACTTCCACTTTGGATCTATCAACCTTAATTCCATCTCCTGAAATATGATGTCCTAAAACAATCCCTTCAGTAAACATCATAAAACACTTTTCATGACTTAAAGAAAGATTTGTTTCCTTACATCTTACCAGTACTTTTTCCAAATTTTCCAAAGCTTCTTCAAATGTATTACCATAAACTGTGAAATCGTCCATGTATACCTCTACACAATCATGAATCAGATCTGAAAAGATTCCTAGTACAGCCCTTTGAAATGTAGCGGGTGCATTGCACAATCCAAAAGGGAGTACTCGGTAGGCAAAAGTTCCCCAAGGACAAGTGAATGTGGTTTTGTCTTGATCTTCAGGTGCTACCTGAATTTGATTATACCCACTAAAACCATCCAAGAATGAGAAATACTTTTTCCCTGCTAAAGTGTCTAGGACCTGATCAATAAAAGGTAGAGGAAAATGATCCTTTAAGGTTTCCTTGTTCAATTCTCGATAATCAATGCAAACTCTCCATTTACCATTCTTTTTGGGCACTATAACCAAGGGAGAAACCCATTGGCTATCTGAAATGGGGTAAATGAAGTTTACCTTGAGCAATTTCTGGAGTTCTTCTTTCACGATTTCCCTAAGGTTTGGATTCATCCTTCTTTGTGGTTGCCTAATAGGTCTGCTGTTTTCTTCAATATAAATGTGATGAATACAAGTCTTAGGATTGATTCCTTTCATGTCAGTGTATTCCCATGCAAAGGCAGTGGAATGTTTTTGCAACAGTTTAGTTAATTCTTCTTGTTGTGGTCTTTCCAAGTTTTTGTTAATGTTTAATGGTTTTCCTGGAAGGATTTCAACTGTAGAACTACCAAACTCTTCCATTGAGAAGAGAGACATCTGTCTAGAGGAGAGATATTCAATGTCTGCATCTATCTAAAAATGTGTAGAGTCATATTCTAAAGATACTTCAAAATTTTCTAATGTATTTAGAATTTGATTGTCTTCACTAATCTCAGAGATGGTTAGAACAGGTTGAATAGTATCTTCATCCTCTACCCATTCATCTTCTCCTATTTCTGTTATAGCTTTTGCTGGGGGATACAAGTTGAATTTCTTGGTGGAATTACCATCTGATATATACATGTCCCCAGACCTACAGCTTATGAAAGCATCAGCTGTGGCCAGCCAAGGTCTTCCTAAAATAAGAGGATGTCCTCCTAGATTATTCTTGGGAGTTAAAATCATAAAATCAACTGGATATTCCCAAGAATCTAGAGAGACTGGAATATCTTCCAATACACCATCAGGTTTAATGATTGATCTATCTGCAAGCTGTAGCAAAGTAGGTGTAAAGAGAAGGTTAGGAAGTTTTAACTGATCCATGGTCTGTCTACTCATGATGTTAATCGCGGCTCCTAAGTCAATCAGAGTATTTGGGATTTCAACCCCATTAATATGAGTTTTGACAATAGGACTACCGGGATCCACATATTTTTGCATGGTAATCTTACCCATCATAATGTCTGCAATTTTTCCAACTAGATGTATCCTTTTGGTATCTTTGGTTCTTTTTCCTGTTTTCTTCAAACTCAACTCCTTTATTGTCTTCGCTAGAATGGGAATTTCCTTAATGGCTTGTAACAAGGGGATCTTGATACAGACATTCTTCAATTCATCTAGGAAGCTATAGTCAGGCACCCATATCTGTTTTTCCACTCCTTTGTCGATTTGTAATCTTTCAGGGAAAGGAGGTGTAGCTAAAGGTGTAGGTTGCTCAGCTATGGGAGTTGTAGAGGTTGATTCTTTTTCTTTTTCTTTTTGGATATTTTGGTTTTGAAGTGATACTTCAGAACCTTTATTGACTTTGAGAGATTCTTCCTCAGAAATGCTTGGTTGTTGAACACTTGTAGAAGGTTGATCTAAGATTCTACCTGATCTGAGTTGTACTTCATTGAGAGGAACAACGATATAGGTAGGGAATGGTTGACCTTCCATCATGTAAGCATTTTGAGGGTTCCTATTATTTGGATTTGGTAATGGCTGAGAGGGAAGTTGATTTGATTTCTGCTGGGATTGAAGTGAGAGTTGAGAATTTTGATTTTGTGGAGGAGGTTGTTGTTGTTGAGGGTATGGCAATGATAGTTGTTGACCTTGGTTTGGAAGTTGTGGAGCTTGCTGATTCTAAAATGATGGAGGATATTGATAGAATTGAGCAAATCTCCCATAAGGATTTTGCATGCTTTGCATCCATGCTTGAAAAGCATTTTGAGGTTGAGGCCAAGGTTGTTGCCAAGGATTCCAATTTGGTTGGGTTTGAGAATTCATAGAGTTGTTAAACCCTTGATTCTGTTGCCCTTTCCAAGGTCTCCTTGCAATGAAACAGAGAGATTCAAGTGTACTTGGATCCTCTTGAAAGACTGCTTTGAGGCCAGGTATTGAGGGACAATCCTTAGTCTCATGAGTTTCTGAGCAAATTACACATGTTTCTACAACGTGTGCATCTAAGGGACATTCCCTTAAAGCATGTTTTTTTCTACATTTCGGGCAAAAGATAGCCAAAGCCTCAGCTTCAGCTTTTTGTTTATTGTGAATCTTAAGGGTATCAAGTTGTTCACTAAGACTCCCTAAGATGTCAGTTTTAAATTCATCAAGCATATTGCCGATTTCAGCCCTACTTACTGATCCTGTTGCAGATTTATTTTCCCTAAGGAGAGAAGGATCTCTAGGCCCTTTTTGAGTTTTTGATTTGCCTCTCGAGAGATGGATACAGATTTCTGCTATATCATTGAGTGAAAGTTGATAAATATCCCCTTTCCCCATCATGTTTAGGATATCTATCCATTCATCGCTAATGGCTTTTAATAAGAGGGCTTTTAAGGTATCTTCATCCAGGGTATTCATTTTTGCTCTTTTTAAGTTATATTGAAATCTTTCAAGTAAATCTTCTAAGCTCTCATCTTCTCTTTGTATCATTTTAAAAACCTCGTCCTTGTGATTAGTAGGCATACAATAGTCCAAATACCTATCCAAAAATGTCTGTTTCATTTCATCCCAAGACCTAATGGATTGAGTGGGTAACCCCATGAACCATTTCAAGGCTTGATCCTTCAGTGTTGAGGGGAACAATTTTAGTTTCTGGGAGTCATCCAGGTAGTCATAAGTTCGACACACCACTTCAAACTCAAACAAAAATGTTTCAGGGTCCTCAGTCCTTAACCCATGGAAATTTGGGAGGACAGATGGTGATATGTTCTTCATAGTAGCTCGGGAATCCTCATTAACAATGGGAAACCCAAATGAATTATCCCCATCTCTATTTCCTCCTCCAAGGGGACCTCTACCTCCATTATTGTTGTTGTTTCCTCCTCCTCCTCTACCTCTACCTCTACCACCTCCTTCTTCCTCGGCCATGATGGTTCTCCTAGGGATTTCAAAATCTTCTGGTTCCTCTACAAAAGGTGAATGAGAAGAGATTTCTCCTTCTTCTTCAGATGATTCCACTTCCTCTATGACAATTGGTCTTTCTGTAGGAGAAAGAGAAGAGTCTCTTCCTGGTTCAAACTCAATAGAAGGTGTAGGAGAGTCAACTCTTGGCTCTTGAATTCCAGGAGTGCTGGTTGGAGATAAGGGAGGTGTCTCTTGTCTATCCCTTGAAGCAGATGGACTTGTAAAAATTGAACTTCGAGCTCTAGCTAAAAACCTTCCTCTAGAATCTCTAGCTCTATGCATGTCATTTCTTATTTTTTTTTACTATTTTTCTTCAAGTCAAGTTAATAGTTCTTTTTCTGATCTTCCAGTTCACTCTAGGTGCAAGAAGAGAGCATACTCAAGAAACTATAAAATCAATAACTTTCTCTTTTCTGATCCTCCAGATCACCTTGCAGTGCAAGAGGAGAGCATACTTCGATAGGTTATCAACTTCTTTCCTTGAAATTTTTATGTTTTTTTTTTTCTAAGAATATGGCTACTTAATTTCACTTCCCCGGCAACGGTGCCAAAATGTTTAGTCAATTTAGTGTTTCTAAATTGATGTCATTAATTGTCAACTCGGGGCTCGTAAGCTGATGAAGTGAAGGTGTACTATATGTACTTAAGCAACCTCTTAGAGCTTTTGTCGTTTGGGGTGTTGTTTGTGGTTAATTTATCTTCCTAGGATGGAGTGATGTTTTTATAAGCAGATGAGTGATAGTGTGTGTAAGGTGAATTCTAGATGAGTGAGAGTGTGTGATTAGTGGTCTCTAACTACTTGCTGAAAGGAAAAGCTTGAAAGAAATAAATAACTTGAAATGAACGGAAAGCAAAGAACCACTTTCTAATGGCATTAGACACCATTCATGCTGCTGCAAATAAAAGGTAAGAAAATCACTTAAAATACCAATGATAATGTTTATCTCTTCCTAACTCTCTGCTTCTAACACATAGTACTGTGTAAAACACGATTAGGAAGTAGCTAAAGATAAGTCTAAGAAATGATAAAAAATGAGAAAAATCTACTTTAAAGACTAGTTATAATGTTCAGCTCTCTCTAACTCTCTGCCTCTAACACATAGTACTGTGTAAGACACGATTAGAAAGTAGTTAAAGATTAGTCTAAAAAGTACTCAAAGCCAGCTGTAAGTTATTAGTATTCTGATCTCTAAAAGATAAACAATTTGTGATAAAGAGACCATTCATATGTTAGCAGACAACTTTGAGAAAAAATACTAAAAAATCAGCTATGAAAATAAAGTAAAGGCAGCAACTTTGAATCTGTCAACTGAAACTACCACTAGATATTAAGCAAATACATAACACAAAAACAATCCCGGGTTAAAAACCTGCAAAAGAACAATACTGATCAGTCAAAATGAATGCTGCAAATGAAATAACAATGAAAGTGAATTAAGCTGTACATGTTTCAAGAAAAGGAAATGTTGAATGGAAAATAAAGAAATAGCAAGAATATAAACATGAAATACTATACAAGGCTAACATGAACAGGGGCCCTACATTCATATAACCCAAAGAAGACTCAAGGAATTGAAAACTTCAGAACAGCACTGCTTCTATTACTCCATGTGCAGAAAATTACAGTCAAGAGTGCTAGAACAACACTATAAAAACAGAGTCTTCGAATGCTCTAAAATGATAACAAGTTTATAAAACACAGCAACTAAAAAGTAACATTAAGCGTATGCAAACGCTAGTTTTTATAGGCATCTGAAAGATGGCCTAATGCGTACAGCTAAAACTGAAAAATAAACTAACTGTCATGCGTAATTAAGGTTCAATAACACGTCATAAGCCTACGTGGATGAGCTGGACAAATAGCACAGGAACCTCGAGCACCTTGATTCCTAAGTGCCCATGTGGCTCATTTGGCAAAATGACACGTGGAACCTTGAGATTAACAAAAAGGCTGCGGGATCATCAGATGGCTGCAGAATCAGCAGATGGCTGCGGAATCAGCAGATGGCTGCGGAATTCCTGTAAATATGTCAAAATCTAAACAAAACAGTCACACATTAGCAAAATTCCTTAATCATGCTTAAAGCCATCACATGTAATGATCTGGGTGAGTTTATGCAGAAAATAGAGCAAAAGGGAGAGATGAGTGAGGGAAAACTGTATGTAATGATGGATAATCAAGTGTAAAGTAGAGGCTCTACACTCACAAGAAACCTTTACCAAAGGAAGAATCTGAATCTGAAAATGAGGAATTAAGGCCAGTCCTTACTATTGGACAGGCCCTTCAGTTGAAAACATAAACATAAGATGATACAATTACCACTTTTATTAGTGATCCCTGTTTTGTTTCAAACTCAAATCAGTGAATTCTAGAGTCTATCTTAAGATGTGAAACGCAAGAAAGTATCAGAACAGCTAATGGATTCGATGAAATACTTACAACTGCGTCCCATGACAACATTTCAGTGGAAATAGAGCCAGGTAAGACCCTAAATATCAATCTAGATCTGTCAGAATCCCAGACGAAATAGCTCTTGGACGTTCTTCAAGAACACAAGGAAGCATTTGCCTGGGACTATACAGACATGAAAGGGATTCCTGCCAATTTATGCACCCATCATATATACATCAAAGAGGATTGTCGTCCTGTGAGACAACCTCAGAGAAGGATGAACCATGCTCTGAAAAACATTGTCAAGGAAGAACTTCAAAAGCCACTAGATGTGCGATTTATCTACCCCATTTCGAACAGTCAATGGGTTTCCCCATTGGTGATGGTTCTTAAGAAAAACGGTAAATGGTGGATAGGCGTGGATTACAGAGAATCAAATAAGGCAACACAAAAAGACCATTTTCCGTTACCATTCATTGACCAAGTCTTGGATACTCTGGCCAGGAAGAAGTTCTTCTCCTTCCTAGATGGATTTAGCGGGTATAACCAGATCCAGATAGCCCCTGAAGATTAGGATAAAACCACTTTCACATGTCTTTGGGGAACTTTCGCATACCGGGCCCTCCCATTTGGTCTCTGTAATGCACCTACAACATTCCAAAGGGAAAATTTAGGGATTTTCTCTAATCTGGTAGATGACAGAATTGAGATTTATATGGTTAATTTCACTCCATATGGGGATTCATTCAAGGAGGGGTTGGAAAATCTAAAAAAAGTACTTGAAAGATGTAAACAGGTGTGTGTCTCCTTGAGTACGATAAAATGCCACATGATGATGGAGGAAGGAATAGTTTTGGGACATTTACTTTCAACTGCTGGAATTCAAATGGATCCAGCTAAGATAAAGGTAATATTGCACTTCCTGATACCTAAAACACCCACACAGGTACGTAGCTTTATTGGTTGTGTTGGTTATTACAGGCACTTTATAGAAAACTTTGCTAAAGTAGCCCATCCACTTTTTCAATTGCTGACAAAAGATGCAGATTTTGTGTGGATAGATGACTGTGATGTAGCCTTTGTGAAGATCAAGGAACTTGTCTATAGCGCTCTAATCCTTCGAGGGCCAGACTGGACATTACCATTCGATATCCATGCAGATGCTTCTCAGACAACAATTGGGGCAGTTTCAGGACAACAAGTGGATAAGGTACCATACGTAGTCTACTATGTTAGTAAGAACTTGGCTCCAGCTAAGTTGAACTACATAGTGACTGAACAAGAATTCCCCGCTATCATCTATGCCATCAACAAGTTCCAAAATTATATTACTAGGTACCCCACCTTTGTACATACTGATCATGTAGCAATCAGGTATCTAATGAATAAATCCATTACAACTGGTTGTATTACAAGATGGCTTTTATTACTTCAAGAATTTGACATTACCATAGTAGATAAACTACGTAAGGATAATGTGGTTGCTGATTTTTTGTCTAGGTTAGAAAATAATGTTGAAGGTATACCCATCGAAGATAGTTTTCTGGATGAACATCTTTTTGCAATTTCCGCTAACACTCCGTGGTATGCCGATATTGCTAACTATCTTGCTACAGGGAATTTACCTCGTCATTTGTCAAATAGGGATCAGCGGAAAATTATTCATCAAAGTACCTGATATTCGTGGATGGCAGGGTACCTCTTTCATATAGGATTTGATCAATAGATTCAGCGCTGCGTATCAGAGGATGACATCTATGAAATATTGAAGGCTACCCATGATGGCCCTTGTGGAGGACATTTCACAGATAAAAGAACAGGCCACAAGGTGCTGCAAATGGGATACTACTAGCCTTCTATCTTTCGCTATGCCCGAGATTACGTCCGAAGATTTGACAGCTGTCAACAGATGGGACAGCCTAGGAAATCAGATGAGATGCCACTACAACCTAGATAGTCCTCGAACCTTTTGAAAAATGGGCCATTGACTTCGTTGGACCTTTCAACCCACCATCTCACCAGAAGGTTTACATTCTGGTCTGCACAGATTATGTAACTAAGTGGGTGGAAGCCAGAGCTGTGGCGAAAGCAACAGAACAGGTGGTTGCAGATTTTCTTTTTGAAGATATTTTTGCTTGATATGGTACTCTAAGGGAGATTGTTTGAGATGGAGGAGCACAGTTCACATCCCACATGATAGGAAGGCTTATGCAGAAATACGGGGTTAAACACAGAGTGACAACTCCCTACCATCCTTAGGCGAATGGACAAGTAGAGAGTACAAATAAGGTATTGGAAAATATCTTGACAAAAACTGTAGTGAGTCATCGCCAAGATCAGTCTCAGAAACTTTTGGAAGCTCTTTGGGCGTATAGGATGACATGGAAGAATACAACTGGGTTTTCACCATTTGAGTTAGTCTATGGGAAATCCCCCTTGTTCCCAGTAGAATTTGAGATCAGCATGCTTAGAACAGATTTGGAAGTGGGATTAGACTTATCAGAAGCCCAGAAACACCAGTTGGAATAGCTTAATGAGTTAGATGAGATCCATTCAATGGTTGTCTAGAAAACTACTGCTATTTAGCAGCAGAGAATGAAGTGGCATGATAAATTCATCAAGAACAAGGTGTTTCATACAGGAGATTGGGCATTGCTCTATGACTCCCGATTCAAAGATTTTAAAGGGAAGCTTCGCACTCATTGGATGGGACCCTATGAAGTGGACGCTGCATTCGACAATGGAACAGTCAGACTAATTACAATAGATGGAACTCGTACTTCTTTCCTAGTGAATGGACATCATCTGAAATTATACCATCGTCCATCTTCTAAGGATGACTTCATCAAACATCTCTCTGATAACTCTAGTTTGATGGTTGTTGGTGCAGAGAATGCTCTCTCTACCTATTAAAAATATAAATATAAATATATATATATATATATATATATATATATATATATATATATATATAGTTAAATAATTAATATGTTGTTACTACTTACTTGTTTGCCTTTTGTAGGGATAATGATCGAATTATGACAAGAAGGAGCTAAAAGGAAAATTTCCAAGGAATATTTCGTTGTTGTTACTCCACCATTATTGTTACTCCATCGGTGTTGTTACTCCACCATTGTTGTTACTATGTCCATGCTATTACTTCACCATTGTTGTTACTCTACCGTTGTTGTTACTTCATCGATGTTGTTACTCCGCCATTGTTGTTACTCGTTAGTGTTGTTACTCCGCCGTTGTTGTTACTTCGCCAGTGTTGTTACTCCGCCATTGTTGTTACTCCATTAGTTTTGTTACTTCGTTGCTGTAACTCCATTGGTGTTGTTACTTCGTTGTTGCTATTACTCCATCAGTGTTGTTACTATGTCGTTGTTGTTACTCCATTGGTGTTGTTGCTCTGTTGTTGTTACTCCGTCAGTGCTGTTACTTTGTCGTTGTTGTTACTGCGTCTGTGTTGTTACTCCGCCGTTGTTGTTACTCCGTCAGTGTTGTTACGCCGTCATTGTTGTTACTCCATCAGTTTTGTTACTCCATTGTTGTTACTCCATTGGTTTTGTTACTCCGTCGTTGCTGTTACTTTGTCAGTGTTGTTACTCTATCGTTGTTGTTACTTCGCCGGTCATTTTGTTGTTACTCCACCGCCAGGCAAGTCGCTAGGTACACCCCACTGACTCTTACTAATTTAATTAAAATATTCCATTAAAGAGATTATTACATGCCATGGACGACTGCGTTTAATTTGGGGGGGTACCGTCATAAGAAAATGACGACGTATTATTAATTATATTCGTACCACATCATTACCAAATCCAATGTGAACGGGAGTCAAATTATGATTCTGATGCATTGGGATTTTAATTCGTACGCCAAAAACCTCATCGGTCCTTTCTCCAATATAATGCATTTAATTATTGTAATCATTCAATTACACTGTCATAACTCGCCATCATTGTTGTGCTTTCCAAGAATTCACCCATCACTTTCACTACCTTTGTATCTCATGGCCATGTGTTGTTATCATCACCACTGTAGTGAGATTGCGGCCACTCTTCCCCTACCTGCCAACTGTGTCCACCGTGTTGTTACCGTCCTACAGTGATGGGTGGGTTGGCTGTGTGCCATGAGCCGGAGGATACAATAGTGACCTGAAACAACATGGAAGTATGACATATTTTTATAAATGTAGGTTGGGACATCTACCTTGATAGGTTGTAGGGGTTCAACGAAGCAGTTGCAATTGAATTTGCACTCAATTTAGGTGAGGAGAGCTCTCAGGTTCAAGGAATAGAAATCCGTGTCACAAAGGAAGCCATTGCAGAGGTTAGCAAGCTACCATAGCAAGGATAGAGATGGTTTTCACGAAGAACCTCCCTCCCGGAGTTCCCCAAAGCATTTTTGCAAGCTGGTGAGAATGTCATCCAAAAAGGGCGAGGATATGACCAGAATTCATTACCACACCCATGGGGCGATGTAGCAGGTTTTGTAATGAGGTACATAACCTACGAAGGGAGGTATACCACTATATTCAAATACCATTTCAGAGTGTTGGCTCACCTCTGGTTTCCGCAGTCGGAAGCCTTTTCATTAAACATGTCATTCTTCCTACTAAAAAGACTCCAGCTGATGGCGCAATCTACTTGGCGTTCACGACAAGTTGCAGCAGTTATCACTAACCACAGGTTGGTTTGGATATTGGTCATGCATGCAATTGCCCAGTTTCAAATCTCGTGGGAAATATTATGAGAATCTACAGAGGAATAAATAGCAGCTATTATAGCCGCTAGAGAGGAAGAGTCGGAAGCAAAAGATGAGTACATAGATCAAGAAGAATCGGAGGAAATGAAGATGGAGACCAAAGAGTCAGAACAAAACAAAAAACTTGAGGCGGAAAGGATAGTTGAGGCCGTTACACAAGAACCAGCCTCAACTGTGGAACCAATGGAAGAGGAAGGGCTACAGCAAGAGAGGGTTGATATAGAAGAAGCCGTTAGCATCACGGTTGAGGTTGTCCCACAACAACCAACCTCAATTGTGGAGCCAAGGGAGCGAATTGGAAACACCATAATGGGAGAAGAGGTACTGCGACATGTTGAGGTAGAAGAAATTGTCAACATTACGACTGAGGTTGTCCCACAAGAACCAGCCTCGACCATAGAGCCAATGGAGGAAGATGGACCAGGACAAGAGGAGCCAGAGGTTGAATGAACCACGGGACAAGAAACTATACAGGAAGGAGTCTTGACCCAGAGTGGAGCTATTGTAGATCAAGGAAAAGAGCTCGAGGTCACAGTTGGGGCAGGGATAGACCAGGCAGAAAAATTCTTTCAATTCCCCTCCTATTTCTCCATTCTGAGAGGGGCGAGGGTGTCTCGCTCTCCCCGATGCGCAGAGGAGGATGTTACCGTTCCTCCTATTTTTAAGTTTGATGGGTCGGTCAAGGGACCTACTACCACAGGCCTATTGACCGCAAACTCCCAGAGAGACCTTCCCAAGAACCCAGAAGAGAGGAAGAGACAGGTGTTTCTGAGACAAGGGAACCAGGAGGGGATATGTTGGCTAAAACACCGATGGGTACCCATCCAGTGAGTCCACCACCTACCGAGACAGCTTCATAGCGGGTCAAGGTAGTGGTCAAGAAGGAAGAAACTGCTCCCGAGGAAGAGGGACCAAGCAGAGCAGCCCCGTCAATTGAACCTGTGGATACTCCCTTGAGTAATCCACCACCTACAGAACCAGCTGTGGTACCAGATGAGGTGATGGTCAAGCAGGAATGGATAGAGTTGTGTGAACAACGGAGGCTGCCTGTTAAGTAGAAATATCAGCTGCAATTCAAGGATGCGATGCAGCTAAAAACAAAGGTTAGGAGGCTGAGAAGACGGGTGCATCAGCTAAAGAAACAGGTGAAGAAATATAGGCAGCGGGCTAAGAATCCCAAAGCCATGGTGGCCGAAGCAGAAACATAGGTGGATGATGTGGCAACAACCTCTATCACCACCCAGATAGACCATATTGAGTATTTGTTCGAAGGCCGTGAGTTTTCCTTGACGGCCAAAGTTCAAACCTAGAAATCCACCATAACTAAATATCATAATGAAGTAAAGAGAACCCAGGAACAAGTATCCAAGGCTATCTTCGAATATGTGGAGCACATAGACATATTGCGATTGAGGAACGTAAAGCAACAACTCAAGGTAGAGTCGCTAGAGGGACAAGTGACAGAATTTAAGGCTGAAAAAGAACAGATGTTCAGCCTAGCACAAGAGGTAATGGCATATCACCCTCCTGCTTCTAGCTATGCTTTGTTCTTGCATGAGTGATTTATTTTCTTCTGTTTGGAGAGAATTAAGAAAGAAATTAGTCACGAGATCGAGGACGATGTACAATTCCTTCGGATATTGAAATCTCATGCTTTGGCAACTCAACATTTGATGTGTGAGCTTTATATGCATGGATACCTTCTATGGGTAGACAAAGAGTTTAATCTGGTACCATATGTGGGGGACATTCATTTAAGGGCTCTCACCTCTTATACTCTCAATCAGATAAGCTGGCAGAAGGCTTTTAATACATTTGAGTCAAATCAAACCATGGAGCCTTTTATGATGAGAGGAGAGCATGAGCGGTCAGTGACTATGTACAGTAAGCACAACACCTTTTTAGAACTTGGGGGAAACAGAGAAAAAATGTTGAGGACACAAAATTGGTGCATTGATCTTTGTGTCAGACAAATAGTCACGTTTCAAGATGAGGCCCTTGACAGTTGCTAGAAAAGGTGGATGATGTCACCCACGTCTGTCTGAAATAGGGAACTATTTGGAGCACCAAATTTTGCACGAGCACTAAGCAGGGTGCCAAGATATGTGGCATGTATCCAAACATGTGGGGTCCAGTGGATGGGAATCTGGTTCTAGTTCCCTGTCATTTGGTTTCCGGCAGAACACTATACCCCAACATATAATGTACCAAATGATTGGTGGAAGGAAGTTCTTCTTTCAGAAGGGTATAAGGTTCCAGGAATAGACATGGCAGAGGAATATGATCTCGCCCGACTTCACGAGGCCCACAGTCTATCCAATCCAGACCTGCGGAGGTGGCGAGCTGCATGAGGGCATGTAGAAGGCTAGTTGGGGGGAGATGTTGGGCGCTAAATCTGCTTACCTTTTCCTTACATTTCCACTCATATTTTCATTCTTTTCACACCCATTAACATGTATCTATTATGCTAAATCTATGAGGTGACCCTCATTTATTTATCTCTTGGAATATTTAATTAATGAAGTAAAGTCACGAGGGTTTTACCTATGCGAGCCACTAAAATGTGTTATGTCCACAGATTTCAGAGAATAGGTGTTGATCTTCCAACATATAGCGGCAGTTCTGTGATTCACAGTAGCCATTCAGCAGTGCTAAAGAAGCATAACCAACTTGCAGCTGTTTCCAATCCGTTTTGGATCATTTTTGTTCTCGCTTCCTTGGCACCAGTGTTGTTTTGAACTGATGTATATTTCTGGGCATGTAGTTGCTGGGTTTCGGGGGAAGATGTTATCACCCCCTGTATTGTATAAAATATGGGTCATTCCTGTGTGGAGGGTTAGCCATACCAGGAGATGTATTGTAACATTTTTCTTCAGATTAATAAAATATAATGCTTTGTTGTTCAATCTTTAGTTGTGAGTAAACACAGCCCTGATCAGAGAGCTAGGCCTGCTCTTCTGATCAGGTGCTGCATGTGTCCTTTTCGTGTGTTGTTTTACTTGTTACATTTATTTCTTTATTGTTGTTGCATATTACATAGATTGTTGTGAATGCCTTTTTAAGTTCTGCAATCCATTTATGTTATTGTTACAACAATGTTTTGATTTCTTAACCATGAACCCTTGGTTGATGTAGAATGTAATCTTGCTCCTGCATATACCTTGTGTGTTACCTTGGAAAGAGTACACACCCAGATTGATGAATTAATGTAGGAAAGGGTTGACGAATTTTTTCATACCTAGACACCAATAATTACAAGAAGGGTAGCACCAATTTTGTCCCAAACTTCCTCGGTTGACCCCCAATTGTGGAACTAACCACAATGCTCAAGTATTATGGGATCGAGACCTCCGACTAGCCACAACCATACAAAATTGACTTACAATTTGCTACTACATACTAGATTTTGATGGCGGGAAAGAAAGTTCCAAACTTCCACCTCCATGATGAATTGTTATTATACTTGGGATGCCTTTGTGATCCTTGAAGCGAGCATGCCAAGATGATTTGGGAGGCATATTACAGTCGAGTAGCAGGGAACTTTGGTGTGGAGAAAACAATGGAAGTACTACAAAAGTATTTTTACTAGCCAAAACTTCAAAAGGATGTTGAAAATTATATCGAGTCTTCCACCACCTGCGTCATTGCCAATCCAGCCATTAAGATGTAAGTCTTGTACACCCTTCTGCCTACTCCTAATAGGCCTTGGGAATCCATCTCGATGGATTATATGTTTATCCTTCCTACTACCAAGCATGGTAATGACTGTGTGTTTGTGGTTGTAGATATATTTTCCAAGATGGCCATTCTGACTACCTACAAGAAGAGTATCATGGAAAAATCCACTGCTAAGCTTTTCTTCAAACAGGTATGGGCACATTTTGTTATCTCATATAGAATTATATTATATTAGGATATCAGGTTCCTAAGCATGTTATAATCGAGCAGTTGGTCATTGCCGAACACCCATCTCACCAAATCAACTGCCTTCCACCCCCTAGAACGATGACCAAATAGAGGTCGTTAATAGGATGATCACGCACATTTTTCACATGTACAACTCCAAGCATCCATAGGCATAGGATGTGAGTCTCCCTTATGTTTAGCATGGCTACAATAAAGTTCTCCATAGCATAACTGGCCACAACCCCTTTCAGGTCGGCATGGGATTTCCACCATTGGATGTCATACTTCCCTTTGAAACTACGCAGGCCGAATATGCACATGTTCAATCTAAAGTCAGCAAAGCTACCAAGTTTACTGAATGAATTCATCACATCCTCTAGTAGGTCCATGATATCTTGGAAAAATCCAATGCTAAGTACAAACAACACCATGATTAGCACTAGGTGCCACATAGGTTTCAGGTGGGAGACAAGGTTTGGTTACATTTGCAGAAGGAATGCCTTATATGGGACCATCAGAAGCTTCAATTACTCCAATATGGACCTTAAACCATCATCAAGGTTGTAAGGGACAACACTTTTAAGCTACGTATCCCCCTCTTCCTTGGCCTACACCTAGTGTTCAATGTGGACTACCTTCGACCATACTATCCACCATTGTTGGACACATTAGAGATCGTAGAGAAACTAACACCAATAGAGCTCAACCCATATTTCATTTGAATAGGCCATAGTTGATCAGACCATGGACTCACAACTCAAGAGCACTTTCCAACAGAATATCCAACTATATCGATTTGTTAAAGCAAGCCAACTTCTGCAACAATGCAAGTGCCTCACCAAGGACCAAGTTTAACACAAGTGTCCCCATATAATAGAGACACTCAACACAATAGAGACCATTGCTTCCTAAGGGGGGCGGACAGATCTAGGTGGATATTGGTGCCCTACCACCTATTCCACATGGCTCACAACTTTCCTGTTTTGTAGCACAATTTCCTATTTTGGCAGTTTTGAGTTCCTGAACTTTTGGAGCTGTTTTTAGGCCCTAAATGATGTTTTTAGGGAAACGAGCTAAATAATATTGTAGAACCTATTGATAGTTAGAAATTTTACTCCTTGAATAGACCTTTCCAATGAGCTATCATGCACACAAAACATAGATCTTATGCCAAAGTTACGACCCTGGGAAGTTGATGTTCCAACTTACCTCCTCAGTGCCCATAAGCCTTTGGTGCTTCATCTCCTAGAGTTAGACTTTTGGATGTTTAGGGTTTTTTATTTCTTATTCATGGTTAAAAGGCTTTAGATCCTCATTGTAATATAGTTGAAGAAGACATGTAGCTATCACATCTCTTCCCAACGATAAGCTACCACTGTTCAAGCTAGTTTGCTTTCATTTTACTTGTATACATTTTTTTAACATTTTCCATTTTTTAATTGAAGTTGGGTTTCACTATATCTCTCAGTTTTTGGTTAGTAATCTATATTTCATTTCATTCCCTTCATAAACTCAGATCACCTTCTTCCCACCTTTGAAAAACTACCTTTAACACAATAAACAATGCAGTCAAAGGAGTGTTGGATGTAAGCTAATGCGCAAAGCTAGGCCTAAACTTGTCCGTGGATGAATAATATATGGAGAATTTTGTTTCATAAGTAGATTTGAATGGGTGACACACATAGTTTACTATCCATGGGGATTGACTAGGAAGAGGGTATCATTTTCTTGCAAGAGAAAGTAGAAAGTTGAAACCCATAAACCCTTTATTTTGCAATAATTTTATGCGTAACTTGTATCCCAATAGTCTATGAATTGTTTAGCTCTAGTTTTTCTTTGTTAGCTTTTCCTTCCCCTAATTTTCTTTGATTTGCAATTGATGCCTACCATGATGATTTGATTGATTCCTCCTTCCTCCGCATTCGAAACATCAAAAAATTTCAAATACTACCGTGGATAATACGAACTCTCTTTCTACAAAAGAAAACCACAAAAGTCTGAAATCTACACCCATTAATGTAGTTGTTAATTCTATTTTTCTACAAATAAACAACATAGTTTTCCCATTGGGATGGAAATTGAACCCCACTTTTTTTAAGAGGAAATAATATCATATCAATGTGGGCCATGACTACTTTTCATTTGCAACCGATGATGATGAAAGAACCTCAATTAATTATTCTTACTAAACCCCCACTCCCTTTTTTTCTTTTGGTCCAAAATTGTTTTGTTAATGGACTCTACTTGTTCCTCATTTTAATAGAAATTCAAGGTATGTCCATGACTTTCATTGTCTACATAAATAGATGCTCTTCAATTGTATTAATTTAGAACAATTTCTTTCTCTCTATTTTATTGGAAACAATCAATACTACATCTAAGAACAATTAGTATTTTTTTTAGTTATAACAATTGTTTACTTCCATTACATATCCAAGCAAAATTGCTACTCAAGCTACCAACTCAGCTCTCAAATTAAGAAACAGATTAATGCTTGAAGCAGAGATAGACATGCTTCAAATATATGTCAAAATCAAGCCAATATTTCCTTATCAAGATTTACAAGTGAAAGCAATACAAACCCTTAAACTATAGACTTGAGCTTCCCCACCAAAGATATATGTAACAACAAATTCTTTACCCTTTGGTTTTGCATCCTTTTCTTGTACCAAGCATAACTGATTCATATAAAATTAAATATGTCAATCCTCATTAACACTAGTTTTACTTTTATGCTTTTGACAAGAGGAAAAAAGATGGTGAAAGTGAAGTGTTCATAGTTGATGACACTATCCCCCCTATGCACATGTTGAGGTACTAGAATAAGTAGGGATGGTTGAGTCTTACATCTATAACTACTTACACATTTGGCAACACGCCACTTTAATGATGTATCTATGTTTGTTGAATTCTAAGTATTGAAATGTGTAGGGATGGTTGAGTTCAACACCTCCAACCACTTACACTTTAGTGAAGATATATCACATCCTCCGACCATACATCCATTGTCACTTAGTCTAATAAATAATTCTTTTTATAAGTTATTCATGAACTCTATTCAATTATTTCTTTATTCATTATTCATGGACCGTCTGAAGACATTTCTCAAAACTTCAAGCAACATAACCATCTCAATTCATATTGACAACCCCTTTCCACTGATTCAAGGTATGCTAGTTTATTTCCTTAATACAATTAAGGTTTATACAAGTAAACTACTTTTTCCTAACAAAACCTTGACCAGCTACTACATATACAACCACTTGCACATTTAAAAACACATATATCACAACTTCCTCCACCATATGCTGCCACCATAAATTCATTATCACTTAACCTAATAAGCAAATTATTAAACCATATTCAACAAATCCTTATAATTATCTCAATTCACCTTAATATCCCTATTAACCTACTTAAAAATATACTAATTTATTTAATTAAAACTTGTACATATAAACTACTTTTTCCTAACCAAATATTTTCCCAACTTCATATATCTTATAATACAAAATTTACCATCACACTTATAAACTACTTGTTTCTAAGCAAAACCTTCCTCCCCTATTATTTATGCAATAGTTTCCCAACTTCATATCTCTTATAATACAAAATTTCCCCTCACGCTTATACAAATTTTTCCCAACTTAACTTGAGAGATACAAAATTTCCACTCATTTTCATGTCGTTTCATATCTCGAAAATGGAATGGTTTGATTTTGAAAAACAACCAAAACTTCCCCCTTTTTTTCAATCAAGTGGGATCTTTTCCCACTTGGATGAATGAAACTCGTGAGGCGTGTTGCTCACATAAAGTCGAAATTCGAAATCGAAGCCAGCCTGTCATAAGAGTCAAAAATGCCAACGCACAACCTTACCGGCTAAATTGAATAATGTTAATGTTCCCTTTCACAAAGTCTTCCTGCAAGTGGTGTTGCAACTTGTCCATAACAATTCCTGAAAGGACTCGCATGAACTCACATCAAATTATGAACCTGTCTGTTAGTGACCAAACATAAAGAATCTTTAGGTGGTGGAATTAGCAGTTCAATGCGTAGGTCCAGACGGATGACAATGGCCTGGCTTCATCATCTTCTTATTTGGATCTACCTCCCTCGGCTTCAACATCTTTGCATTTGTCCGCCTGCCTAGGCTTGCGCCTCATTTTCCTGTCCATCAATGGCACCGCCCCTCCATCACAATGACACTGTCTGGCTTCTTTCTCCTTGGCCTTTCTATTCAGCTTCGGCTTTCAATCCCAATTACGTTTTGTTGAGAAACGGCCGTGGCCCTGATGTCAAGAACATTTTACCCTTCCATCTGTACTATCTCTTGGTAGATAATGGACGGCGAGTTCGCACAAATTGGTGGAGGGACGCAACATTTCTTCTCAGATAGAAGGGGCTATTAAATTAGCCTCAGTCCATATCGCTATTTTTTATACGAACTATGCCCAGTCCCTTTGGTGTTTGGATGAGCTTGACTCCATGGTGAAGCCAACGGCTCCCATCATTCCAATATTTTACAAAGTCAAACCACATCCACTACCAAAATTTGTAGATTTGGGAGGTTGATTTGGAGCACTTCTTTGAGAAGAGCAGTTAGATCGACTTCAGCATACACTAGCCCTGAGATACAGGGGTCTCTATGTAAAGAGGATAGGCCATTATTCTAGACATTGCATGCTTTTTCATAGGAGAAGGCAGAGATATGGCAAGAAGCACCGGGGCTACAAGTGTATGGTGGAAGGGAATAGAAAAAATAATTAAGAAGTGTAGTCACATTAGAGATTTGGGAAGAAATATTGGGGATGGAATCTCAATGCATAGTGTTCTTTAGCAGTAGGCGACCAGCAACATTGAGTCATCAAGCGACCAGCAACATTGAGTCATCAAGCGATGCCGATCTGTAAGTGCTTCAATCATTTTAACCTTTGTCAGTGTGTTAAAGAATCTTTCAAGTTCGTTTATTCCAAGAATGATAGATCTGTGTAGTGTATATTTTTCGTCAACGAACAGGTAATAACTGAAGAATGATAGATCTGTAATTTTTTCAAGTTTGTTCACTCCAAAGATGGAATGATAGATCTGTATGCTTTTCTTCAATGAACAGGTTATAACAGAAGTTCGCGGGATTAAGATGGTCAGTACCCTAGATATCCAAGTTTCTGTAGGCATGGGGATGCGTTCTGAAACGTAGCAGTAGGAAACATGGAATAATGAGGTGTTCAGGATCTGTCTGAGGCATCTTTTCGGTATCTTCCACTTCCATGATATGAGGAACTTGCGTCTTGTTGCAGCTGAACATGGTATTCAGATGTAAAAATTGTCAAAGAAATACATATTGTAGCCAAATATGCAATGGGTCCATGATCCATGGTTATCAGTTCAAACAAGGGCTATCTTTATTTACTTATTATTTGTTTCTTACTGCAAGGCTTATGTCAAGTAGCTTCTAACTGATAGAACTCCTGCCTGTAACTCGGAGGTTTTGTTTTATTACAGACTCGGTGATTGCTAATTTGCTACGGAAATGTAAATTGTTATATGCATTGTTTTGGATTTTGTTATTTGAATGCTTTGTTTCTGAAATTGATATTCACTTGTAGCATTGATCTGGAAATGACCAATGCCTAAATCCTAAAATTTACAGACATAAGTTGTAAAACATTACTTCTGAAGAATTCATAAAATTCTAATCCCTATATAAACACCATATAAACAACTGGCCCCAAAATTTAACTGGTTTTTCAGAATTTGACCCATGTACTTTTCTATAGTGCATTGTTAAAAATGGGCATGCTTGAAGGTTCAAAGGTTGTGAGCCTGTCCAGGGGTAGATACATTACCACTTTGACAAACTTGAAATATGTGCTAGAGATGAACTGCTTGCATGCATTAGAAGGCTTGATTATGGGGTGAAATCTATTGATCCCAATATGATATTTCTCTTATAACAGTTTCTCCTATGCCATGTTAGTCCTTCTGTTTCCTGCATGGAATCTTAACTGGTCCTGTTGTATTATCTTCTCCTATTCTCATTGGACGTAAGTTGCAAAAGAGGCCAGTAAGGGGATTGAGATTCTTTATTAAAAATGCCCACCAGTAATGTTGAGGATGGCAGTGATAGGATGAATACTCTGTGATCTGGTTGGACTTATTCCAATACAGAGGAACCAATATTGAATGATGTCCATGAAAAATATTGAAAGTTAATCCAAGGGTGTTTTCTTTTGAAATACGGTATTTCTGATACTATTGTTGGTTGTGTTGGTATTTCAGAAATTTTTGTCTCTCAATTTACCTATTTCAAACACACATTTTCTTCTTCAGTGAAGGAGCTGGTTTCTTACTTAAGGAGTCTTGGAAGTTGTCAGCATAATTTAATTGAAAGTCAGAGTCATGCAAATACAATAGGTTGAAATCTGAAGATGTTATATTCTCACCAGATATCATAGATGTCTTAGATATTTTTTTTCTTGGGAGTAGTCCAAGTAATTGGGACTCACAGTCTTAATATTTATTAACCCTAACCTGTAAGTGGAAGCTATCCTTATAATAACATCCTGGAAGATTGACCTGTGCTACTCTTTCTACTTCTATTAGTTGCTCGTCTATATTTTATATGACACTTTGAGTTGGTGCCAACACAAATTTTCTTGCATCTTGCTCCAATATTTAACATTTTTTGGGTATGGAGTTATAATCTGAACCATGCTGGGTCTTCTCCACTGTACTCAAATCTCAAAGAAATAAACTTACTCCTTTGTCCTTACACCCATAGTCTGAAATCTACTCTTGCCTCAAGTCTAAGCGTCTAGCATTCCATATAATTTTCAACAATTTGATTTGTGAAGTAGTAATTTATGCGGAAAGTACGAAACCCTCAAAAAATTGGATCCGTTGAAAATTGGCTTGATTGGTGTGGCAGTGCGATGGCAATGCAATTTCTGCCTATAAATTATTTGTAGTTATATTAATGTTTAATTTTATAGATATGCACATAAATTTTAATTATTATTATTATTGTTAAATTTAAAACTTTTGTGATTTATAAGGTAGAAAATAGTGTTTTTAAATAGTGTTTCTGATTAATCACATTGTAAGGATTGGGTAGACTTCTGAATTGACTAATGTGGTTCATCCTTAGGACAAGGTGAGAAATCAATGAGAATAAATAGCATGGATGTATCATTGTTCAGTGTTAGCCATTCAAAATTAGTGGTTGGTGAAATAAAATAATTTAAAAGTAATTAACTAATATTTAGTTAAAAACTAGCTGTTATGTAATAATTAATTATTTAATATCCAAATTGTTTGTCAGTAATTTAGCAATTTAAATAATAATACAATCTAAGAAAAACTTATTTATATAATATTATAAATTAGGGTTGACCTAATCAATGTGAATTAGGTAGAAAACTAGGAGTTATAATAAATTAGTTAATAATAATATTAAAAATAATTAATATATATTTATCAATTAAAATAATTATATTATCTAAGAATAGTTTATTTATATAATATTATTAGTTAGGGTTGACATATTCAATGTGAATTAGGTAGAAAACTGTGATAATAAATTGGTTACTAATATTATTAAAAATAATTAATTTATATAATAATATTTGGTTGAAAATTAGTTGTTATGTAATAAATTAATTATCAATTTTTATAATACTATGACCTAAAATAATTATTTAAAAATGGGGGTGACTTAATTAAAGAATATTTGGTTGAAACTTCATTTATTTTTGTTATATTTTAGAATCTTTTATTAATTTTTTTACCAAAACCTCTATAAGGACTATTTATCAGAATAATACAATAAATGAGACCATAAGCTAGAGGATAGTTCATCCTCCTTGAAAAGGAGGAAAGCAAAGAAAGGTAAAACCATCAACAGGAGGAAAGCAAATAAATTTAGGATAGAAAACCTCTGAAGTTAAAAAATGATAAAGGGAGAGGAAAGGGCATAGGAGTTATGAAGCGAGAGTTGAAATCCAACTTTTACTTAATTTCCAACCATCATCCCTATTAAGGTTTTTGGCATGCCTCTTAATCTCAATCAATTAATCCGAAAGACTATTTTCTACATTATTATTATTATTATTATGATCCAATTTTAAGTTCATGGCTAAGAGCGACACCACATTGGTATATGGGACCCCCTTGTTTGTGGGACAATGGACCCTCATCCGTGCAATGATTAATTGCTAAGTCTACGAAGGCATACATACTCTACCCCCTCGGTTTTGAACCTATGACCTCTTAGGAGGAAACACATGCTCTTAACCATTAATAGTATATATCCTAATAACTAGTTCGATATGAACAGATTTTGAAGATGAACGAATTGAATATAATACCAAAGGAAGATATCAATGGTGTTCCGAGAAATGGAGATTCAGATAAAAACTCAGGTATATACGGCCTTTGGGTTTGCAATGAGCATACTATTGTTTTGTGGAGCAAAGAAAACTAACATATAGAATGTGATAGATATATATGGAGCGAACTCTTAATATTCAAGGGATATGTATTAGAGAGATATTTAATATAAATATATGAAATTAAAAATAATATAATAAACATATCTATCTATAGAATAAACTTTGGTTTTGCATCATTATCTTGTACCCAACATACTTTATTTATACAAAATTAAATATTTCAATCTCCAAAAGCATTAGTTGTACTTTTATTCTTTTGATGAGAGGAAAGAAGATGGTGAAATTGGGCAACTAATATATATGTAGCTATTGAGCTATTAATGCTCCTTAAGTACATCCATCCCCATCTATGGAAGTCGACCCAAGCATCGACCCATCCCCATTCCTTATGGATTCGCATCCCATGACACCCCTCTACATTTCGTACTATTCCCATCCCTCATGGATTCGCATCCAATGAGATCCCTCTGTATTTTGTATTATGAAAGGTTGGCGAAATTGAACAAAGAGATATGCCGACGATTGCTTAACTCCATTCATGCTTCAATTGTTTACTCCCACCTACCCTCCCACTCAACCATGGCTCGAGCTTGATGCTAGAGACTTTTCCAAAACACACCTCGTTGCTATCCAACACCCCTCTACATTCAAAATTTGCAATATCCATAGAGCTCAAGAATTGACTCTAGTTTCTACCTTTATGCCTGCGATATTGACGTAGGTTCTTAGGAATAATTTCCTTCATGATGGATAGTTCCGAGTGTCTACTATAGCTTAGTGCTTTTATGTCCTCCATTAACTCGTTAGTTGTATACTCCCACCTATTTAGTGACTAAAACGTGGTTTGAGCTCTCTGCAGAAGCGACTGGAAAACTTGCAACAGGGTTCACTTGCTATCCAGTGACGACAACCTGCAATAGAGTTCACTTGTAAGTCATCTTATCTCTATTTAAATTAGAGGTTATTGAATTGTAAGTCTATCTGCCTTACAATTTCTGCTTGAAATTCGTTTAAGAAAAGTCATGGATTCATTCCTGTTTGGAGCTTGAAATCTTACATTCTAACTTTATTTTTAAAGTTATAATTTTTTAATGTGATTTATCAAAAAAATTTATTTCTACATGATCATTTACTTGATCATTTAGTGCCAGTTTTGTATATGTCTTAGAGGATGGTAGTACAGATTCATGGGTAAATTTTCTTATAGGATGGAAACAACGAAATGTTTCCATGTTGGAAAATTGGAAAAGCAGAAAGATTTTCTCTTGTTGATAATTGCTTGTGATTTCTTTGAGTTATTATCTTTCTTATGTTCTTCTTTTATCTTAGTTCTTCAAGAAATTACCAAAACCAAAACATTAAGATCAAGGATACCAGATGTAGGCACACAACCAAGGAAAATCCCCTATATAGAGGAAAATCCAGTCAAGAACTCTTTCTTTAGTAGATTCATATGACAGTGAGACAACCAAGACCTTAACCAACAAACCTTCCTCCTCCACCAAGTCAACCTTTCAATGAGATACAACAACCTTCAATAGTCTCTTCTTGTCCAACAACTTCAACCTAGCATCAACCCAAAATTTCGGCCCAACTTCACCAAAAACTTCAGAATTTCGGCCTCACCAGCAAATGCATAATTTCGGCCCCTCCAACAACTTCACACATGTGGGAAAAAGAGAGAGAATTTCGACTTCTTATGCTTGTGAGAGACCTCCTTCTCCTTCGCTATCCTTCTTCCTCTTCTTCCTTGAAATTCACACTTTTTCTTGCCCCAGAAGTTGCAGATCGAACTTGTTGTGTGTGAGTGACAAATGAGGTTGAGTTGCTGCCTTTATATAGTGATTTTGTTGCCTAGTTTAGGCGAACTTGTCTAATTTGAGGGGGACTTCGTGGAGGAGGCCTAATTGACCTATTTTACAAGGAAATAAATTTCTTCTTTGACAAATAAATCCCAAGAAGGTTTCTTTACAATATGACATGGACAAGGACACTTGACATAAACCCTAGAAGTCTTCATTGGAGACTTTGACCTAAAACCAATTGATCGAAGCTTGAAACCCATGGTTTAATAAGTCAATTTATTTAATTATAAAATTTCTTTTGATAGATACATTTCATTATGACTTAAGTATAATTATGAAGACCACCACTAGTTACTTCAACACTCCCTCTTAAATATGGAGGTATTCATAATTACCTATATCTATGGAAGGTCTCCAAAATTAACTACGAAGAGTTCTGGCACACTTAGTGCCACAAATTAGATTCTTGGCTAAGGTAATCTATTCGGGTGTGACTAAGATGGACTAAAGTCCTCAGCCAGTCTAGGTACCATCAGGATTACTAAGGAGGAAAATTTGTTGCATGAAAACCATTATTTTTATTTACTACTCTACAACTGGATTAATTTCCTTAAGATAAATGAGAATTAGATGAAAAAGTAAGAGCATGATATTTTATTTAATACTATGAGGATGGATTAATAGCTGGTAAGAAAATGAATTCCATGATTGGATTGGGATTTGTTGTAGAGGCTACAACCATCCTCCAAAATTTTTCCTTTGCTTCAATTTTGGAGCCTTCCTTCTTATCCACAAGAGCTCATCTTACATTGATCCAGGTATTCATGATTCGACTGAGACTTATCTTTTTCATTTGTGCTTGTGTTTGCTTGTTTTCACACTTTGCTTATCTTTCTAAGTCACAAGTTGATCTCCCAACTTGGTCTCATAATCGTCCTGGGCTTGCCTCCAGAAACTGCGCAATCCTTGAGGGAAAGAAAACTCGATGATAGGAATTGTGTAGTCTTGAATGGCAGTCAAACTTTAGCTTAGAAACTACACAGTCATGGAAGGCAACTCAACATTGAGCCTGGAAACTACGCAGTCCTCACTAAGCATAAAAACTGCGCCGTGCACACTGACCCGGAAAGTTTCCCAATTCCCAGAACTACATAGTATTTCCGAGCAGTGTGCATGGAAAGTCCCCCCCCCCAGAAAGGAAAGAAAACTAAAGGGAAAAAAACATCCCTAGGAAGTAGGGATCTATTATTAGTTTCCTAAAGATGGCACATTTCTATTTTTAGAAGTTTCTGCCAAGTGTCGCCTTTGTCCTTGATCTCAGGCATGCATGTCATAAAACCTCATTTCTCAAGTCTAGTTAATCAACGCCTCTATATTTCATTTGAGCATTCAATCTTGGAGCTCTAGCATTCCCGAAGAGATCAAGGAACCTTCGGTGGGGTCATCGTCACTTTTCCAGGTGTGTTTTGCTTTTATCGCCTTTTCTGTCATTTTTTGTCATTTTGCTTGTGTGTGTGTTGTTTTTCTTGTTTCTCTTCATGGTTGATGGCATTTCAACTTATTTTATCTTGTAGAGGTGTTGTTTCAAGTTATCACTTTCCTTTCACAAATGTCGCATCGGTTTTCCTGTTTTTGCACTAATGGTCATCGTTGCGGCAACTCTCCTCACATACTTGATTTTCCTTCTGTTTGATCAGTTTTTGCACTTGATCCACATTGATTCATTCAAACTTAGTCATTTTTTCACTCAAGCTCACATCATCATTCACTTCTGCTCATTTTTCACACTTCCACCAGGTAGATCTATGCTTCCCTTGGTCAGATTTTGCCTTGTCCAACTGAGCACTATGCAATCCTAAGTTTTAAGCCACAAGCTTGGCCTCTAGAACTTCGCAATGTGCAGTACATGCTAGCTCCAACTGCACATTGTGTAGTTCCAAGGGTTAGCCTTCCACCTTGGGCACTGAGACTGTGCAATGCGTAGTCTCTCCCAGTCTCTGCCCAGGTTGGGATTGCGCATTGCGCAGTATCAAGCCACAATATTCATCCCTGGCTGTTGGGACTGTGTAGTGCCAGTTCCCATAGGTATCCAGTCCCTCTTGCCACTGAAAATTACACAATCCATCAGATGCCTGGTTTGCTGCTTGATCATGCCTTGGAAGTCGATTTGCTGAAGTTAATTTTTGCTTTCCATGAGTGTCATTTTTTTCCCATAGGTACCACACTTGTGAAGCACTTCGCTCTCTACCAGTCATTGTTACCATGGCACCAAAGGGAGATGCTTCAAGAGAGACCACTAAAAGCAGTACTAGAGAAGCAGTTGAGCAAGTGCCCATTAACTTTCCAATATATGCGACACTCATTTGTCTATAGAAAAGGAGTCAACACTAACATGGCAGCAAGTCTAGCAGAAGTAGAAAAAGGCAACAATCCAACACAATATCAAGGAAAGAGAAAGGTTGTTGACAGAATAGAGGGAGAACAAAGTTATAGAGTGAAAGCAGATTCAATCCTTATGCAAGCAGCTTTTGCAGAGGAAGCAAAGGAGACAGAGAGCAAAGTGGAGGAAGAGAGAAAATCAGAGCTTGCAGGAATCATAACTTAGGGTGTAGAAAGAAAAACAAAAATTGAGGGAAGAATGTGAACAAAGGAGGAAAGAACAGGAGGAGAAGAAGAAGCATGAAGAAGAAGAAAGACAAGGTGCAATGTCAGGAGAAACCACGTTGATTCAAGTTGAAGAGAAAGGACAAAACCAACTAGCAGTAGAGGGGGAGAGAAAAAATAGGCAGGATCAGGAGCTTTCTCAACAGATTGAAGACTTGATTTAAGTTGTGTACATGGAGTTGGAATTGGAACCACAAGATGAATATGTTGACCTAATGCCTAGTGCACCGTAACTCACCTTTTAGTCTCCATCGTTGGTAATATTGGCATTGATGTCATTGATCACATTGGTGTTAAACTGTGTTGAATTTTGAATTGATGATAGTTTATGCTTGAATGCAAAGGGCCGAAAGTGATGTGAAGTGCAAAGGCTGAATATTAAATGTGAAGGTTGAACATTGTTAAAATGGGACATAAAATATTGAGACACAAGATGAAAAATATATGCTTTCATTGAATAGAAAATATATGATACAAGCTAATATAAATCTAATTAATTTCTTGTAATCATTACTAGTTGAGCTATTTTATTTTAGCTCTAGTTTATGTTACAAATCACTTTCAGAACTGAAATGAAGAGAAAAGATTGTGAACAGTTTTTAGAAGACCAACAGACAATGCCTCATTTAATATCCCTGCAAAGAATACAAACAACCAATATGACTTGCTTATAAAATATATAATGTGGAATGGAAAAAGATTTTTTTTTTGAAAGTGAAGTAGTATGCATAAGAAAGTTGATTAGCAACAGTAGAAGAGGCAAAAAATGGAAAAGAAGAAGCAGTGCAACAATAGACTTGACAAAAGAACTATATATGAGGTAACCAACATTTGTGACTTGATGTTGTGATTCAAAGATTTATGTCCCTGTCTATGTTATAGCTTGATAAAGAACAGGTTGTAGCCTGCTGAGGTAGGAGCCTCCTATGGGTTGTAGCATGCAGAAACTTATGGGAGTTGGAGCTTCCTTTGAGGTTGGAGCCTAAAAAAATTTGATGTAATAAGGAGTAGCGACTTGCCTTCACATCACTTTCAGCCTAAAATTCGTGATTTTCTCCCTTCGGGGTTTCCACTTATATCTCGTGTCTTCTGTTAATTTTTCATGGGATACATTGTTCTTTTCTTTGATATTTGAATTTCTTTATTAATACATTAAGTTCAGCCCATACCATCATTAAATTATTTATATCTACACCATTATACATCAACATATGAAATTATATAGAAATAAAAACATCATCATCATCAATGCAGTGAAACATAAAGGAACAATAAAAGAAAAGCATGCACACACATAGAGACACCAGGATTGGTCTGAGACCAAGGAAAAACCCACTATGGGGAAAACCTTTCATTAGGGGATTTTTGAGGTCTAAAATAGGCCTCCTAAGGAAATTATAAAATAATAGTGGAAATAATAAAATAAGATTAGATTACATCATCAAATTTTAGAGGGAAAAAGACAAAACTATATTTTCAACTTATCTCCGTATGGGTTTACTCAAATTTCGTGTGGAAACACTCGTTGGATGCAGAATTTGATTCCTCATTGAAGGAGTACCCATGTTGCATACTTTCGATGGACCCTGCTATACGAAAAATGAGAAATACATGAAAAGTGTGATTGCAATCACATTTTTTCATGTATTTCTCATTTTTCGTGTAGGAGGGTCCATTGAAAGTATGCAACATGGGTACTTCTTGGATGAGGAATTAAATTTTTCATCCAACGAGTACTTCTGCTCAAAATTTGAGTAAAAAAAACATAGGGAGATAAGTTGAAAATATGAGTGGAAAAATTGGTTTTATTATTTTATTATTTTTTGATCTTTGTACTTTTTTACTCCAAAAATGTTGAATCATCCCCCATGGTTGACATCATCATCTTGAATCCTATTGGTTCTTCTAAAGTTTATTTTGGTTGCACATTTTTCTTAGGAGGCTCATTTTAGACCTCAAAAATCCCCTAATGGCAAATATTCTTCTTCTTAGATCATCATTAAATGATTCAACAAAATAGAGTACAATGATCCATAACTTTATCTATGCAACAAAACAACTATGATATCCATGAAATAGATCTAATCATGCTTATAATCACAACCCTAATTCTGAGGATTGTAGTGACTTGTCACTGAATGTCGTCAACTATTGAATACTGTTGTCACTGTGTTGAACATTGATGAATAATGTTGTCACTAAGTGGAATCTTCAGAATACACAAATATCATCTTTGAGTCCTGGGCGTAGGGAGGAGGAGCTGTGTGAGCATCTGTAATAATCTTGGACATTCTCTATGAACTGTATGCCAATGTCTATGGTAGCCCAGATGCTCCCTAGACAATTCTGTGCATGTGTCTGGGGAGCAACTCACTAGATTTGCTCCAAACCCTTATACACTCCCTTCAAGTTACTATGTGTGCATCTGGGACTACCTAGACGCTCTCAGGACCATTATGTGCAAGTGTTTGGGGACCGAAATCTCCAAATCTCCCTCTGAAACCTTGAATGCTCCCATAGGCTTCTGTACGAGTGTCTAGGGCTCCCTGGACGTTGTCTTGACCACTGTGTGCCAGCATCTAGGGACTAAAATGCCCATTTATGTGCCAAGGTCTAGGAATCATAAAACCATAGATTAATGCAAGCTTCGACCCTGTAGTTTTAGACCCTTAGCGTGAGATTTCCATTGTTAGACCTGTGTGAACCAAGAAAATAAGAGAAGAGAAGATAGCTTGATCAATGTGTCCAAATGAGCTTGAGGTCTCTTCTATTTATAGGCTTTCATGAGGATCAACTTGGGGTTGAGGCCAACTTGTCCAATTTAACATGTGCTTAGGGCTGACCTAACCCAATATACACGAGTGAGTAAATAAATTCAAAAAACAACTTTTTCTTATCAAAATAAGGTGATCTTTAGGTCGATTTTGGTCCTCTCAAAAATAGGAATCTAATGCAATCATCATCATATGAGTTTTCCAAGGTGGAATTTAACTGTAGTTGCAAAAATTAACACTCCCTCTCAACTAGGGATAATTCCACTTGCCAATATTTATCCATCGATCAATATGCCATTCTCATGTCTTCAAGTGTCATCACGTATCATTCTTGATCATCTCTTTCATGTAGTCATCATGCCATGACCACCTCAATTATCTCATCATCATAAATCATCAACGTATATCTCGATCTATCCCTTTCTTATTCCTACTTATCTCTTGATTGTTCCTGCTCATATGCTAAACATTATCGAATCTAAAAGGAGAATTATTTTACCGGAAGGGAGCTTAAGCAACCACCCTCTATCCATCAAGATGCTACCTAGAATCTTAGCCAATAGGCTACTACCCAGAATATCAATATCAATCTTCATCGGAGAGCATATCATTAAGGAGCACATTTCAACTTGGAACCACATCAGGGAACAAATCTCGACCTAGAATCTCATGGGAGAGTTATACATCTCCAACCCCATATTGAGCAATGGGATATCCAAACACACAGAGGAGCTTATCTTAACCCTGGGATCTCATCAGGGAGCTCAATCTCAACCCGGAATCGCAGAGGGTTATCTCAACCATCCTATTTCCTACTGATCTTCCCATCGCTGACCCTAAATAGTCATGTGGTAGAACACCTGCATCATAATTGACACTCAACTCATTGGCCAAATGAGGAGAGGTATTCCTGACAAGCCCAACTTGTGGGTATACTACCAATTGGGGTATACTCTGCAAAGACAAAACAGGGGAGCAACATTCTTCGACCCTATGAATATAGGGGAGGAACATCTTCAACTCTATGAGAAACAGATGGGGGGATACCCTATTGTCTAGAGTTCTTTCAACCCCATGAGCCCTTCTACCTCAATTCCTCACCCTGGGAGCTTAGATAGGGAGGAAGAGTTGGCTCAGTGTCCTTGATCAATGTTGCTCTCATCATACTCAAATCTGGTATCAACTTGTCTCAATAGCAGTTGTTTCATGTTCATACAGGACATCAAATCAAATATCACACTAGAACATAAATAATCATATAAATTACAAAAGGAAACCATAATCATCCTCCCTCTCAAGGAGGTGCCAACCACAAGCCTGAGCTTGTTTCAAACAACTTCACTTCCTCAATATGTGAGACTATCTCGGTCCTAACTATAAATATGGGACGTTCTGCCAATCATATCACATTGCATCCATGTCATATCCAGATCATGTTGAGACGATTCTCTAAGGATATTCTTCATCTTGCCTCACAGCTAGCCATGCTAGGCACATCATACTCATCCTCAATCGTATTATGGACCTCTCATCCAAGATATCATGGAAGATCTCATACTAAAGCAACATCTCAATGTGCTTAACAATAATCTCTATCAACAAAAATACATCCATGCAATCACATATCATAGGAGAAATATCTCAGCCTAAAAAGTAGAATATCTCATGCATATATTTCAAAGGATGCTTGGTGGTAACTCTATGTGAATGAAGCAGCTCGCTCATGAATCTATTCAGGTTCTATTCACGTCATATACATACATATATATATATATATATATATATATATATATATATATATATATATATATATATATATATATATATATATATATATATACATATGGATGTTCAAAATGGAACATCAATGATTCAATCTACAGTCGGATGCCATGTCAAGTTCAACAACATCTTTGAACTTCAAATCAGGAAATCCAATAATTTGCATTTTCATTATTCAAAAACATTTTGCAATAGCTTTGCAATATAGAATTTCTTTTCTAAATTCCAGAAATTGATTCATCATGCCATGATACATCATTTCGAGCTTCAAAAGTTATCTCCCTCTAATTTAGATCATTAGAGGCTCATCGCTTTTCAAGCGTAGATCATCAAGATATAAAACCAAAACTGTACTCAAAGTCAAAGCCATACCTTGGAACTCACCATCATGACTTCATCAGATTATCAAATATAGACATATCTGGATTGAGGAGCTTGCTTCATGCAATTCTATAAGCATAATTCCTTGCTAAGCCATCATAATCAACATTACATTATCAAAATCATTATTATCACAATACCAATACTTTCAACCAGGTGACGGGGAGAGCTCATATTAGGTCGTGACTTCATTTATTATTATGCCAACAAGTTGTCATCAGCCATGCATTATCAATCTGAACTTTATCAAGTCATTTTCATAATCATAATACAAGTCATTTTTGTCACTGGGTGCAAATGCATACACCAAGGATGAGTCATGCAGGTTCCATTTTCATGTTGAATCAAAACTATCATTACTTCGACCATTGTGCTAGGAATTAGGAGGACAATCCAAAAATCATTTTTCTAAATATCCACATAAGTCATAGTGCCCACATAGCATTGACATCAAGGAAAATCAACAATTGTCGGATCAAATAATTAGTCATCAGGTCAAGTCCAAATTCACTATCGTAGAGATATCTATAGAAAAAACATATCTCAATGATAAATTCAAAGTTATTGTCAAGTATCATGACATACCATTGTTCATCTATATCAATAAGCCAAATCATGCCAACCTCTTGTAGCACAAACATAGTGACATATCTATATGTATGACTCGGTCATCTAAAACACAAGTTCATTTTGCATGTTTATGTTATGGAAAACATTCAAGTTTTTCTTGTTTGCAAATCTTGTTGTTATCCGTAACACATCTGTGGTACTCATATCTTCTAGGTGACCATCTTCGTTCATGCACAATACTTCATTTTTTATGTAATTAGCAATTTAACGCAATAACTTTAGAAATTAGATTATAGTGGAAAAATATGTAAGAAACACCTTGATTCAAAGTTCAGACAACTTTAGAAAGCTTCAGATGATGGTCAAATGTAGTCAAACCCCATAGATTCTCCCTTTAGGTTAGCATGGGAGCATCTTTTGTTACTTGGACACTACCTAGGCCTTACCATATGTGTGTCCAGGGACGAGATTTCCAAGTTTAGTGCCTGCGTATGGAGAAAAAATCCTAATTTATGTACACTCTTTAGATCTAAGACTTTGCTGCAGATCAATTATGTTAGATGAACATAAATTATACTTCAACAATATAGAATACAAAGAGTAAGAATCTTGAGAAGATATTCTCCCTCTGACTAGGAATCTATTTCATCAACCTATCTCTACTAGAGTCAAGCAAAAACGGATATGTTAGATCATAAACATATATCTATCATGGCTATCAACATTCTGACATCAATCTTTCATCAAAGGTTAGACTCAAAGAAGAATCTAGATGAAACATCATATCTCAAAGATTATGAACACTTTCTATCAAGTCACTTCATCAAGTCAAGACATTCAAATTTACCATATGTTATCAAGACATGACAACTGGTAGTAAGAGATCTAGAATATCAATCTCATAGTTATACCTCTAACATCATGCTTATCATGATCAATGAGATCAAGTTAGGCCATTCAATAAAACTTTACCAAAACAACAAGAGTGTCAATCTCTCTTTCCATATGCTTTCATCATGATTATCACAAACATTATCAACAGACTCATGTATAGGAGTTAAAGAGCTATCCTTCTATATGAAATCCATCATGACAAGTATCGGGAGTATAATTTGCTAGAGTCAAGGTGCTAGCCTTCTTTATAGGATCAAGATGTCCAACAGATGGATGTTAGTCAATCATCAAGTGTATCAATGTATCAATATTACATAGCCTCATAGAACTCAAGAAGATCAACATGTTCAATACTAGGTGCATCATTCATCATAGGAAACATAGATCCAAGTTTCTTTCATATGCATGTATGAGCCAACAAATAAAGAGACATTCTCATCATGTCTTAGGGTTTACCTAGCCATCAATAGTATTTCTGAAATACAACATACCATGCATACCTAGTGGTATTCAAATACCTGTGTACCTTCTCATAGGAAGCTTGTAGTACTAGTCGCCTTTTCATCAAGTACCTCTTTCCTCTTTTTAAATATAGCTTTTCTTTCCTGCATCTCAAATGATCCTCAAGAGGGATCCGCTTATCAAATCTCATCAAGGAGGTTAGAAACATCCATATGATCAAATACATATGCAGGAAATATAAGTAATAAACATAATCATTAGATCCATAGGTCTAAACAAAAGTAAGAGGCATCATAAGTCAAGAAATACTTATCTTCAATGAGAGGGGATCCTCTCCCTCTTGAACCTATCTTCAAGAGATATCTATATCCATGGTCCATATACCAATGTTGCCTTCAATTATCCAACCAGGTCTGCTAGGGATTATCCCATCTAGGGCTTCATCAAATATTTGTCAAGACCTTGAGAATCTTCACATTTATTAGCTAGGTTCCATATCTCATATTGTCTCCATAAACCAAGGTTTTCTCTCCAACCCTAACCTCATAGAATTCATCAAACCCTAATAATAAAGTTTCCTAGGTATTTCTTCAAACCCTAGAATTATTTTAGGTCTCCACCATCCTCTTCTTTCTTCCATCTAAGTTTTGATCATCGGGGTGATCTCCATGGATTTTCTTTAGCCCAACTCTGATACCATGTTAATTTTTCATTGGGCTACATTGTTCTTTGATTTGATAATTGCATTCATTTATTAATACATTAAATTCATCCCATACCATCGTTACATTATTCATATCTACATGATTATTCATCATCATATGCAATTATATAGAAAGAACAACATCATCATCATCAATGCAACGAAACATAAAGGAATAATAAAAGAAAAGCATGCACACACATAGAGACACCAGGATTGGTCTGAGACCAGGGAAAAACCCACTATGGGGAAAACCCTTGCAAATATTCTTCTTCTTAGATCGTCATCAAATGATTCAGCAAAAGAGAGTACAATGATCCATAACTTTATCTATGCAACAAAATAACTATGATATCCATGAAACATATCTAATCATGCTTATAATCACAACCCTAATTCTGAGGACTATAGTGTGTTGTCATTTATTGTAGCCAACTGTTGAATACTACTGACACTGTGCTGAACATTTTTGGATATTGTTGTCATTGAGTGGAACCTTTGGAATACAAAATTCTCATATTTGAGTCTTGGACGTAGGGAGGAGGAGCTATGTGAGCATCTATAACAATATTGGATGCTCTCTATGAACTATATGCCAGCGTCTATGGTAGCGTGGACACTCCCTAGACCATTCTATGCATATGCCTAGGGACCAACTCCCTAGATCTGCTCCAAATCCTTAGACGCTCCCTTCTAGTTACTGTGCATGCATTTGAGAATTCTTGGATGCTCTTAGGACCACTCTGTGCAAGCGTTCGAGGACCGACACCTCCAAATCTTCCTCTGAAACCCTGGACACTCCCATAAGTTTATGTGCCAATGTCTAGGGATTTATGCACGTTGTCTTGACCACTGTGTGCGAGTGTCTAGGGACTAAAATTCCCAGTTCTGTGCTAGTGTCTAGGAATCAGAAAACCCTAGATCAATGTGAGATTTGAACCTATAGTTTCAAACCCTTAATGCGAGCTTTCCTCAGTCAAACCCGTGCGAACCAAGACAATAAGAGAAGAGAATATGGCTTGATCAATATTTCCAAATGAGCTTGAGGTCTCTTCTATTTATAATCTTTCATGAGGGTCCACTTGGGGTTGAGGCTGACCTATCGAATTTAACATGTGCTTAGGGCCAACCTAACCCAATATACACGAGTGAATAAATAAATTTAAAAACCAACTTTCTCTGTCCAAATAAGGTGATATTTAGGTTTATTTTGGTCCTCTCAAAAAGAGGAGTCTAGTGCAACCATCATCTCGATAATCTGAGCTGTCCAAGGCGGAATTTTACCGCAGTTGTAAAACTTAGCATCTTCATGTGTTGGTTCATGAATGCTATGAATTTTCTTGAATTCTTGATAGATAAATCTGAAAATTTATCCTTTTAAAACCTAAAAAACAAATTCAATAATAATAGAGCACATACATAAACCATTAGCTAAATAAGAAGAAAATTAAGTTGAGAAAAAGTAAAGATTTTAAATTATTGATTCACCTATCCTCTCAATAATTTCCAATCATAAATTTCAATTGGTATCAAAGCCAAATTCCTTTAGTAATAGTCTAAAAACTGGAAGGAGGTCCTTAGTTGGTGAAATGGGTAGTCAAGAAGGATGCTCAACAAATAAATCCCCTCTATTTAATAGTAAAAACTATGCCTTCTAGAAAGTGAGAATGAAGACATATTTAATGTCTGTAGGAGTAAAATTTTGGATTGCTGTGATGATAGGGTATGAAGAACCAAATGAAACAACTAGTGAAAAAGTTGCCAAACTAAATTTTATAGCTAATGAAAAAGCTATGAATGCACTTCTGAGTGGTCTATGTGAGTATGAATTTATCAAAGTAATGCATTGTGACACAACCAAAGATATTTGGGTTAAATTAGAAAATATTCATGAAGGAGATAAAAAGGTAAAGATGGCCAAATTACAAGTGTATAAAACACAATTTGAGACCTTAAAAATGAACAAAGATGAAGATATAACTAAATTATTTTTAAGAGTTGATGAAGTCATAAATATCATGATGGGTCTAGGAGAAATAATCAAATAAAGTGTAATAGTTCAGAAAATATTGAGGTCATTAACTTCTAAATTCAATCCTAAGGTTTTAGCTATAGAAGAGACAACAAAATTTGAGACTTTGAACAAGGATCAACTACTTGGCTCTTTGACAACATATTGGATGAGAATTCTAAAAGGGGAGGAAATCACTAGAGAGGTAACTTTCAAGGCAGACAATTCCATTGAAAAAAAGGAATGTTCATGCTCAGGTTCTGATGAAGAAGAAGCAAAATTTGTTAGAAGTTTGAAGACAGGCATGGGTAAGTACAAAGGAAAACTTCCATAAGTGTTTTAATTGTGGAAGATGTTGGAAATAATACTGGGGGGGGGGGGGTGAATCATTATTATCTAATCAATAAAACTTTTTCATTTCCATATTAAGATTCATATGCGCTACTTCAGTTAAGGAAAACCGCGTGTATACGCAACTATGTGTAATGCAACAAGCATATATCCAGTAAACTTATGATTCAGTTAGTTGATCCTTAATGAGTGCATTAGAACATTATTAACCATATGAACAGTAAAACATAATACATCATCACACACAAGAAGCACACAAGAACACCATGATGTAAGGTGGAAACCCAATGTGGGTGAAAACCACCTGCTGCAAGTCGTCTCAATCTTCTTTTTTTAAGAAACTTATTTTTATAATGGTTCTGTACTGGTGCGGTCTTATACCAGTACGCAGGCTTCTACCTGTAGAAGGCTACAACCTTCTCTTGTTCTCCAGACTCTCCTGGAAGGGAGCTACAACCCCCTTAGCTCTTGTACTAGCCGATCCATTTACTAGTACGTAGGTGTTGAGAATGCAACAAGATGATGGATCTTAGTGGAAAGGAGTCACCTTCACTAAGTGGGCCCGCAGGAAAATTATGGCGCAAAGTCTATTTTTAGACATATGGATCATGGTCTATGAGTTGCAGGATGCTGTTTATGGATGATTGGTCATGTTGGGAAAAATAGATGGACTTCTATTTTTGGTTCACAGCAGAGTGATCAGAGTCTATTTTTAGACTGCCAGGCTAAAAATAGAAAAGTCAAATATTATTGTCTCATAATAATATTTAGACTATAAACATTATCTTATCCTCTTGGAGCACTTCAGTTTGAGCTACAGATGTGGCACATGCAGCTGTCAGAAGGAAATACGCTTTCTTTGTGGGTCAGTTGAGCAATTGCATGCAAAACTTCAGTTAGAACTCAAACAGTTGAGTTTGGTGGAGTTGGATGTGGAGTTGATGGAGTTGTGTTCAGTTTGACTTGGTTGAACTAGTTGTATTTAGTCTAACTGAAAATATACTAATGATGAGTTGTTTCACTAATTATTAACTCATAAAGCAACTAAAGAATACATCAGTTAACTCAGTTTCATGTCAGTGCATGTACAGTTCAGTGGAGACAGGTGTTAGAGGTTGAGATTGCTATCAGTTGTGACTATAGTTGTGCATGAGATCTTGCACAATCAATGGGATTGAGTTATGCCAATGAGTACTACGCAATGTGGGCCAATACCAAGGATTATAGCCTGTGCTCACGTGATTTTCAGTGTGAGTGATTCTCAAGCATTGTGCAGTGGAGGCAAGCAAAGCAGTGGAGGAGATTTGAACTTGTGACTTGTTTGGATCTGAGCTAGTTTTGTGTGTAACAGGTGGAGATAGTACTGAGCACTTGTGAGGAGTATTGTACTATGTACTGTTAAATGTTCTCAATCATTAATATACAGATAGTGTGGGGTTTTCAACTGTAAGCTTTCCCCGAGATACATACTATGTTAATGTGTGCATGCGATTGATGTTTCATTGTTTTTGATGCTGCTAAATTGATGATTAACGTAGAGGAGGTTATGTATTATGCATGTATCCTGCAATAGTGTATAATCGAGATAATCTCTGTGAATAAGTGTCATATTATTCAAAATTTCTACATGGTATCAGAGCTGTTGTTCATCAGATCTATTATTCAGAAAGTGTTTACATCTTATTTCTTCAGGCAGAGTCTATAATCGGGCCAGGTAGCCTCTGGATTCATCCTTCCTTTGGAAGGTGATATATCTGGTAAAAGCCCATACAGTCAATCTCTGTACGAGAAATAATTTGTTCTCACGAATTCTAGATCAGAGGCGGTTGAGTTTGGAGTTGGTGGAATTCGAATTTGCAACAGTTTTTTCTTGGTATCAACGTGGCAATGTCTTTCAACGGATTGCGATTGGAGTATGCTCTTGAGGGCAGCTCGAACTATATTGCATGGAAGGACAGGATGGAGGCAGTGTTGGATGATAATGGGCTGAAGGAGTTCATAGAGGCTGAGGTCCCAAAGCCTACTGATACTGCGCAAGTTGATGCTTGGAAAAAGAAGACAGCAAAGTGTCGAAGGATTCTGTTGGAAGGCGTGAAGGATCACATTGTGTCCAGCCTGCATGCAAAGGCTTCTCCATACTTGATGTGGAAATCATTGACAGATCTATTCCAAAGCAAGAGCGATCAGAGGAAGCTGGCGCACAAGGATAAACTTAGAAACATCAAATGTGAGAAGGGAGATAGTATGCCCAAGTATCTCACGAAGTTCACTCAGTGCAGGGATGAGCTGGGAAGTGTGGGAGTGACTGTCGATGATGAGGACTTGGTGAGCTTGGCTCTACTTGGTCTTCCGAAGAGTTGGCATTCCTATCAGGACTCTGTCAATGGTTGGGAGAAACTACCAGGATGGGAGAGACTTTGGTTAGATCTTGTGCAGGAGGAGATCAGGCGGAATACTAGGGACGGATCTTCATCAAAGGGAACGAATGAAGAAAATTGCGCTTTGGCTACCAAAGCAAAGAAGGGGAAGAGCAAGAAAGCTTCTCAGTCTGGTGCGAAAGGCAAGAAGCAGGACATGTCCAAGGTGAAGTGCTTTCACTGTCACCAACATGGACACTATGCCACTAATTGTCCATAGAAGAAGAAGAACAAGCAAGCTGTTGGATTTGCAGCTAGAGAGGCCTTAGCCTCGCAGTTTGAGCTTGATTTTTCATTGATCGCATGCTTGGTTTCAAGTGTGATGGGATCGGTGTGGTTCTTGGACAGTGGTGCATCTTTTCACATGACAGGAGATCGAGATTTGTTTTCTGATCTGGAGGAAAAATATCTTGGAGTGCACATCGAGATGGGCGATGATGGTAGATACAGTGTGACCAGTATCGGTACCATTTCCTTTGAGAGGGAGTCTGGTAAACCCTTCGTATTGAAGGAAGTGATGCATGTTCCAGGATTGAATAAGAATCTTATCTTTGTGGCAATGTTAGGAGACAAGGGATATGATGTTGTCTTCAGCGAGGGAAAGGCTTTCCTGCGCAGTAAGACAACTGGAGAAACCCGAAAGATAGGGGTTCGAGTGAGGAACCTTTATCAGTTGCATGTAGATGGCTGCGCAGCAATGGCATGCAAGGTAGAAGGATTGGTGAGCCGGGATGATGGCGAGCTGTGGCACGGGAGATTGGGTCACCTTCACCATGGAGCCTTGAAGATACTGCTGCAGATCACTACCGGGATTCCTAAAGGCACTCTTGTGTAGTCAGATCAGTGCAAGGGGTGTACTTTGGGAAAGTTTGTGAAAGCCACCTTTCACGAGAAGGATAGTCGCGCCATGACGATCCTTGAGAGAATTCACACAGACGTTTGTGGACCTTTCTCAGTAGCTTTGACAACAAAACACAGGTATTATGTGATCTTTGATGATGATTTCTTCGTAAGTGCTGGATCTTCTTCATGCAGAAGAAGAGCGAGACATACTCAAAGTTCTGTGAGTTCAAAGCACTGATCGAGAAGGAGTCGGGGAAGAAGGTGAAGGCTCTTAGGAGCGATAATGGTGGTGAATACATCTATGGCAAGTTCAAGGACTTTTTCAGTTCAGAAGGGATTCGAAGAGAGCTCATAGCTCCCCATAACCCACAGCAAAATTGGGTTGCTGAGTAGAAGAACAGAACGATCATGGGTGTTGCACGGGCGATGTTGCATGATCAGGGCCTACCCCTTCACTTGTGGGCGGAAGCATGCAATACTGCAGTGTATGTGCAGAACTGTTGTCCTCACAGGATACTTGGAATGAGTACACCGGAGGAGGCTTATTCTGGTAAGAAGCCTGATCTTTCTCATTTGAGGATTTTTGTTGCTAACGTTTACATGCATGTGACAAAGGATGCCAGAAAGAAGTTGGAGCCGGTCGTAGAGGTTGGGATATTTTTGGGGTACACTGATACGCCCCACAACTATCGTGTATATTTGCCATACAGTGGCAAGACTGTTGTGCGACGAGATATAAAATTTCAGGAGGAGAAAGCCATGAAGTGTTCGCTTGAGAGGGAGCCACACTTGCATGCAAATGAGGAGCTATTAGTTCCTAAAGATGAGCTTCAGGACGTGGATCAGCCATAGGATGAAGTTCATGGAGTGGAAGAGACCACTCATGCAGTGCCAACTATCAAAGGGAGAAAGTGCTTGACAGAAGCTGAGCGACTAGCTCAAGATGCAGAGAAAGTTGTAGGACCACCTACAGCCCAATGCAGGTCGAGACAGTCACCTGATCGGTACACTGGATACATGGCTCTTGTGAGAAAATGTGTTGTGACTGAGCCATCCTCTTTCAAGGAAGCTGTGGAGGATCCCGCATGGGTAGACGCCATGGTGGAAGAGTATGATTCGATTGTTAGAAACAGTGCATGGGAGATTGTTCCTAGACTGGAAGGGAAATCAGTGGTGGGTTCGAGATGGATCTACAAAGTTAAGCAGGCAGCTGACAAGAGTGTGGAGAAGTACAAGGCAAGATTTGTTGCCCGAGGCTTTTCACAGATAGAGGGGATCGATTATGAGGAGACCTTTGCACCTATCGCAAGGTATTATTCCATACAGACGATTCTTTCTCTCTCAGCGCAGATGGGGTGGCACATTCATCAGATGGATGTGAAGACTGCATTCCTCAACGGAGTCATTGAGGAGGAGGTGTACATTGAGCAGCCCGAAGGTTTTGAGATCTTCAACAACGAGTCGCATGTGCGCAAGCTCAAGAGAGCGTTGTATGGGTTGAAACAAGCACCACATGCTTGGTACACACGGATATACAGTTATTTCACTGGACTTGGATTCTCCAAGAGTGAGGCGGATCCTAACCTATATCAGATTGTGGTGGAGGGTAAGCTGCTTATCATTGTACTGTATGTAGATGATTTGATTCTAATGGGTGATGAGTTGTTGATACTTTCATGCAAGGATGATCTTGGTAAGGAGTTTGAGTTGAAGGACTTGGGCCTCCTTCATTATTTCCTGGGATTGGAAATTTGGCAGCGCAGTGATGGACTATTTGTTTCTCAGGGTAATTATGCTCGGGAGATATTGAAGAAGTTCAACATGCATGGCTGCAAGCTTGTTGATACTCCTCTTCCTGGAGGTTGGAGGAAGGAGGATGACACTTTTTATCGCCAGTTGGTGGGGTCGCTTATGTATCTGGTCAATACACGACCCAATATATGTTATGCTGTTAACTAGCTTTCACAAGCTATGGTTAAGCCAACCAAGCTCTTCTGGAAGGTAGGCAAGCATGTATTGCGTTATTTGAGAGGCACATCGAGATATGGTTTGTGGTACAGATAAGAGGATGAGGTGAAGCTATGTGGCTTCACGGATGCAGATTGGGCAGGGAGCCCAACAGATAGAAAGAGCACATCAGGAGGGGTCTTCATTATCGGGTCGACAACAGTTTCTTGGTATAGCAGGAAGCAGAGATCCGTGGCACTCAGTTCAGCAGAGGCCAACTATATGGCAACAATTTTGGCTGCATGCGAGGCTATATGGATGAGGAAGATTCTGGTCAGGTTGTTCGGTTCTCACTTGGAGCCTACTGTGATTTATTGTGATAACCAGAGTTGCATTAAACTCTCGTCTAATCCCGTATTTCATGATAGATCTAAGAACATTGACATCAGGTACCATTATATCAAAGATTGTGTGCAGAGGAGAATCATGTTACTTTCATACATTCCAACGGAGGAGCAGGATGATGATATCTTGACGAAGGCGCTCACCAGGAGCAAATTCGAATACCACCAAGGCAGGATAGGGGTTTCTGATAATCCATATCTTGTTGAGAGGGAGTGTTGAGAATGCAACAAGATGATGGAGCTTAGTGGAAAGGAGTCGCCTTCACTAAGTGGGCCCGCAGGAAAATTATGGCGCAAAGTCTATTTTTAGACTTGTCTATTTTTAGACATATGGATCATGGTCTATGAGTTGCAGGATGCTGTTTATGGATGATTGGTCATGTTGGGAAAAATAGATGGACTTCTATTTTTGGTTCACAACAGAGTGATCGGAGTCTATTTTTAGACTACCAGGCTAAAAATAGAAAAGTCAAATATTATTGTCTCATAATAATATTTAGACTATAAACATTATCTTATCCTCTTGGAGCACTTCAATTTGAGCTACATATGTGGCACATGCAGCTGTCAGAAGGAAATACACTTTCTTTGTGGGTCAGTTGAGCTATTGCATGCAGGACTTTAGTTAGAACTCAAACAGTTGAGTTTGGTGGAGTTGGATGTGGAGTTGATGGAGTTGTGTTCAGTTTGACTTGGTTGAACTAGTTGTATTTAGTCTAACTGAAAATAGACTAATGATGAGTTGTTTCACTAATTATTAACTCATAAAGCAACTAAAGAATACATCAGTTAACTCAGTTGCATGTCAGTGCATGTACAGTTCAGTGGAGACAGGTGTTAGAGGTTGAGATTGCTATCAGTTGTGACTATAGTTGTGCATGAGATCTTGCACAATCAATGGGATTGAGTTATGCCAATGAGTACTGTGCAATGTGGGCCAATACCAAGGATTATAGCTTGTGCTCACGTGATTTTCAGTGTGAGTGATTCTCAAGCATTGTGTAGTGGAGGCAAGCAAAGAAGCGGAGGAGATTTGAACCTGTGACTTGTTTGGATCTGAGCTAGTTTTTTGTGTAACAGGTGGAGATAGTACTGAGTACTTGTGAGGTGTATTGTACTATGTATTGTTACATGTTCTCAATCATTAATATACAGATAGTGTGGGGTTTTTAGCTGTAAGCTTTCCCCGGGATACATATTGTGTTAATGTGTGCATGCGATTGATGTTTCATTGTTTTTGATGCTGCTAAATTGATGATCAACGTAGAGGAGGTTATGTATTATGCATGTATTCCGCAATAGTGTATAATCGGGATAATATCTGTGAATAAGTGCCATATTATTCAAAATTTCTACAATAGGTTCCGGCCTACTGCAATGCTCCAACGTTTACTCGTTTTCCAGCTGCTACTGGAAGGGAGCTACCACCCCCTTAGCTTTTGTACTAGCTGATGTACTAGTACGTAGGTGCTAACCTACAGAAGGCTACAACCTTCTCTTTCTTCCTCCAGGTACCACATTTCATAAATTTTCAGACTGCATAGTCCTGAAGCACAACACCATAATCTGAAGGCCACGTTTCATCCAATTTTCATACTGGACCCATCAACAACATTGAAGCACAAAATAAATCATCACAACAATACACCCATCAACTACACCCACATCATCAATCTCTGAATCACCCAATACTGAAACACTGAACCCTGTCAACAACACAGTCACCAGAACACAGAATAGACAACATAACTCTGCAACAATAACTAGATCCAACTGCAACTTCAAGTATCATATCTCATAATGTATACGCTACTTAGATGTTTCTAACTTGCGTATGTACACGCTTTTATCTTAGTCAACCAACGTATATGTCTGTAGATATTCATTCATGATTTGCAACTATTCTAAACTTGAGTTATACCCAGATCATAATATTTATAGAACATTACATGCATTAGTATACAGATCTAGACTAAACAAGATCAAACCATATACAGATGATTCATTCCAAACCATTGGATCCCGATCTATTCGTAGATCTTGTTCTCCATCAACCACTGAGATTCCTCCTTAGCTTAGATCAAGCAAAGCATCATGAACCCATAACCTGCATACTGGATCTCATACTTCATTAGATATTGAAGACTTTCTCCATACGTTTGCCTAATGATCTTCTTCTCCTTTTATAGTCTTAGGCCTTACTCAATACCATGGTCCAAAACCATTTAGAACCAATACTAGGGACCCAATACCTAGGTTCATCACTTCGGACGCAATACCAAGGACCAAACCATAGGTATAGATACCACGGACCCAAAAATAAGCTTTCCCACATGTACGTGCTTTTCTGTGCATGAAAGTGCGTGCATATGCATACGCGACTTTTGATCATAAATCCTGCGTGTATACACCCCTTTGTATATAGTGAACCTGCATGTATAACCTGCGTGTATACCCTACTTGATATATAGCGAACCTGCATATATACGCGACTTGGTACATAGTGAACCTGCGTATAACCTGCATATGTATGCGACTTGGTATATAGTGAACCTGCATATATACTCTTCTTTCTTCATTCTTTGTAGTCTGATCATCAACTCTTTGCTACTGGCCTGCTACACTATGATCTATCATCTGTGTGAGTTGCCATCAAGGACAACACTTGTATCATAATACCATAAATTTTTCAGAAGTTTGAAGACAGGAATGGGTAAGTACAAAGGAAAAATTCCATAAGTGTTTTAATTGTGGAAGAGTGGGAAATTTTGCTTCAAAATGTCCTTATAAGAAAGAATAAAATTAGCCTAAATAGAAAGAGAAGAACAAGTCTAATAAAGTGTAGAAAGAGAGAAAATTTAAAAGAAAAAGTTTCTATGCCCAAGAAGATAGCAGTGTCTCTGAAAGTTCCAATAAATCCTCTAGTGAATATGGAACCAATGAATTCATGTTGATGGCCTTGGAATAATTGAAAAGTATTTCCACGAATATGAAGAAGAAGACGAAGGTGAGGTAGATCTTGAGGGGGAGTTTATTAGTGCCTTGGATGAAACAGAAAGGCTTAAATAAAGAATAGAAAGTAGAAAGAGATCCTATTGAAATATGTAAAAGAAGAATCAAATTCAGAAGACATTATCAAGTTAAAAGAAGAACTTGAATAATGAAAGAAGGAGGAAGACATTTTGATGCAACAAATGAAAGAAAAAAGCTAGGGGTGTGAAAGATTGAGAGAAGAGGTGGTAAGTCTGAGGAAGAAGCTAGAGAAGGCTCAAATTGAATTGAACATGAATATTCATCAGATAAAAGGGTCTAAAAAACTAGATGTGATATTAAATGCTATGAGGTCTCCACTCATAAAAACTAGGTTAGGCTATGAAGGAGAATCCAGTAAATCCAAGGCAGAGGATAAAAGGACAATCACCTTTGTATAATTTTCTAGTGGAGAGGATGACAACTAAGATCAATATGAGAACAAAACTTTGAGCAACACTTCAACATCAAATGAATATTTGCAAAGAAACATTGTCAAAAAATAACATAAGGGAAAAGGAATGGACAATGAAACAAAAGTGTATCAGAAACCACACTTCTTTAGGAGACATGATTATCAAATGTCAAGATGGTTAGATTCTTAAACAACATCCAATACTACGTACAAATATTTGTTTTATGGATATTGTTAATGATGTAAAAATTTTGGACATAAAGCCATTAATTGTAGAGCTTATGTCAGAAGAATTTATTTGGGAAATTCTAAGAGAAGAAAAAGTGGATTCACAAACATTAAAAAAAATATGAATCTAGACAACAACGCATTTTCACCTCTCCTTGATATCATTGAATGTTTCTATTGTCACAACTTTGGGCACAATTTATATGATGTTAGCTTAAAGACAATAGATTAATATCTCAAAATATTTATAGAATAAATGGATGCATGCAATGGAGAAAGAAGGTAAAAGAAAAGAAACTTGATAAGTGTGATCTAGTTATGTATGCTCAAGATCAAAACAATAAATGGTATGTGTGCAGTGGCCACTCTAGAAATATGATAGCAGATAAAGGAAAGTTTGTTTCCTTGGATGAAAATAAAACTGGAAATGTCACATTCGACAATGATGAAGTAGGAAGAACTAGAGGAAAGGGTATAGTAAGTCTGAAAAACGAAAGAGGAAATGCTCAAGATTTACTTTTTGTAGATGGTCTAAAACAAAATTTTCAGAGTTTAAGTCAAATGTGTGATAAAGGTTGTGATGTTCTCTTTAGAGCTCAAGACTATGAAATCGGGTCAACATCTACATGGAGGATTTTGGCAAAAGGAGTTTGAACTAAGAATAATGTATATATCTTGAAGGAAGAGAGTGAAGAATTCTACATCAATAAACAAGATGAATCCTGGCTAGGGAGTAGGAGATTGGTGCATCTCAATTTTGATCACATCATCAGACTCAGTAAGAAGAGAGAAGTTAGAGATCTACCAACATTAAAGAAGCCTCAAAACATTATCTGCAAATCATGTCAAATGGGTAAAAATACACGAACATCATTCAAAATCAAAGATAAACTATCAGGTAGTAAGCCTTTGTAGCTAGATCACATGGATTTGTGTGGGCCTTCCAGAATAGAAGCACCAGGAGGAGAAAAAATATTTCATGTTGGTAACCAATGAATATTTGAGATTGATTTTGGTGGCATTTCTCATAAATAAGTCAGAAGAATTTGAGAAATTCAAAACATTCAAGGAATTGGCAGAAAATCAAATAGGGTGCAAGATAAAGTGCATAAGGTCAGACATAGGAGGTGATATTACCTTAGATGAGTTTGCAGACCTATGTAATGAATTTGGCATAAAACGACAATATACTATTGCAGACACACCTCAACAGAACGAAGTTATAGAAAGAAAAACCATACATGTTCAACAAATGACCAGAGACATGATGCAAGAAAGAAAAATTCCTCAAACCTATTGGGAAGAAGTGGTACATACAACAATACATATTCTCAATAAGGCACATCTCATACCAAATTGTGATAAGGAACCTTATGAACTATGGCATGGTAAGCCAACTTCAATCAAACATTTTAAAGTATTTGGGAGTAAGTGCTATATCAAAAATAATGATGAAAATATAGGAAAGTTTGATGCTCGATCAGATGAGGGAATATTTTTGGGATATTCATAAAAAAGTAAGGGATACAGATGTTATAATAAAATATTGCATAAGATTGTGGAATGCATAGGTGTAAAGGTTGACGAAGAGATGCCTAATAAGAAAAAGAGCACAAGTTTTATCAATCCTCCATATCATCATCATCATGTCAGTAAATAAAATGAAGTACAAGATGAAGAATTAGAAGATACATAGACTCTTTCAAAAGGAACCTCAAGACACACTCAAAAAAATAATCCTAAAAATCAAATTATTGGAGATAAAAGTGAAGGAGTAAAAACAAGGAGGCTATTGGATAAGGTTGTCATTGAAGTCAATATGATGTCATGTTGAAGCATTGTTGAAGCTATCTCTAGAATCACTTAAGTCAGTATCATGTCAAACCATTAAAGTAGTTAACCCCAGGGAAATTAATATAGATGAGGATAAAGGAAACCCTAACCTTAGATGTTGTGCATTTATGTCAAACACTTGCTAAAGATGTTAAAGATACCCTAAATTCATATATGAAACTCTAGATTCATATGCTACATGCATGAAAAATACTAAATGCATATGAATCCTTACACACATAAATGATGCCCAACTAACCTTGCAAATGAAGAGCATTTAAGGAACAATTTTGGAAGGCCCCTATGCAAGAATTCATGAATTTTATGCAATCAAGAACATGAAGAGGGCACAGAAATAAGGACATGAATTGTGAAGACAATTAACGAAGGAATCATCCATGAAGAGGAAGCCCATCTATGAAAGAATGTTGTTGTCCTATATTTCTACACTCATAAATATCAGTCACATTAATAAATAATTTTTGCTACCTTAGAGGCATAATTATTCCATGAGACCTACACCATCTTAAAGAGAATAATTTTTCCTTTCCAACGAGCTATTACACATCCCAAAATTCCAAGCGGTTGGAAAGTTATTGATTTTTTAAGTTAAGGTATAATTTCTGGCCAGCAAGCCGACCTGAACGTGTAAATTCAAGTCGGCCTACCTTTATGATGTGACCATTCAATTCATGAATGAAATGTGTATATATAGAAACCGCTAACCTCATTTCTAATAAAAAATTTCGATGAAAACACAGAGGAAAGGGACAGAACAGGGAGGAGTCTGAGAAGGACTTTGGCATCATGTTTTGGGCTAAATATTTGTGATTGGGTTACCACAGGCTAGTGGACAGCTTGAGCAAGGACAGTAATCTTGAAACATGTAGTATACACCTGTGTTTGCAGCATTGGATTGTGCTCATTTGTTGGAGGATAGAACTTAGAACTTTGTTACAGATTGCAGTCCCATTGAAGAACTTCAGACCAGTGATCCAAGGCTTTTAGCTTAGTCCTATGAACAGGTTCATTATCTAGAGTAGTGCATTAGGAGCACTGAATATATTCTTTTCTGGTCATTTAAGAAGCAATTAGTAATGACATCATCATCAGTATTAGAGAAGGTGACCTGCAACAATTTTCAAGACGTAAAAGTGGTACCTAGAGGACTGTCTTGACCAAAGCACAACCACATAATCAAGAACAGTGTAATCACATCATCAAGGGAAGAACACATTCAGTTCACAGAATTAAAGGAAGAACAAATGCATCAGTTTCATCATTAGCACAGATCTTAAGCTTTGAAAATACAACATAAAATATCTTGTTTGAAAGAGCATCTTTGGAGCATTGTTGGCCTGGAGCAGCATTATAATAGCAGGGAATACTTGAAGAACATAAGACTTGGAGCAGTTTTTGGACAGACCCTTGTAAACTTCTTGTTGACCTTGAAGAGTAACCGAGTAAGCCCTTGAAGAAGACCCTTGAGCAGATGACAAGACATTATTGAAGACACCTTTGAAGGACATTGTATGCAGACATCTTGTTGAGAAGTTTTTAGCTGATCTTGAAGGATCATCTAGAAGACTTTGTTATCTTGAAGAGTTCTTGGGGCAATTTAGTGAAGACCTCCTTGAAGCATAGTTTGAAGATTTGTTGAAGAAACTTAACCATTGGAGAATATTTTGAAATAGTTATTGAAGACTAATATTGGTATAGCTGATTTGAATATTGTTTGAGAGCAGTCCATCAGACATTTTTTTGAAGATATTTTGAAGTAGTATATCTTGAAGTGGATTTGTAGCTTCCTTGGGGATATTCTTGAGCATACCTTGGAGAGTCATCTAGTAGCCCATCTTGAAGACATTTGGAAGACTTGTAGAAGTTGTTCCTGAAGACACCCTTGGAGATGATGATACATTGAAGCCATCATGAGGTGACCTTGAAGAAGTTTTGTTTGAGTAACATGAAGAGCAATGGTGACACCTTCATGTGAAGAACAAGGTTGTCATTGATGATGTGACGTGGATACTAAGTGAAGGCATAATTTAAGATTGATAGGGCTTGTTGAAGAAAACATTGGGAGTTGTGAAGTATAACCAAACATACCTTGACAAAGTGAAGCTATAGGGTTGGAGCCCTTGGGGTTGGTGCCTATAAATTGACAAGGTTGGTGCCTTGGGAAGTCCAAGTTGGTGCTCCTAAACTCAAGGTTGGTACCTTGGATAAGATAGGGTTTGGGCCCTAGAGGATCGAAGTCCTCAAGAAGCCAGTTCAGAGCTTGAAACAGATATAGGGTTGGAGCCTTTGAGGTTGGTGCCTCAAAATTAATAAGGTTGGAGCCTTGGAAGTCCAAGTCGGTGCTTGGAAAATATAGGTTGGAGCCTGGGAGATTGAAGATCGGTGTCTTTACCTAGGGTTGGAGCCTTACATATATTGTACTTGATTTATTAAAGAAATTAATAAAAGCATTTATTCTTATTGTTCATTTTGTGTTCTAAATATAAGTGATCTAACTGGTAAAAGTAACAAATGAAAAGAAATACTAATTCACCCCCCTCTTAGTATTTCCAATAATTGGTATCAGAGCTAGTATCTTCACTCAAATCCTAACAGCTTGAAGGTTTATCATTAGAAAAAAAATGGTGAAGCCAAGGAAGAAAGTCTCCAATCCTCCTAAAGATGTGTCTCCCTCAACCACCAAAATTGAAGTTAATCAGTTTGTGAAGGTTCCATTGTTCAATGGAAACTTTGATATATGGGAGGAAAGAATGAGGAATTTCTTAAAGACTCAAGGCGTTGAAGTCTGGAAATCAGTGATTGTTGATAGCATGATGGATGGAGAATCCAAGGAACATAATACAAAAGCAATGAAAGCAATCTTGAATGGGCTACTTGATTCTATGAAGGCCAATTTTTTAAAATGTTCGTCAACAAGAAGCATATGGGATAATCTTCATGATCTTCACTCAAAAGGAGCATTGGCAATGATCTCTAGTTAAGAAAATGACGGAAAACAAGAAGGAAATCCATAGCCAATCAAGGAAGATGAAGGTAAGAGTGAAGACATAAATGCTAAAGAAGACATAGAAGATGAAGTGAATGAAGAAGATTTTGAAGAAGATCTCCTCACTAAGCTTATGGCTTCCATAGAAGAGATTAACAATTTAAAAAAGGAAAATGGGGAACTTAAGAAGAAAGTGCAAGTTGGTGACCAGGACAAGACAAGGAAGTAAGTTTACTTTGTCAAGCTTCAAGTACAAGAAAGAGATGAGGAGCTCACCAAGATTAAGGAAGAATTTCATCAAAACAAGAGAAAGCATCATGAAGAAGTCATATCCATGACAAATCAATAGGATAAGGCAAACAAACAGGAAGATACCTTGTCAAGCCACCTTGAACAAAGGCACAAGAGCTTGATGATATGAAAATGAAACTACTTGTTTTTGTTGTTCAAGGTATTCATTTCCATTAAATTATATGTGCAAACTATTACTGATGTCTTGCAATTGAAACAAAGTGTTTTTGGTAAATTTCTGAGTCTTATGTGTGAAGAAGTGTTATTTCATTTTACTGTTTAGCATATCAAATAAAACACAACAAGATAAAATCACATAATATAACACAACAACTGATAAGGTAGTTCACCCCTCCTGGGCTACATCTGCTGGGTCCAAGGCCCCCAAATGGGCATGTCCTTTCTCTTATTAGATGCTCAAAATGGTTATATAGTGATAAGAAAGCCTCAACAGGGAAAATAAGCTGTTAAAATGAGTTCAGAACATAGAATAGAGTCAATAATGACTTTTTTTTCACCTCCAATGGCTAACCATAGCCTAATACAGCTCCAACACTCACTAGGCCATGATGGCTCTCTAAGTTTCTTTGCTGAAAAACACCTGAAGATGAGCTCTGTTGGCTCTAAAACCTATACCATTGGCTCTGAAATGCTCAGAATACCCAAAATCCAAAAATAAATCGCTCCAAAAGGACTTTCCTAGTGAAAGTTATGACCTCCAGAAGTTTTTTTCCAGTCTCCCATAAAGAAACTCCACTAAACTTGGCTTAACTGGAGTTAACCCTGCTAAATTTGGCCAATGGGCCTAAAATGGAAGACTCTGCCAAACTGACCGCCAATTCTGATCGTAACCTCTGGGCTTAAACCGTGTGCATGTGACCACGTGGATGGCGGTTAAGGTGGGCTGGCGGGTTGGTTGACATTACCCGTAATTTCTGGTGGAACTATTGCATGTGACCACGTGCCCTTAATCGTTGGGGTTGAAGGTTATCCGCTGAGTCTAGGCCTTTGGTTCCACGCTTTGGTCATATGGATAAGGGGCTGGCCCCTTTCCGCCCCAAACTTCACTTTAATTTAAACTTAAGTATCCAATGTGACCTAAGGTTGGTAAGAATCAACATGTAGGTAGGCCAGTTGGGCCTGTGGGCTGGTAGCGCGGAGACCCGCGATCAAATCTTGCGGACTCACAAATTTTTTTCCATAATAAACCTGCAGTCTTGGAGCCACATGGTGGCCTCTGGGCAAACCACGTGTTAGCTCCAAATTGGTCAACAAGGAATATTCTATGGAATATTCCCAAATATTTTGAGGAATATTCTTTTTTAATATTTTTTAATTTAAAGTCAACCCAAGTCAAACTGGACTTTTGCATGAAATTTTGAATTTTCAAACTTGAATAACTTTCACATACATTGTTGGATTTGAGTGTCATTCACGGCTATAGGATCGTTTCGACGAGGCCTATTCGGTCATTATGGTTCCAACCAATTCTGAGCAATTCAAAATTTGAGCATTTTTTCCACTTAGGACATGATCACCTGATCACTTGAACAAACTTGAAGCAGAGATTGGCCAATACAAGGAAGAGGTCTCCTCCCTTAGATCTCAACTAGAAGAAGCAAGGAAATAATCACAAGGAGTTGAGAAGGTGATGGAAGCTTTGACATTCATAGAAGGACAAGTTGATGAACCAAAAAAGGAGAGAAACACCATGATATGCCAACTAGAAGAAAAGGATGATGATATCACCAAGTTAAGATTAGAAATCACTTCTCTTAAGGCCCAATCATGTGAAGCAACCAAGATGAAGGAAGAAATGGAGATCATTCTATCAAAGAAGGATGAAGAATGCAAGAAAATGAAGGAAGAAATTGTCTTTCTGAAAAAGGAAGTTGACTTTTTGAATAAGAACTTGAAAAGTTCTCAAACCTTAGATGAAATCCTAAGTCATCAAAGGTCTCCCCTTGATAAATCAGGTCTTGGCTATGCAGGTGAATCCTCAAGCAAGAATGATAATGCTTCAAACAACGAGGATGTGAGGAAGCCTGGAAGAAATGTTGATGCTCCTAGCAAGGTAAGAGTCAAGTTGACATTGGAAGAAATCCTACTCGAAGAAGAAATGAAGATGGTGTCACGAATGTCAGAAGCAATGGTTATCATCAAAGGATCCCAAGGACAAAAGACTTTAGAAGTACATCAAGGAAACCTTATTCTCCCAGGTATCAAAGTATATTTCTTGGTTATTGCTATTCTTGTACAAACTTTGGGCACATGGAAAAATAGTATAGGGCATATCGCAAAGATAAATTTAATGGTTTGCATCAATCTCCGAGAAGCAATTTTGCAAGAATAAGTCATGAATTTTTATACATGAACAATATAGAGTGCTTCAAGTGTCATGACATTGGACATATGGCACATGATTGTAACTTGACTAGGGCCCCTACACAAGCAAGAACCATACCAGAGAAAAAGGTTACACAAGTATGGAGAAGGAAGCAAATACAATCCAAAAGTCTCTTGAACTCTCCAGCCAACAACACATGTTGTTGACTTGATGATGTCATCCTTGATATTCCAAGTATTTGATGGGGAGACTCTGCCAAAAAGAAGACCATGCATACAGTTAGGGGGAGCTTATGATGATTAGGCATTCTTGCAGAAGCTATCTGTGAATGGGCCCTATGAAATCCTTGATGAGCAACATGGACATTCATTCTTTGATAGATCATCTCTCAGGAACTTTCCATTGAAGAACATGATCCCTTATTCATCCATGAACTACTATTGAAGATCTCTTCCACTTGATCACTAAGCAGGTAATATTTCATGAGCTAGAGGAGGTCGTGCAGATAGGGGGAGTTGGTTCATCACATAAAGAAATGCAAACACATCTATTATGGACCACATTACTAGAAAGAAAAGTGTTAGGGAAACTTGACTCAGGATAGAGTCAAAGTTGACCAGGTTAAACAATGATGGTTTTGGGGCACATGGTATTGTGCACCCATAGTATTTTGCCCGTGGTATTATATGTAATGAAGCTTATAAAAGGCTAGAAGGACTTCATTGTAATTCAAGACCTGGAGGTGAGCGGTGAAGGCTCACTTGGTCAGATTGGCCAGGGTTTTGGCCAATGCTAATGAGATCTTATTAGGTTGGGTTTTTCCCCGGATTTGGGGTTTTCTCGGATAAATATTTGTGTTTATGTGTTTATGGTTGTTGTTGGTTATTTTTATACTTATTCCCCTCAGTAATTATTTATGTTATGCAGTAAATTTCTTAACATCTGGTATCAGAGCCAAATATTGGCTTCAAAGGGATTCTTTGATGCCAGGGTTTTATAGTGCCTGATGAAATCAATGCAACCTTTTTACAGATCTGGGTTTGGAAAATAATGGTGGAACAATCGTACACGGAAGAACCTCGAGGAGAATGTCTAGAAGATAGTGCTGTAACTGCCAGGGATCGCAGTGCATTTGCGATATTTACTGGTTTGGAACATGTTGACGAATTGTTCGGGATTCATGCGGCTATTTAAAGAAGGTTGAGAGATACCTTTGGTAATATTAAAATTCAAGGCTGATTTTGTTCAGAGCTTTTTTCGTAGGGAATCGATAAGGGATATTTCCTATGTGTTCTATGCCATGTTGAAAGATGGAGTAGGCATGGGCTGCATGCAAGTCAACAGAAGAAAATTGTTCATGCGGCTTCGAAAATTGTTTGTTTTCTGCTACGTGAGGCCACCGGTGCTGGAATCTACGAGGTTTTCGGGCTTGCAGTTGGAGCCGTTTGATATAAGTTTTTGAGCAAATCAAATTGAGAGAGGATGGATCAGAATCGCAACAGTAATAAACAAAAAATAAATAAAAATTAATGAAGTCAAAATTATTGCATGTAAATGGGCATACTACTGTAAGACCTGGTAAGGCATGTGTACCCCTCAGTGATCACCAGTAAAGTCTGGGTTAGACCTAGGTGATAGGGGGGATGTCGGGTTAACAATAGCCCGGGTAAAAAATCTGAGGGGGGTAAGAGCTAGAGTGAGCGGGATTGTTTCGCTTAGCAGGTTTGGCTGGAGTTAGTCAAGGAATCCCATGTCAAGTTTAAGGGGGGAATTGTTAGGTAAACTTGACTAAGGATAGAGTCAAAGTTGACCAGGTTAAACAGTGATGGTTTTGGGGCACATGGTATTGTGCACCCATAGTATTCTGCCCATGGTATTATATATAATGGAGCTTATAAAAGGCTAGAAGGACTTCATTGTAATGCAAGACCTAGAGGTGAGCGGTGAAGGCTCACTCGGTTAGATTGGCCAGGGTTTTGGCCAATGCTAATGAGATCTTATTAGGTTGGGGTTTTCCCGGATAAGCATTTGTGATTATGGTTGTTGCTGGTTATTTTTATACTTATTCCTCTCAATAATTATTTATTTTATGCAGTAAATTTCTTAACAAAAAGAATCTTGATAGGGGGAGAAACATATCTATCATGGAGAACTATCATTGATGAAGAGAATACAATAAAGCAACATGTCAAGAAGCAACTTGATAGGGGGAGTACTTGGGCACCCCATTTTCCATTGATGTCAAAGTGGGAGAGAATGCTGAAAGGGGGAGAGTATTGCCATCAATGACAAAGGGGGAGATTGTTGGATAAGGTTGTCATTGATGTCAATATGATGTCATGTTAAAGCATTGTTGAAGCTATCTTTAGAATCACTTAAGTCAATATGATGTCAAGCCATTAATGAAGTTAACCCCAGGGAAATTAATATAGTTGAGGATAAAGGAAACCCTAACCTTAGATGTTGTGCATTTATGTCAAACACTTGCTAAAGATGTTAAAGATACCCTAAATGCATATATGAAACTCTAGATTCATATTCTACATGCATGAAAAATACTAAATGCATATGAAGCCTTACACACATAAATGATGCCTAAATAACCTTGTAAATGAAGAGCATTTAAGGAACAATTTTGGAAGGCCCCTATGCAAGAATTCATGAATTTGATGCAATCAATAACATGAAGAGGGAACATGTTGGAAATAATACTGAGAGGGGGGGGGGGGGTGAATCAGTATTATGACATTAATAAAACTTTTTCCATTTCCATAATCAGATTCATATATGCTACTTCCACAACTTCTTATGATTAAGTTAAATTGTTCTTCAATCAGTGCATTAGAACATTATCAATCATATTATCAGTTAACAGATGTAGTAACATGGAATAGATCATCACACATAAGGCACACACATGAACACCATGATATAAGGTGGAAACCCAATGCGGGAGAAAACCACCTGCTGCATGTCATCTCAATCTTCTTCTTAATAAGAAAATCCTTTTACAATGTTTGTACTGGTGCAGTCTTATACCAGTACGGGAGCTACAACCCCCTTTGCTCTTGTACTAGCCGATCCATTTACTAGTACGCAGGCTGCTACCTGCTACAATGCTCCAAACATTTCCTTTAGCTCTTGTACTAGCTTAGATACTAGTACGTAGGTGCTGACCTACAATCTTCTCTCCTCCAGGTACCACGTTTCATCAATTTCAGACTGGATACACTGAAGCACAACACATAATCTGAAAGGCCACATTTCATCCAATTTCCATACTGGACTCAACAACAACATAAACAAGCTTCTGAATCACCCAAGCACTAGATCCATACATATACAAGTGAGTCATCAACCAGATCTAGTCCATCAGATCACATGAAGATAAGTCATTATGAACCCGATCCATTCATCTATAAAAACTGAAACATACTCTATCACTTCTCAGAATACTGTCATAATATCAGAAACCAGACATCACTTCAAAACCCAGAACACAGCAATGATAAACATGGACAGCTAAATATATTTCAAGAGAAGTACGCAGCTTCACCCATGTAATGCCTGCGTACAGTACGCACTGTTCCCAACTGAGCACCTGCGTACCCACGCACTGTGCCTCAAAGACTTCCTGCGTACCTGCGCTCTGTGTCCAATGAACTGCCTGCGCACCCCCGCAGCTGCAGCGCTTCTGGTCCTGCGTATCTGCGCACCTGCGACGCTTCTGTGCCTGCGTATCTCCGCTCTTTTCTTTCACTGTACCTGCGTACCTTCGGGTATAGATAATTTCAAGACTTCAAGAATAACCCAGACAGTCAGATCTACAGATCTGATCATGCGCCGAAGAGATCTCAATCCATCAGTAGATTCGCCTTATTTAGATCTAGACATTACTCCCAAGAGATCATAATATTTCAGATCTAGCTCTCATAAGATGTTCAACCCAAAAGCATACTCAAGCCAAATGATCTCCTTTGCTTTATATAGGCAAGCTCTTCCTCAAATCATGGATCAATTCCACGAGCCAAAACCATAATAACACAATACTGTCGACTAAATACCAAGGGTTAAACATAAGAAACCCCACGTGTGTTTTTCTCTGCCTTGAAGTAAGTGAACTAGGGGTACGCACCTCAAGAACGGGTGACCTGCGTGTATGTACACAGTTTATCTAAGACATACATGCGTGTACGCACTTTTTGTACGGTGTACCTGCATACCCCTTATTTTCTTCAATATTTGAGAGCTGATCATTAATCTCTGCTACTGACCTGTTGTACAGTGATCCATCTCCTGTATGAGTTGCCATCAAGGACAACACTTTAGCCATAATGCCAACAATCTCCCCCTTTGGACTTGATGGCAAAGATTACTTGTGAACTGTCATCTGATCCCTTTGTGCTGTCCGGTAACCCATGCACTCTGTCACATCTGATATTTCTTCTGTAGATTCATCTGAATGTATGCAAGTGAGATGATCTTCTATGAGAGGGTTGCCATCAAGTACAACACATGCATCATAATGCCAACAGAACAGACATAAGGACATGAATTGTGAAGACAATTAACGAAGGAATCATCCATGAAGAGGAAGACCATCTATGAAAGAATGTTGATGTCCTATATTTTTACACTCATAAATATTAGTCACATTAAAAAATACCTTTTGATACCTTAGAGGTATAATTATTCCATGAGACCTACACCATATTAAAGAGAATAATTTTTCCTTTCCAATGAGCTATTACATGTCTCGAAATTCCAAGCGGTTGGAAAGTTATTGATTTTTTAAGTTAAGGTATAATTTCTGGCCAGCAAGCCGACCTAAACATGTAAATTCAAATCGGCCTACCTTTATGACGTGACCATTCAATTCATGAATGAAATGTGTATATATAGAAACAACAGACCTCATTTCTAATCATAAATTTCGGTGAAAACACAGAGAAAAGGGACAGAACAGGGAGGAGTCCGAGAAGGACTTTGGCATCATGTTTTGTGAATATTTGTGATTGGGTTACCTCAGGCTACTGGACAGCTTGGACAAGGACAATAATCTTGAAACCTGAAGTATACACGTATGTTTGCAGTGTTGGATTGTACTCATTTGTTTGAGGACAGAACTTATAACTTTGTTACAGATTGCAGTCCCATTGAAGAACTTCAGACCAATGATCTGAGGCTTTTAGCTCAGTCCTATGAACAGGTTCATTATCTAGAGCAGTGAAGTAGGAGTACTGAAGATATTCTTTTCCGGTCATTTAAGAAGCAATTAGTAAGGACATCATCATCACTGTTAGAGAAGGTGACCTGCAACAATTTTCAAGAAGTAAAAGTGGTACCTATAGGACTGTCTTGACCAAAGCACAAACCCATAATCAAAAATAGTTTAATCACATCATCAAGGGAAGAACACATTCAGTTCATAGAATTAAAGGAAGAACAGATGCATCAGTTTCATCATTAGCATAGATCTTAAGCCTTGAAAATACAACATAAAATATCTTGTTTGAAAGAGCATCTTTGGAGCATTGTTGGCCTGGAGCAACATTATAATAGCAGGGAATACTTGAAGAACATAAGACTTGGAGCAATTTTTGGACAGACCCTTCTAAAATTCTTGTTGACCTTGAAGAGTAACCAAGTAAGCCCTTGAAGAAGAACCTTGAGTAGATGACAAGACATTATTTAAGACACCTTTGAAGGACATTGTATGTAGACATCTTGTTGAGAAGTTTTTAGCTGATCTTGAAGGATCATCTTGATCCAGGTGGATATTGGTGGCCACCTGCCAAGTCCACCTGGACCCCCACCATTGTCTTTCTCAGCATTTTCAGTTTCCTTAATTGTAGCACAACTTACTATTTTTAGCAGTTTTTCGGGTCCTGAACTTCCGGAGCCGTTTTGAGGCCCTAAACGACGTTTTTTGGGGAATCCGGGGGCAACACGAGTCCATGGAATGGACTGGTGTTGCCCGTTCCAACAATGATAGTGCTCGGATAGATCTTTCTAATGAGCTATTGTACGCGTCAAACGGAGATCATATGCCAAAGTTACGACCCCGGGAAGTTGATGTACCAACTTACCCCCAAACCGGGCCCACTGTTTGGCGTTTCATCTCCTAGGGTTAGGTTTTGGAATGTTAAGGGTTTTTCCATTGTTTCTCAACAATAAATAGGCCTTCGAGCCTCATTGTAACAGAGAGTTCAGAGGCATGTAGCCATCACATCTCTTCTCAGAGATAAGCTACCATCGCCCTAGCTAGTTTATTGCCATTTCTGTTTGTAAGCATATTTCAGTATTTTCCATTAATGAAATGAAGTATTATTTCCGCTGCATCTTTGTGTATATGGTTATCTCTGTAATTTTTTGCGTTCCTGTTTAAATCCGGATCAGTGGTATCAGAGCGGTCTGCTTTTTCTCTGTTTTTCTTTGCATGTCCCCAACAAGGTCGGGATATAAGGAGTTAGGGCTTGAACTGGTTGAACCTTTGCAAGACCAGCCTCGCAAATCCCGACGGCCTCCCATGGCGGACGAGAAGAAAGACGAGGGGGCAGGAGATCCCATCAAAATCTTGCTCGAAGAAGCGCTCGAGCGACAACGGAACGCGATGATGGACAGCTTTGCGCAGATCCTTCAGCGGCTACCCAGAAGCGGCGCATCGGCTTCCAGCAGCTCCTCTGGAAACGCCACACCCTTTAAGGTACAAGTTAATTTTGAAATCCCCATATTCGAGGGTCAGATAGACGCCGATGCCGTAGATAAATGGTTAAATCTGCTAGAGGGTTATTTTTCTGTTCATGAATTTTCGAGTCGGGAAAAGATTGTTTTTGCTCTTCTCAAAGCAGCCCCCCACGTCAAGGACTGGTGGGAAACCTACTGCGAGCAGAAGGATGAAAGTACTGGCTCACTATTTTCAGCCGCACCCACCTGGGATTCGTTCCGGGATGCCATCAAGGAGCAGTACTACCCTGTCGGAAGCTATGAGGATGAATACATAAAGTGGACCACGCTGCGGCAGGGAAGGGACCAAGACGTGCCGGAGTTCACCAATCTTTTCCATACCCTTCGCACAAAGTTGGGTATCAAGGATTCAGAGCAACATTTGATACTCAAATACCGTGGCTGCCTGCACAAGTACATCCAGGAAGAAATACAGTTCCTAAACATCCCCTCGCTCGGCGCAGCATACCGGTATGCCGTCAAGGTCGAGCAGAAGTTTAAACAAAAGAAGCGAGACTTTGGATCTGCGAATCCAAAGCAGGGGAAAGGTGCCCCTAAACCACAGAACAAAGGACAAAGCCAAGGCGGGACAGCCCAAGACAACCAGCCGAAGCTGCAAGCAAAGAGCAACGCCGCGAAGCCGAGAAAGGACACTGGAAAATGGTGCGAGTTCCATAAGAGCTCCACTCACAACACAAGTGAGTGTCGGGCCAAGCAGTCACTGGTGGCTGAGCTAAAGGTTTCAGAATCAGATGCATGTTCCGACTCTGAGTCAGAACCCGATAAGGGGTATGAAAAAGGGAAGCAGATCATTGATGCGGATCCCAGCGCCACTGTTGCTACCGCAAAGATCCAGAAAAATGAACCCGAAGATCCAGAGGAGGAGGAGCGTCTCTTCCACTCCCAGATGTGGGTAAAGGGCTCCCCGATACAGTTCATTGTTGATAGCGGGAGTCAAAAGAACCTCATTTCGGCAGAGGTCGTGAAGCGGTTGGGCTTACCGACCACAGCACATCCACAACCATACACCATTGGGTGGCTTCACCAAGGGCGAGATCTTCGCGTGAGCCAGCAGTGTCGCCTTCCATACAACATCAAGCCCTTCACGGATGAGGTATTGTGTGACATTGCTCCCCTTGAAGTTTGTGATGTATTACTAGGACAACCATACTTGTGGAAGCGACATGCTGTGTATGAATCAAGGCCCCGTGCTGTTATTATTACATTGGGAAATAAGTTGTTCAGGATACCAGAGGTAGCACCACCTGCCGCCATCTCTTTGATTACTGCAAAACAATGCAGTAAGATCATTTCCAAAACCAGGAAATTTGTTTTCCTGATGATACGCCCTCAAGGGAAGAAGAAGACAGTGGCCGCGGCCTCCAAACGGGGTCCCTCTGCACGGCAGCTACAGATGGACAAGATTGTGGAGGAGTACGAGGACATCTTCACCTCCCCGGCAGGGGTTCCTCTGCACTGTCAAGTCAAGCACTCCATCGATCTGACCCCAGGTGCGCCGCTACCCAATGGACCAATTTATCGGCGCTCCGTTCTGGAGAACAATGAAATCAAGAGGCAGATTCAGGAGCTCCTGCAGAAAGGTCACATCCGTCCGAGTTCTTCGCCCTGTGGGAGCCCGATAGTGTTGGTACAGAAGAAGGATGGGACGTGGAGACTCTGTATTGACTATCGGGCGCTGAACAAGATCACTGTCCGTAATAGGTACCCGATCCCGCGGATTGATGACCTCCTAGACCAACTAAAGGGGGCGAAATATTTCAGCAAGATCGATCTGAAGTCAGGATATCACCAGGTACCAATTGAACCCTCAGATGTGTGGAAGACTGCCTTCAAATCCAAGGAGGGCCTCTTCGAATGGTTGGTCATGCCTTTCGGATTGACGAATGCTCCTGCAACCTTTATGAGGCTAATGGATGACATCTTGCGGCCATTCACCAACTCCTTTGTAGTAGTATACTTGGATGACATTCTGATCTTCAGCCAGAGTTGGGAAGAGCACCTCCACCACATCCGACAGGTTCTCCAAACACTGCGGCAACACAAGCTATGTGCCAATTTGGAGAAATGCACTTTTGGCATGACCGAGGTTCAGTATCTGGGATACATCATTGATGAACAGGGGGTGCATGTCGATCCAGCCAAGGTCCAAGTCATTCGGGATTGGCCCTCTCCAACCACTCTAACAGAGCTCCGCAGCTTTCTAGGTCTTGCCAACTTCTACCGCAGGTTTGTGTTGGGATTTTCTCATATTTCTTGGCCCTTGAGTCAAGTCACCAAGGGCGGGGCGAAAGCAAAATTCTTTTGGTCTGAATCTCAACAGAAGGCATTCAGGGAGTTGAAGGATCGCCTCTGCACGGCACCAGTGCTCGCGTTACCAGATTTACAACAACCATTTGAGGTCGAGACAGATGCCTCTGACTATGCTATTGGGGCAGTCCTTACTCAACATGGACATCCAGTGGCATATCACAGTGAAACACTTTCAGACACAGTCCGGAAGTACCCCACTTATGATAAAGAGATGTATTCCATTGTACAGGCCTGCCGACAATGGAAGCATTACATTTTGGGGAAGGAAACGGTCATCCACACAGACCACCGACCTCTGCAGTTCATACAGACCCAAGGGAAATTGCAGAATGATCGCCATCAGAAGTGGTCTACATACCTGCAACAGTTTCACTTGAATATCAAGTATAAAAAGGGCAGCACCAATAATGTTGCAGATTGCCTCAGTCGACCACCGATCATGGCGCTAACCACCGTGCTCAACTCTTGCGGGCACGAGACTTCTGATTGGCCACTTCTCTACAAAAGCGACCCAGAATTCGGCCACACATACCAGACACTCTTGGAGGGTCGGCAGGTTGCAGATTTTCACCTCCAGGATGCCCTATTATGCCACCTCGGTCACCTTTGTGTTCCTTCAAGCGAGCGTGCCAAGATGATTTGGGAAGCACACTACAGTCGGGCTGCTGGGCATTTCGGGGTCGAGAAAACAGTGGCAGTACTGCAAAACTATTTCTATTGGCCGAATCTTCGACAGGATGTTGGGAAGTACATCCGATCATGTACTGCCTGTGCCATTGCCAAACCGACCATTAAGAAGCAAGGCCTCTATACCCCGTTGCCTACCCCTAGTCGACCTTGGGAATCCATCTCCATGGATTACATGTCAGGCCTTCCTTCCACTAAGCATGGAAATGACTGTGTTTTTGTGGTCGTCGACAGGTTCTCAAAGATGGCCATTATGATGGCCTGCAAGAAGAATATCACAGCAGAAGCCACTGCTAAACTCTTCTTTGAACGAGTGTGGGTGCACTTTGGGATCCCACAGTCTATCATCTCAGATCGGGACAGTCGGTTTCTCAGCACCTTTTGGTCCAGTCTCTGGTCAATGCTGGACACCAAACTCACGAAGTCCACAGCCTTCCATCCTCAAACTGATGGCCAGACAGAGGTTGTCAATAGGATGATTGTGCACATTCTGCGCATGTATAACTCAAAGCATCCACGCACATGGGACGAGAGCCTCCCCTACGTTCAGCACAGCTACAACCGAGCTCTTCACAGCTCCACTGGCCATAGCCCTTTTCAGGTGGGTTTGGGATTCCAGCCACTATGCCCCATTGATGTGGCCATGCCACTTGCAGCTACTCACATGAATTCAGCTCATGTCCAGTCCGAAACAGATAAGGCCACCAGCTTCATTGAGCGCATCCAACATATTCGCCAGCAGGTCCATGACATTCTTGAGAAATCAAATGCCAAGTACAAGCAGCGACATGATCAACATCGGGTGCCACACAAGTTTCAGGTGGGCGACAAAGTCTGGTTGCATTTGCAAAAGGAACGCCTTACTGGAGCCTATCGGAAATTGAGACCACTCCGATATGGTCCTTACACCATTACTAAGGCTATGGGAGACAATGCATTTGAGCTCAGCATTCCCCCATTCCTTGGCCTGCACCCAGTATTTAATGTGGACCGCCTTCGGCCATACTTTCCACCATTGCTAGACACATCCGACATTGCAGAACAGCTCAAACCCACAGAATTAAATCCAGATTGCATGGAACAAGCTGCAACTGATCGGATCATGGACACACAGATCAAGAACACTCGCCAACAGAATATCCAACTGTATCGAGTTGTCAAAGCGGGCCAACTCCTTCAGCAGGGCAAGTGGCTCACCAGGGAACAAGTTCAGCAGAAGTTTCCTCATCTCATGGAGGAGCTCAACGCAATGGGGACCATTGCTTCCTAAGGGGGGAGGAATGATCCAGGTGGATATTGGTGGCCACCTGCCAAGTCCACCTGGACCCCCACCATTGTCTTTCTCAGCATTTTCAGTTTCCTTAATTGTAGCACAACTTACTATTTTTAGCAGTTTTTCGGGTCCTGAACTTCCGGAGCCGTTTTGAGGCCCTAAACGACGTTTTTTGGGGAATCCGGGGGCAACACGAGTCCATGGAATGGACTTGTTTCCCGTTCCAACAATGATAGTGCTCGGATAGATCTTTCTAATGAGCTATTGTACGCGTCAAACGGAGATCATATGCCAAAGTTACGACCCCGGGAAGTTGATGTACCAACTTACCCCCAAACGGGGCCCACAGTTTGGCGTTTCATCTCCTAGGGTTAGGTTTTGGAATGTTAAGGGTTTTTCCATTGTTTCTCAACAATAAATAGGCCTTCGAGCCTCATTGTAACAGAGAGTTCAGAGGCATGTAGCCATCACATCTCTTCTCAGAGATAAGCTACCATCGCCCTAGCTAGTTTATTGCCATTTCTGTTTGTAAGCATATTTCAGTATTTTCCATTAATGAAATGAAGTATTATTTCCGCTGCATCTTTGTGTATATGGTTATCTCTGTAATTTTTTGCGTTCCTGTTTAAATCCGGATCACATCTAGAAGACTTTATTATCTTGAAGAGTTCTTGGGGCAATTTAGTGAATACCTCCTTGAAGCATAATTTGAAGATTTGTTGAAGAAACTTAACCATTGGAGAATATTTTGAAACAATTGTTGAAGACTAATATTGGTATAGCTGATTTAAATATTGTTTGAGAGCAGTCCATCAGACATTTTTTTGAAGATATTTTGAAGTAGTGTATCTTGAACTGGATTTGTAGCTTCCTTGGGGATATTCTTGAGCATACCTTGGAGAGCCATCTAGCATCCCATCTTGAATACATTTGGAAGACTTGTAGAAGTTGTTCCTAAAGGCACCCTTGAAGATGATGATACATTGAAGGCATCATGAGGTGACCTTGAATAAGTTTTGTTTGAGTAACATGAAGAGAAATGGTGACACCTTCATCTGAAGAACAAGGTTGTCATTGATGATGTGACATGGAGACTAAGTGAAGGTGAAACTGAAGATTGATAGGGCTTGTTGAAGAAAACATTGGGAGCTGTGAAGTATAACCAAACATACCTTGACAAAGTGAAGCTATAGGGTTGGAGCCCTTGGGGTTGGTGCCTTGGAAAGTCCAAGTTGGTGCTTGGAAAATATAGGATTTGTGTCCTTGGAGTTGGTGCTCCTAAACTCAAGGTTGGTGCCTTGATAAGATAGGGTTGGAGCCCTAGACGATCGGAGTTCTCAAGAAACCAGGTCGAAGCCTGAACCAGATACAGGGTTGAAGCCCTTGAGGTTGGTGCCTCAAAATTTACAAGGTTGGAGCCTTGGAAGTCCAAGTCGATGCTTGGAAAATACAGGTTGGAGCCTGGGAGATTGAAGATCGATGTCTTCACCTAGGGTTGGAGCCCTACATATATTGTACTTGATTTATTAAAGAAATTAATAAAAGAATTTATTCTTACTGTTCATTTTGTGTTCTAAATATAAGTGATCTAACTGGTAAAAGTAACAATCAAAAAGAAATACTGATTCACCCCCATCTCATATTTCCAACAGAGGTAACTAGCAGAAAAATATGAGCAAGTTCATATAGCTATATTGTCATAGATAGAGTCAAATAAATTTGATGAGGAAAGTAAATACAAAAGTTGGATAGATTCTATGAATGAGGAGTTATACCAAATTGAGAAGAACGAGACATGGGAACTAACACCAAGACCTTTAAGAAAGAATTTCATTGGCACAAAATGGGTATTCAAAAATAAGATGAATGAAAAAGGTAAAGTTGTTAGAAACAAATCCAGACTAGTGTGTAAGGGTGCTCACAAGTGGAAGGTCTTGATCATGACGAGACTTTTGCACTAGCCACGAGACTGGAGGCAATCAGGATGTTTTTGGCCTTTGCGTGCTACAATGATTTCAAGGTATACCAAACGGATGTGAAGTATTCTTTCCTAAATGGTGATCTTGAGGAAGAAGTATATATGGAACAACTTGAAGGTTTTGCATTATCAAATAATCCTAACTATGCCTGTAGATTAAAGAAAGCCTTGTATGGTCTTAAACAGGAACCACGAGTGGTGGGAACTGGTTCCCTAAAGAGTAGTTTTGGGGCTAAAAGCCCATGCTTTGGGATAATTTCGTAATAAAGTTGTAAATTCTCCACATTTTGTGGTCGTGGAGCGTGAAGATGTCAAGAGTCATAAAGGGTTGTCTGCCCTTGTTTTGTAAAGTGTTAAGTCAGCTGTAAAGATCCACCCATGGTTCGCGGACCATGGGATTTTATAAAAAGGAGCTAAGTAAGCTCTAAGAAAAGTTAAGAAAGAAAGAGGTATCAAAGTAGAGTGGAGAAGTCTAATTGTGCTCAGGTCTTAGCGTAGGTAGAGGCTCTACAGCTGAGTGCGCAGAGGCCTAGGGTGGAAGTTCGTAGCTAAGTGCGTGGATCTCTATAGCTGTGTGCGCAGGGCGGATAGAGTCTGTATTAAATTGGAAGATATCAATAAAGAGAAGTATTATTCAATTACTGTGTATTTAGTTCCTGTTAATGCATCTGATTATATTGCATTTTGGGTTTAATTTACAATGTTTATTTGATGTGCGAATATATGTGATTGTATTGGTTAATGGAACGCAAGTAAGGATACTAGTTTATGCGGCGCTAAGTATGATGGACTAGTAAGATAAGTAAAACACTTGAGATAACTTTGGAACCTATACAATACATTGTCATAGTTGCATGAAAGTACCTGGACCACGGGTTAGGGCTGCGCGAAGGTCGATCGTACACCTTCATAGAGGTACTGAAGGGCGGAATAAAGGGTAGACTGAAAAAGCCCTAAGACTTAGCTACCTGCGTGAAAGTAGGGGAAGAGAGTATAAACCGACATCACGACCATCTTAGGGTGTGGAAACTTGGTTCCAGCATCCTCCCATACTGTTTTTCCTTAGCCTTCGGTCCGTGCTTCGCGGGTTGAGGCCAAAAGGACCAATAGTGTAGGGATTTGTTTGGCTAACTAATGTTGAACCTGGGTCAGGGCCCACTAAGCCAAAAAAATGGTTCCATTGCCGAGACCAGAATCTGCATGAGAGATGTGTGATATCGTATAACTGGAATCCAATTAAGAAAGAGATCGAGGACTGGTTGGATAGAAAGATCCACGAATTCGCAACACAGGAGAACAAAACTTGCAGTTGACAAAGGAATAGTGGCTAGACAGGTACCTGTATACAGAAATCTATGAGATATTTTTCTATTCCTTTCCAGTTGAGTTATACGAGTGGATCACGAAGCTAGCGGATAGCCAAGGAAGGTGGAGGCTTGACAGTCCTATTGTCTGGACCCCGAAGCTAGTACAGAGATTAGAAGCTTCTTTGGATAAGATCACCCGTGTTGTAGATCATTGGCTCGATCGTATCATAGGAGGATTTGTGACTGAATTCGTGATCGATACCTCAGTCAGTTACAACGAGGTGGAGTGGAACTCAAAGGTCTGCGAGGTAAGTACTTGAAGTCTTTAAATACTTGGATTGATATGTTATTGTGCGAAAAATGGGTCATGTAGCTACCTTGATGTTTAGAGCTATGCGAAGTGGAAAGACTTACATGAATGAAGGAAGAAAGGGCCCTGAATATAGCCCACTGATTTCACCTCCTTTGAGTAATGAAGAGGGAGTAGTGCAGGCTTCTCCGCGAAGTGCAGTTTAGTTGATAAAACAAGGATTCCCGCAACTGCCACCTCCACCTACACCACCTCCAACTTCACCATCGTCACTTGTGACTTCGCCCACACCACCACCACCTCCACCACAGTTCAACATGGTGAATTCAGTGAAGCTGCCTTTGTTTAAGGGCTTGGGAAATGAGGACTCGGACCAGTTCTGGTTCATCGTAAAAGTTGTATGGGAATCTCAAGGTGTCACAGACGATCACATGAAGAAGGCAACATTGGTTATCTTTACAGAATCACGTGCTAACTTGGTACATCAAATACTCTAATGATAACCCAAATGTTGGGTTGGCAGAGATCCATACCATGCTGAATAAAGAGTTCAACAGGCCTAAATCTGAGGCACAGTCGATTATGGGGTTCAAGGAAATCGTGATGAAACCAGGCGAGACACCTAGGGAATTGGATCAGAGATTGAAGTGTAAATCCGTGAAGCTAATATGAACTTAACAGATGGGCACCACGAGTGGATTGTGGCTTCGCTCCTGCCTCACCTAAGGGTTGAACTATCACAATAGAAGATTATGACCTAGGTATAGGCCTTGGAGATTTCATTAAGACTACATGAAACACTGATGCAAGATCCAAATTTGGAGATCCATGCGTAGTTGCAAAATATTTTCCTCGAAATGAAAAGCTTGAAGCAGGACATAACAGTTCGACTGGAGGCACACAAAGAGATATGGTGCCTGAAATGTAAGGGTCAGGGGCAAGACAAAGACCACCGCCCAATCTTTGCGAACTATATTGCAGGAGGAGGACCGATGCCTCTGAGGCTGAAAGGCCAAGTAGGACCGAGCACAGGCCTGCGTTGTGGTGCGCTATATGTTAGGTAGTAGGGAAACATACGACTAATAACTGTCATTTGCTGTAGGAGTTTGTACAAACACCGCAGAAAATGTTCTGCAACTTCTGCAAGTCGGTAGGGCATGATGAGCACAACTGCCGAAGTTATGAAATGATGATGGAAAGAACACACGCCTATAGAGTTTAGGCAGAAACACGGCCCCCTGACTAGAGCACTGGGAATGCGCAAACAGGATTTCAGGGGTGTAGACGAGGCCGAGGCAGAGGAGGACCTGGCAGAGGTCGGGGACAGCTGATCTATTACAATTGTGGAGGACCAGGACACTATGCCCATGAATTCACTAACCCAATGTGTCCGTCGTGCAAATATTGTACTCAGTTTGATCATGAGACGGAGGACTGTCCTACACTGATAGCGAGGATACACGACAAAGGGGTGCTACCACCGCAACCGACTCAGAACCTGTAGATGATGAGGGTTGAGCCTTGCGAAGAGGATCCAAATGTGAATATAGTGCTCCGAAGTGGAATTGCAATAGGCGACGATAAGGGGAAACAACCCGAAGACAACGCATGGGTTTGCAAAGCTCTGGTGAAGGAGGCTGAATTTGATTTGGAACGTGCACGTGAAACGTTCATGGAAGCAAAAAAGAACTTCGCTGAAGCCTCTACCTCAGGAAGCTGGGATAAGCCTGTTCAGGAAATGGACCCTTCTATGCTTACGACCTTTCTAGAGACCTACATGAAGCTGCAACGCGATAGCAAAGTTATGAAGGGGTTACAAGAACTTATAAATAGATGGGCCGGAAATGCTCCGGGTGAACCACACGTGGTACAACAATGTAAACTTTGAAACGGGAATTGATACTATTACCTGGGCAGTGGCTCTCCGATTTCGAGAATCGGATAGCCACCCCCACGAGTGGCCGGGCGGTGGCGATCCGATTCCGAGAATTGGATAGCCACCCCCACGGACCCGTGGGAGTGGCTATCCGATTCTCGGAATCGGATAGCCATCGCCCGGCTACCCATGGGGGGTGGATATCCGATTCTCGAAATCAGATAGCCACTGCAGGGCCGCCCATGGAGGTGGCTATCTGATTCTCAGCATTGGATAGGCACCGCACGGCTGCATATGGGGGTGGCTATCCGATTCTTGGAATTGGATAGCTACCGCCTGGCTACCCGTGGGGGTGGCTGTCCGATTATCGAAATTGGATAGGCACCGCAGGGCCGCCTGTGGGGGTGGCGGAATCGGATAGGCACTGTAGGGCTGCCCGTGGGGGTGGCTATCCGATTCTTGGAATCGGATAGCCATCGCCTGGTAACCCATGGGGGTGGCTATCTTATTCTTGAAATTAGATAGCCACCACCCAGTTGCCCATGGGGGTGGCTATCTTATTCTTGAAATTAGATAGCCACCACCCGGCTGCCCGTGGGGTGGTTATCCGATTTTCGGAATCGGATAGCCACCGCCTAGTTGTCCATCAGGGTAGCTATCCGATTCTCGAAATCAGATAGCCACGACAGGGCCGCATGTGGGGGTGGCTATCCGATTCACGGAATCGGATAGGGCACCGCAGGGCTGCCCGTGGGGGTGGCTATCCGATTCTTGGAATCGGATAGCCACCACCTAGCTGCCCGTGGGGGTGGCTATCCGATTCTTGAAATTTGATAGCCACCGTCCAGTTGGGTGTGGGGGTGCGGCCCACGGGCGGCCGCCAATAGAATTGTTTTTTTTAAATAAAAATTAAATTTTGTTAAATATCTTAATTGTATTTAAAAAAAATTAAATGTTTTTTTAATTTTATATATATTTGTAAAATATTTTTTTTAATATTTTAAATGTTTATATATATATATATATATATATATATATATATATATATATATATATATATATATATATATATATATATATATATATCGTTTTTTAATTTTAAATAAATATATATATATATTTTAATATAAAATTTGAAATATTTTTTTTTCAAATAAACAATATACAGTTTTTTTTTAATGTTTTTTTTATTATTATTTTTAATTTGAAAATATGTATATTTTTTTAAATTTTAATTGTTTTTTGGATTTTTTTTTTTTTAATTTCAGCATATTTTTGTTTTTTTTTAGGGATTTTTAAAAATGTTTTTAATCTTAGTTTTAGTAGTTTTTTTTTGTTAATGCTTTTTAAAAATTTCTTATTTTTACTTAATTTATTTATTTATTTTTATTTTTTTTTCCAAATTTTTTTTATGGTTTAAAAGATTAAAAAAATGTTATGTTTTTGTTTTTGTTTTTTTTTTTTAAATATGTTTTTCTTATTATTTATTTCTTCATATTTTTTTAATTCTTTAATTCTTATCTTTTATAGGTTAATTTTTTTTTTAACATTTTTATGATTGATTTTTTTTTTAATATATATTTTTATTTACTTTTTGCTATTTTTTAAACTTTTTTTTTTTGTTTTTTTTTTTCATTGTTTTAAATTTTGTTTTTATTTTTAATTTTATGTTTTCATTATTCTTTTGAAATTTTAATATTTTTTGAAGTCATGATAAAAATTTTTACACCATTATTTCAAAATATTGAAAACTTACCCTAGAAAAAAAAAGGTGTTATTCCAACATCAACACTTTCCGTTTTGAGGGTGTTTTTGCATAATTTTTGCAAATAAAAAATCAGTTTCACTGGCATTTTTTCAAAATGTTGAAAATTGACCCTAAAAAAAGCCATCGTTTCAGTATCAACACATTTCTTTTTTAGGGTGTTTTTTGCACAATTTTTGCACAAAAAATTCGTTTTCACTGCCATTTTTAAAACATGTTCAAAATTGACCATAAAGAACATTGTTCCAGTATACACACTTTTCATTTTTAGCACTATTTTTTATGTTTTTCGGGGATTTTTGGCCAGAGTTCTCGTTTTGATTTTATAGTTCTCATTTCAAAGTTTACATTGTTGTACGGAAGATGTGTAAGCATAAGGTAAAGACAGCGCATGAGATAAGACTCACTGTGCAGATAGGAGAATATGAAATGGATAAGGTTATTCTGGATTTAGGTTCAGATGCGAACGTTTTTCCGAATCTGACTTGGGAGCGGATGGGGAGACCCGCGCTACAGTGGTCTCTGATTCAGTTAAGGATGGAAAATCAACAGAAAATCATCCCCATGGGATGACTACAAGGAGTAACTGTAGATATTGAAGGCGTGAGCGCATTGGCTAACTTTGAAGTGATAGAAATTATGGATGACAACAACCGTCACCATACGCTCCTTGGAATTGATTGGGTTACTAACATGAACCAGGTAATCAACCTAAAGAAGCAAAAGATGATATTTGAAAAGAAATTGCTTCGCGTAATATTACCCCTAGATCCTGCTGAAGGATCGTACTATATTAAACCAGTCCGCGATTATGAAAGTGATGACGATTTGGACTGCATATATAAAATAATAGTGCGAGACCAAGATTGGGTGAATCCGACAGTGGATAGCAGAATTACATGGGTCGCGAGAGTTCCTGCACCTCAGACTCGAACAAATAATTAGAGCACTGGCAGAATCAGCTACATGAGGTAACTTCACTGAGCTGCAACATGATCCAGTTGCTGCGTTGTGTGTCGTCAGAGGTACGAAATCTACCCACTTATGATGGCTTGAATGATGTGGATGTGTTTTTGGATGCATTTGAGAGGGAAGTACCAGAGAAGCAGCGCTTCCAGGCTTTGGACTGGGCACTGCACGCTACGCTCGCGAGATGGTGCTGTACGCACAAGGGTAGTTTTGATGACTGAAGCGAGTGTAGGAGGATGATGAGAACACGCTTTGGGAAGCTGAAGGTACGAGTGACATACACTATGATGGGAAGGACGATCCGCGCGCATACTTAACCAAATGGGCTAAGGCCTATGGCACGAAGCCCCAACCTAAATTGGTGCACTTGTTTTGTCACACCTTGGATGTCATCCCGATGAACTGGTACTTGGAGACAGAGCTCCACCATGGCATAGGCAAATGGGATATTCTGCATGAAGGGTTAATAATGACATTCAACTTTGAAGACGCGTTTGATAGTATTGACGAAGCGCTACAAGAAGTTATAGCAACAATCTTTACGATACCGCAGGAGAATTTGGATCTGATTCAACCCAATTAGACTACTCAGCTAAGCCATGTGATGGAATGCTATAACGTAACAGTCGAAGAAGAAGATGAGGACCCTTGAAAGATTGATATCCCTGAAACCGAGGGTCACTGCAAGGTCGAGGGACCGCAGATCGAGAATCCTAATGTAACCGCGCCACTGAAAACGAAACAGGTAAATATTGGTACGGAGGCAGAGCCCAAATTCGTGAAGATTGGAGATTACTGGGATGATGCGACAGTAGATAAGGTCGCTGAATTGCTCCACGAATACCAGGATTTGTTCCCTACCAAGTTTACGGAGTTAAAGGGGATAATGGGAGACCTGGGTGTTATGAAGATCACGTTAAAACCCGATGTGAAGCCGGTTAAGAAAAGATCTTATCATCTCAATCCGAAGTATAAGGAGAAGGTCTGCTTAGATTTAGATAAGATGCTCACGGCAGGCATCATTGAGCCCATAGAAGAATCTGATTGGGTGAGCCCAATGGTAGTACAGGAAAAAAAGCAGAAGGATGAAATAAGGATATGTGTAGATCTCAGGAAGTTGAATGATGCTTGCATGCATGATCCTTTCCCGACTTCATTCACTGATGAGGTATTGGATAATGTAGGTGGCCAGGAAGCGTACTCCTTCACTGATGGGTTTTCTGGGTACCATTAGATCAAAATTGCGCCTGAAGATAGAAGGAAGATGACCTTCGTGACTAAATGGGGATGTTTTCAGTACACTATAAGGCCTTTTGGATTGAAGAATGCGCCTATGATTTTTTCGCGCGTAGTCATTACTACATTCAAATACTTCATTCATAAGTTTCTGGAGGTGTACTTTGATGACTGGACTACGTTTGGGTTTGTAAAATGCCATGTGGCTAGTTTGCACTTAATGCTAGATACTTGTCGACAGTACCAGATTGTGCTCAATCTAAAGAAATGTTTGTTTTTTGTTCCTTTTGGGACTCTGCTAGGTCATGTGGTTTGTAGACAAGGATTGATGGCAGATCCCACAAATATCACAATAATACTTAACTTGGAGGCATCGAGGAGTGTGAAACAACTGCGCGTAACCTTGGGACATACTGGGTACTACAAGAAGTTTATCAAGGGCTATGCCTTGATCACCACGCCTATGGAGAAGCTGTTGAAAACGAATTTCACATTCTGTTGGAACGAGGAATGTCAGAAAATCTTAGATGCGATGCAAGGAAAAATGGTCACCGCGTCGACTTTAGTCTTCCTAGATTGGAAGGAGTTTCATGTACATGCAGATGCATCATGTATAGCACTAGGAGCAGTACTGACACATGCCGACGGAGGAGACTTGGACCATCTTATAATGTTTGCAAGCAGGAGGTTATCCAAGGTTAAGAAGAACTATTCCACCACTGAGCGCGAAGGATTAGCCATGGTATACGCGCTCCAAAAGTTTAGACACTATTTGTCGGATGGACATTTTATAATGTATACGGATCACTCTGCATTGAAATACCTAGTCAATAAGCCTGTGTTGGGGAGGAGAATCTGTAGATGGTTATTATTGTTCCAGGAGTATGATTTTGAAGTTATTACGAAGCTTGGACGACTGAACACAAGACCAGAACATCTGTCGCGCATAGAAACGGGGGAAGAGCCCACTAATTTGGAGGAGGGATTACCTGACGCGTAGCTCTTTGCAGTGCGGGTAATGGATGGTCACTTTAAAGAAACCATACACTTCTTAACGATAGGAACTGCCCCAGAAGGCTACACCATCCAGCAGAAAAAGGAGTTAGTGGTGCGCGCGACACACTTTTCTGTCATTGCCATACATTTGTACAAAATGGGGTCTGATGAAGTATTATGACAATATGTACCAGAGTTTGAAAGAAGTAGTATACTCATGGACACTCATGGGGGTGCCATGGGAGGCCATTATCCAGGAAGAGAAATTGTGCAAAAGATTCTACGCATAGGGTTGTGGTGGACAACCCTCCATCAGGATTCCAAAGCCTACCGTAGGGTGTACGACGTGTGTCAAAGGACTGGCAGGCCATCGTGGAGAGATGAGCTACCCCTGAACCCAAAAATGACATTACAACCTTTCGATAAATGGGCCATAGATTTTGTGGGACCCATTCAGCCCTAAGGGAAAAAGATGGGAGCGTGGTACAATATCACCGTGACTGAGTATTTGACTCAATGGGAGGAGGCACAGCCTGTGAAGGATTGCACAAGTGCGACTGTTGTGAAGTTTCTATTTGAGTATGTCCTAATGTGATGTGGGTTTTCAATGGTTTTGATGAGTGATCATGGTACGCACTTTCTGAACGAGACAATCAGCGCGCTGGTGGAGGAATTTCAGGTGTATCACTAGAAAAGTACGCCTTATCACCCACAGGCTAATGGGACTGTGGAAGCATTCAATAAGGTGTTGGAGAACGTACTGACCAAGGTTTGCAACGCTCATCGAAGTGAATGGGACCTCCGCATACCCGCAACACTATGGGCCTATCGAACGACATGCAAAACATTGACTTGGCAGACACCCTTTAGGCTTGCATATGGTGTTGAAGCAGTGATGCCCATGGAATACATTGTGGCTAGTCTGTGCATAGAAACACTCACAGGTATGATGGATCGCAAATCCTTGGAAGAAAGGCTCATGCAACTTGCTGAGCTTGAGGAAGAAAGATTTATAGCTGGATTTCACCAACAGGTCCAAAAGCAACGCGAAAAAGCATGGCATGATCAACACATTAAATTGTGCACCTTTAAGGTAAATGATTTGGTTTTGTTATATGAAAGCAAGTTTGATAAATTTCCAAGGAAATTCAGAATGCACTGGCTAGGGCCCTATGTCATTAAAAAGATTACCAATGGTGGAGAAGTTCAGTTGGTTAAATTTAATGGAGATCCCTTTCCAGGAAAAGTGAATGGCAACGGATTGAAGCCATACATCGGTGATCCTGACAGATGACTATATGAAGGTAGTCAAGTCTTAGCGCTCCAGGCATATGAAAGGAGGCGAGAGACTATAAACTGTAGGTTTCAACCCCGTACAAAAATTACCTACATACAGATTCTAAGAACAGAAAATAAACAATGCAAGAGCATAACACATAAAACACATATACACAGAGATTTTCCCCTGGATCCAAAACCGAGACTACCAGCTTGATTTTTCATTATGTTCCTTTCAATGTTACAATACATATTTATACATGTCGAAGCATCCAATACCATGGACAGAAAACCATCGCATCCAAAACCATGTGTGAAAACCATGCACAAAACCATAGGTAGGTCCACCCAACCTAATATAGGGTCCAAAAAAAAAATTCTCGTGGCGCTTCCCCAGACCCCTTAGAGGGGGGCTAACCATCCCTCTAAAACCCCCCGTACAAGGGGGGCTACTGCCCCCCTTGTGACCCCCCCACTGCGCAGTTGGCGCAACAAAGGGGGGCTCCGCCCCCCCTCTAATCCTCCCATAGACTACGTAGGCTAGTTGTGTTAAGAATATAACACAACACAACATTCTCCCACTTGTTTTTTTCTTTCCACACGGGGCCACATGAGAGCTTAGTCATTTATCTCGCCCTTAAATGCCCATTGTTTCTCTAAACCAAGAGAATTTCTCAGAGCTCATAGATTTTGTCAATGAATCTGTAGTATTCTTCAAAGTGTCCACCTTTACTAGCAACACCTTTTTGTCTTCTATCATATCCCTCACAAAGTGATACTAAACATCAATGTGCTTTGTCTTTGAATGATAAGCAGGGTTCTTTGCCAAGAAAATTGCACTTTGGCTGTCACAGTCTATCCTTGTAGCTCCCTGTACTAACCCCATACATGAACACAATCTCTACATCCAAACTGCTTCCTTGCTTGCATGACTGGCTGCTATGTATTCTGCCTCTGTAGTTGATAATGCCACTACAGATTTTTTCTTACTCATCCAACTGATTGCACCTCCAAATAGGTTAAACACATGCCCACTTGTAAATCTTCTCTAATCCAGATCTCCAGCCCAGTCTACATCAACAAAGCCACATATATCCAAAACTCTGTCCAATCCTGGTCTTCTTTGGTAGCACAAACCATAATCACTAGTGCCATGCAAATGCCTAAAAACCCACTTCACTAATATCCAATTCTCATTTCCTATTTTTGACATAAGCCTACTCAATACTTCCATTGCATATGCAATGTATGGTCTAGTACAGACCATCACATACATCACGCTACCAACTGCACTTTCATATGGAACATGAGACATGTCCTCTTACTCTTCTTGTGTCTTGGGACACTATTCAATAGATAACTTGACACCAATAGGAATAGGAACCTTCATCAATTTACTATTATACATATGAAACCTCTGCAATATTGTCTCGACATACTTCCTCTAGTTTAATTGAGCTTCCTCTTTGCCCAATCTCTTTTAATTTCCATGCCCAAAATATAATTGCAGCACCAAGATCTTTCATGTCAAATTTGGAGGACAATTAGGTCTTCAAATCCTGGATAATTTATTTGTCATTTCCAACCAGCAACATATCATCCACATACAAGACCAGATAAATAACATGGTCGCCAGTTAATTTAAAATACACACAGTGATCTTCTTTGCTTCCGATGAAGCCAAGTCCCCATATCAATGTATCAAATTTCTGATACCACATCCTTGGTGACTATTTTAACCCATGCAAAGACTTCTTTAACTTGCATACCAGTTCTTTCTTACCATTCACAACAAAACCTTCACGTTGCTTCATGTAGATCTCCTCTTCTAAATCCCCGTGAAGAAATGTTGTCTTCACATCCATCTGTTCTACCTCAAAATCAAAAGCAGCAGTTATAGGTAAAAGTAATCTAATAGAATCTACCTTGGCAACAGGAGAAAAAAAATCACCAAAATCAATTCCCGACACCTGGGAAAAACCTTTTGCTACCAACCAAGCTTTGTATTTCTCCACCTTTCCTTCTGCATTCGTCTTCTTCTTGAACACCCATTTGCTACCAATGGGTTTCCTTCCAGCCGGTAACTCCACTAGATCCCAAGCCTCATTTTTGTGCAAAGATCCCATTTCATCAACCATGGCCTCTTTCCAGAGTTTTCCATCCTTTGAATCTACTACTTCCTTCATAGTTCTAGGATCATCATCAATAACAGATAAAGCAAAATTTGAACAGAAAGAAGATGTGCTATACATTTTGTTAGGAAACTATATATTACAGAGCAATGGAACACATAAAATATTGTAGATTCAATATAAAAACAAAAAATGCATAAAACAAGAGAGGCACAGATATACGTGGTTCACCCAGTTTGGGCTACATCCATGGAGAAACAGCCAGTCCTTCTTTTATTATATTATCCAGCAAACTGAAGAGATACAACCTACAAAAAATCCGCTGTAAAACCCTCTTCGCTCTCAATCTCCTCTCTCTTCCTCACTCAGAATACAGATATACATAGATGCAATACAATTCCCTCATATATAGTGAGGGGTTCCCTTCTAGGGCAAAAAACCATAAATTAAACATAACTTATACCATGAGATCATCCGCCTAATGAACAGCCCAGATTGACTAAAAATTACTATACTTTTACAAGGCAATTTTTCATCTATTTTTAGCTTCGAGGGTGCTACCCTCGAACCCCTGCCGGGGGATTGCTGGCCCCTGGACCCCCGCGGGGGGGACAAGTCCCCCCCGCACCCCCCCACGTGAAGGGGTGTATAGTCTTCCTGGGGTATACATCTAGCTGAAACCTTTGAATACAAAAGATAATCAGGCTCCACACCTAACAATCTCCCACTTGGAGACTAATTATAGCAACTCCACTGCTGCTTCATTTGCTAGAAAATGACTCCACTTTGGACTTGACTGTTTCTCATCTTCTTCATCATACTTGAAGACCAATTGAAGTTGAGAAGATTCTCAGTTTCTCTCTGGTTACAACTTTTTTCAACATATTTGTAGGATTCTGGCTAATGTGTATCTTTTCCAGCTTCAACTGTCCATCTTCCAACACTGACCATATGAAATGGTACTTGAGCTGTATATGCTTAGTCTTGGAATGAAATGCAGAGTTCTTTGCAAGATGTATGGCACTCTGGCTGTCACTGTATAACCTGCCCAACTCTTGCTTCTTACCCAATTCATCCAGAAACCTTTGTAACCAAATCATTTCTTTACTAGCCTCTGTAGCAGCAACATACTCTGCTTCTGTTGTTGAGAGTGCAACAACACTTTGTAGTTTTGAGACCCAACTGACAGCTGTTCTACCTACAGTAAACACATACCCTGTTGTGCTCCTCTTGTTATCTCTATCACCTGCCATATCTGCATCAACATATCCTTGTAGAGCAATGTTTTAACAACCAAAGAATAATTCTTGATTTGTGGTACCTCTCAAATACCTGAGAATCCACTTCACTGCCATCCAATGTTCTTTTCCTAGATTTTTCATGTACTTGCTTACAACTCCCACTGCATGTGCAATATCAGGCCTTGTGCAGACCATTGCATACATTAAACTTGCAACTGCTGATGCATATGGAACTTTAGACATATGAGTCATTTCTTCCTGAGCCTTGGGACACACCTCCTTACTTAATTTGAAATGGTTGGCCAAAGGTATACTAACTGGTTTTGCATTCTGCATATTAAACCTTTTCAACACCTTTTCTATGTACTCACTTTGAGACAATGTTAATTTGCGATTATTCCCGTCTCTAGTTATTCTCATACCAAGGATTTGTTTTGCAGCACCCAAATCCTTCATTGCAAATGAGTTTGCCAATTTTCTTTTGAGCACATTTATTTCCTGCATGTTAGAACCTGCAACAAGCATGTCATCTACATATAATAACAATATAATATAGCTGCTATCATTTTGCCTTTTGAGTTAAACACAATAATCAGAGTGACATCTGGTATAACCTTGTTCAGACATAAACCTGTCAAATTTTAGATACCATTACCTTGGAGCCTGTTTTAAGTCATACAAGCTATTCTTCAACCTACACACTAGTTTCTCCTTCCCTTTTACCTCATGTCCTTGTAGCTACTGCATATATATCTATTTCTCCAAATCCCCATGGAGAAAGGTTGTCTTTACATCTAACTGCTCAAGATACAAATCTTCAGCTGCTACTAGACTTAAAATAGTTTTGATTGAAGTCATTTTAACAACAGTTGAAAATATTTCATCAAAATCAATACCTTTCTTCTGTGCAAACTCCTTCACCACAAGTCTAGCTTTGTACCTTTGTTTTCATCCATCTTCTTCCTTCAGCCTGTAAACCCATTTACTCTGCAATGCTGTTTTACCTACAGGCAACCTGACTAAGTCCCGAGTCTGGTTATGTGCTAAGGAGTCCATCTTTTCTTTCATGGCTTGCTCCCACTTCTTCGTGGTTTCTACCTGCACTGCTTCTTCATAACATTCTGGTTCACTAGAATTAGTCAACAATACATAATATAATGAAGGAGAGTATCATTCAGGGGGTCTATCTATCCTGGTAGATCTTCTAACAACAATTTTAGGTGTTTGAAGTGCTTGTTGTTGTTGTTGTTCTGGCTGTTGATCATTATGATTTTCAGGCACCATCACTCTTCCTGTGACATCGTCAAGCACTGTGTATTCTCTGTTTTGTTTTTCATGTTTCTTTTCATGCAACTGATTCTTATACAAGACCTTTTCATTGAATATTACATCTATGCTCCTACCGATTTATTATTTTTCATAATCATATAAGAGATAACCAAAATTATTAACACCATATCCAATAAAGGTACATTTCTTTGATTTTTCCTCAAGCTTTGTTCTATTTTCTTTGTTAATGTGGACAAAGGCTTCACAACCAAAAGTCTTTAAAAATGAGTAGTTTACCTTTTTATCTGTCCATGCCTCCTCTGGAATACCACCATCCAAGGAACTTCAAGGTCCTCTGTTTATTAGATAAACAACAGTGTCTACAGCATCTGTCCAAAATTGTAAAGGCAATCCTGCATGCAATCTCATGCACCTTTCACACTCCATGATTGTCCTGTTCATCCTTTCTGACACACCATTTTCTTGTGGTGTTCCTGGAATTGTCTTCTCTCTGCAAATTCCATTCTTTGAAAAATACCTATCAAACTCTTTGCTACAATATTCACCTCCATTATCTGATCTGAGACACTTCAACCTCTTCCCTTTCTCGTTTTCAACAAAAGCTTTCCATTTCTTGAATGTATCAAAATACATCAGATTTATTTCGAAGACAATAAATCCAGGTTTTTTTGGTTGCATCATAAATCAAAGTAACATAATAATGATAGCCACCAAGAGATGATACCTGAGCAGATCCCCATACATCTGTATGCACAAGCTCTAATTTTTCGCTCTTCTTTTCTTTCCCAACTCTAAGGAATCTGACTCTCTTCTGTTTTCCATAAACATAATTCTCACAGAGTTTTAAATCAACATGCTTCAAACCTGGCAACAAATTTCTTGAGTGAAGAATCTACATCCCCTTCTCACTCATGTGCCTGAGCCTATGATGCCACAATGCCGTATCTTCTCCTGTAGAGGTTAAAGCATTAACATAATTAGAAATTCCATTGCATAGATACAATGTACCAACATTTCCTCCTTTCGCTATTACCAAGGATCCTTTAGTGACCTTCCAAGTTTTATCCGTGAAAGTACTTATGCAACCTTCACCTCCCAACCACCCTGTTAAAATCATATTTTTCTTCAAATCTGGAACATGCCTTACCTCCTTCAATAGCCATTGATTTACATTCTGTTGTTTTATGAAAACTATACCCATTCCAACGATTTTACAGGGTTTATCATCACCCAATCGAAACTGTCCAAAATCTCCTTGAACATAACCATGAAAATGTTTCTTATCAGGTGTGGCATGGAATGAGGCCCCTGAATCTACCACCTAGGCATCAATAATATTTTCTAAAGAAAGAATCAAAGCATCTTGCAACACATCACCTATTACATTCGCTTCATGATTGTTTTCTTGTTGCACGTCTCCTTCTTTTCCCTTTCGAGACTTGTAGTCTTTGTTCAGGTGTCCTTTCTTCCCGCATTTCCAGCACACTATCCCCGATCTGGACTTGGATCTGCCTTTTCTTGACTTACTGCGATATCCAGGGCTCTTTCCTCTTTCCATTTTTCTTCCCCTAGTCTTTACAGTCAAAGCATTACCTGATGTCTCACCGGAGGTTTTCTGTCGCATTTCCTCGCTAAGGATTGGCCCGAAAACATCATCAAACTTTAAAGTACTAGATCCAAAGACAGAGTTACTAATGGCCATAACTAAACCATTCCAACTTTCTGGCAATGAGCATAGAAATAACAGAGCCCTAACTTCATCATCAAAATCTACCCCTATAGAACTTAACTGACTTGTAACTGTATTAAAATCGTTTAAATGTTCTGCAACAGATCCACCTTTTGACATCTTCATATTAAATAACCACTTCATAAGAAATACCTTATTTGAGGCTGAGGGTTTTTCATATAGTTTGGCCAATGCCGACATTAAACCCTCTGTTGTCGTTTCCTTTGAAATATTAAACACTACCGACGCCACTAGGCACAACCGTATTGTTCCAAGTGCCTTTTTGTCGAGAATATTCCATTATGTGTCTGTCATACTCGTCGGCTTCTTTGTATTTCCGCTCAATGGTAGGTATAGATCTCTCTGATACATATAATATTCCATCTGCATCTTCCACAACTGGTAGTTTTGGAAGTTGAATTTTTCGACCCTAAACTTACCATCTTCCGCCATTAATCCCACTCGAACCATGAACCCTTCTCTCCTGTGAGTTTATCAGCCAAATAGACCTTCGGCCCTGATACTAGTTGTTAGGAAATTATATATTACAGAGCAATGGAACACATAAAATATTGCAGAAATATAAACATTGAAAACGCATAAAACAAGAGAGACACAGATATACGTGGTTCACCCAGTTTGGGATACATGCATGGAGAAATAGCCAGTCCTTCTTTTATTATATTATCCAACAAACTGAAGATACAACAGATCCACTGTGACACCCTCTTCCCTCTCAATCTCCTCTCGCTTCCTCACTCAGAATACATAGACACAATACAATTCCCTCATATATAGTGAGGGGTTGCCTTCTAGGGCAAAAAAACCCTAAATTAAACATAACTTATACCGTGAGATCATCTGCCTAATGAACGACCCAGATTGACTAGAAATTACTAGACTTTTACAAGGAAAATTTTCATCTATTTTTAGCTTCGAGGGCACTACCCTCGAACCCCTACTGAGGGACCGCTGGCCCATGGACCCTCGCGAGGGGGGACAAGTGCCCCCCGCATGGAGGGGTGTACAGTCTTCATGGGGTATACATCTAGCTAAAACCTTTGAATATAGAAGATAATCAGGCTCCACACCCAACACATTTCCGGCTGTCTTATTTCTCGAACTGATCTTCTCACACCTGGAGTTTGTGGCTCTTCATCTTCTGATTCCTCCTCTGCTGTAGATTCTTATTCTTCCTCCTATAAGCTCAAACTCTATCTTCTCAAGTTCCTTTGGTTGGAGATCATGTTTAATAACATATTTCACCTATCTGAACACCACATCTCAGTTGTACACAACCTTCCTTGTTACTGGGTTCCAAAGCTTATAACCCTTTAAACCATCCTTATACCCAATAAAGATGCACTTTCCAGGTTTACTATCCAACTTGGTTCTTTTCTCCTATGGAATATGTACATATGCATCACATCCAAATACCCTCAGATGTGAAAGAGAAAGTTTCTAACCAGTCCATACCTCTTGTGCAGTCTTATCCACCAATGTTGATGAAGGTGATCTTTTGACCAGGAAACATACTATCTTCAGCGCCTCTACCCAAAATTCCTGTCCTAACCCGACACCACTGAGCATGCTTCTTGCCCTTTCCATCAACATCTTGTTCATTCTTTCTGTAACTCCATTTTTCTCAGCTGTATATGGAGTAGTCTTCTACCGTGCTATACCACACTTCTTACAGAATTATTCAATTTCCTTACTGCAAAACTCTCCGTCATTATCTGTCCTCAGCAGCTTTATCTTATTCTATGTTTGGTTTTTCACCAGAGCATTAAATTATTTAAACTTGTCAAAGACTTCAGATTTATTCTTAAGGAAATATATCCATGTATTCCTTGAGAAGTCATCTATAAATGATACATAGTACACAGACTTACCCAGTGATGGAACCTTCACAGGTCCAAACACATCAATATGCACAAGCTCTAATATTTTTTTTTCCCTCTCACCACCAGAGGGAAAACTCACCCGATTCTGCTTCCCATATACACAATTTTCACAAAAATCAAAATCCAAGGAGCTATTACTCATACCTTCTACCATACCTTTACCATGAAGTATCTGAAGGCCCTTCTCTCCAATATGTCCAAGCCTTTGATGCCACAACATGGTCTTCTCTCCGGAGACCACTAGATTTTCTGCTCCACTTTCAGGAACCACAGAACTGTTGCACCCATCAACAAAAGTGCTACCTTGTAGCTTGTATATAGTTCCAATCCGAACTCCCTGGATCAATACCAGTGCTCCCCGAACCATCTTGTAGGTATCCTTCTCGAACACTATTTTTACATCTACATCATTCAGCTTTCTTACAGAAATTAGATTTCTCGCCAATGCAAGAATATGTAGAACACTTCTAACCCTTCCACCTTGCAACTTCAACTTTACCTTTCCACGACCAACGATTATAGCCTTCTTGACATCCCTCAAGAAGACATCACCACCATCATATTTCTCATACTCGCAGAACCACTCTCTATGGGGAGTGAAGTGAAAGGATGCATCTGAGTCAATCAACCATGCCTCATGATCTACATATATACTTGGAGAAGCCAAGTACACATCCCCACCTTCATTTGAGGTGGTTTTTGCCTCTGTAGAAGGAGCATCATCAGATCCCTTTCCTTTGTCAGGACTTTAGATTTACAATTCCTTTTGTAGTGCCCTTCCTTTCCGCATTTCCAGCACACCACCTTTATAGGTTTTCCTGGAAATTTAGATCTCCCACTCGATGACTTATTTTTGTTTCTATTCTGGGACCGTCCTCGTATAGACAAGGCATCACCATTCTGGTTCTCCATATTTTTCCATCTCATCTCCTCCGTCAGCAAGGATGAGACTATTTCATCAAATTGCAAGGCAGTTGCATTGCTACCTATTTCAATAACCAGACTATCCCATGAATCTAGTAGAGAACACAACAAACTGATGCACTTATCTTCATATGAAATTTTAATATCAATAGATAATAACTGACTTACCATAGTATTAAATTCGTTCAAATGTTCTGTCACCGTCTCTCCATCTTTCATCCTTACGTTATACAACTTTTTCCGTAGGAATAGTTTATTCACCAGAGACTTAGATTGGTACAAAGTCCCTAACTTTTCCCACAAAGCCTTCACCGTAGCTTCCCCTGATACATTCAACAATACTGAATTTGAGACACACAATCGTATTGTTCTCTTAGCCTTTCGATCCAACTTCTTCCATTCTTCATCAGACACTCCCGTTGGTTTAGTACCTGGATCTACCATGAACCACTGATCTTGAGCTTCCATAACTCAAAACTCATACCATTAAATATCTCGATCTCTATCCTTCCACTGCTCACCATCTTCTTTCACCACTCGAATTGATCCTGAAGATCTCCCACTGAATAGGGTCTACCACAGGCCTGAGCGAAACCCCTCAACAGAAAAGGCGTCCCCTTGAAGCTAAAATAGCTCTGATACCAAATGTAGGTTTTAACCCTGTTATCTCAAAATCATATCCTGATAGGCTGCTGGTCAGGTTGACTCTAAGTAACTATTTCAACCTACTTTAGGCTGAGGCTTAGCCTCCTCAACCTGAGAGGGCTCTCTCTTGATGGATTAATGATTTTGATTAAAGATAAGATGGCTAACTCTTATAGAACAACTGTGAAAAATATGAATGGTGGAAACACATTAAACAAAACTATCCATTGGGCTTATGGAGTCAACAACACCTTAATATAACAATGAACTCAACCCTACATGGAAGTCAGGGCATTCAACATTTAAACATTCAGAACATAAAATCATATGGGACCACACAGTTTATAAATGTATACAGGAAGTCAGAGCACATTCAGTGAATTCTAAGTGATTATACATCCATACCACTGTAAGAATTAAGAAAAGGACAACATCACATATTCTGAACATAAAAAATCCTTCATGAATCCTGAGAAGTAAAGTCAAGCATGTATTACTGAAAATGAGTCTTACATAGGCCAAATACAAGCTTTTCCATAAAATTTTCCAACCCTTTGTACATCAGATCTTTTGCTATATATAGAGCTCTTTACATGCTTAGATTCCTCTTCTAGGAAGAGGAAAATTCGAATTCTACCTGACCTGACACCTATGACACTCAAAACTAACTATTAAATTCAAATGACACCTAACTAGCAGTCCTAGAGACCTAATACAACTAGGAGTGTAACTCCTTATCATGATTACAACAACCTTATCTAAGCATTAAACACTCCATTTGACAAATAAAACTCTATGAAGTCGAATTTTATGAAGCCCATAACCTTCTAGCTAGCCCTTGATGACTCATCCTTTTGTTGTTCCTAGAAACTAGGAAACTGTCCCTTGCTCTGTTCTGGCTGAACATTAGGTCTTGGGACAGAGCTCATAACTTCTCATAAACAATGTATTTGGAAAAACTAAAGGAGGCTTTTGTGAACCAATCCATGCTTAACAAAAACCTCTCTTGAGTTTTTGAAACACCTTTCCTACCGTCCAGAATATTTCTTTGAAAAACAGGTGTCAAACAGAGAAATATGCATGTGGAAAACTTGCACCTACAACAGTTTCGTAGTGCAAGTTTGATCATTCATTTCTCTCAAATCATAATGGATTTGAAGAAAGTGGAAGAGGTTTTTGTATTTCAGTATCTTATGAATGAAAACCTCTTTCACGTTTTAGAGATAAGCTTTCAAATGCTCATAAACGCTTCTAGAAGTTGACTAGTAAAAACAGGGAAACAAAACTCCTCCTTTTTAGAGTTTCATTCTTATGCTCATCTTCGAATCCTTCTGCTGACCATGCTGTCTCTTTAATCATATGAAATGCATTAAATCAACCATGACATCTGATCCCACACTTGAATTAAGACAAATAGCTCCTTTAATGCTGCCTGAAGCATCATCTAGCTATGAAACAATTTCCACTTTTATAACATGTAGCTTACAATTCAACAAAAATGTCCTCCTTCTACTTGTTTTTCCCTTGCTGAATGTTGACACACTTTGTAATTGATCTTTTGCAGAGATTCCCCTTTGAAAATATTTCCCTTTGTATCTCAAAATTGGTCCACTAATTCATAATATGCTCCTACAGCAGTTTCGTAGCGCGCTATGAAACTGCTGATCATTAGGCATCACTTACAGCAGTTTCGTAGCGCGCTACGAAACTGCTGTGTAATTACAAAAACACAGCTTTGAACCAATTTTTTTTTCATTTTGAGCCTTTTGCTATCTTCAAATGTCTCTTTTCATGTGCCTTGAAGCTTTTCAAACTGAATATATATATATATATATATAGACCCCATTCTTCAAGGTATGTATGCAATATGTAACCTTGGCATTTGTGAAAGAATCTTCAAGTAACAAGGAAGAAGAGATGTATGCCAATCATTGGCAATGAAGACAACATCCTCCTCATAAGGTCTACTAAATTTTCACTATTTTGCTCTGATTTAAAGATTGTTCAGCTGTTGCCACATCTACACAAGGCAGAATGCGGTCAAGGGCGGTATTTTCTATTGAAGGTGCTTCAGTGTGAACATTTTTCCCATTCTTTCCATATGCCTCCACATAACACCAATCAGGAATATCTAATGTGCCAATCAGGAACCATCCATTTCTTTGATATGCTCCCAAGAGTAATTACTTTTAGCTGTCTCTGCAATCTTAGCCAAATGATCATGGGTAAAAGTAGTGCCGCATGGGTTGCTTGGATTGATAATAACCATTGCCACTGTGTTGCTGTCTGCAATTGTATGAATCCCTGTGTAATGCATCAAACTAAATTGAGAAATTTTGGCATTAGTATTCTTAAGTGATAACAGTGGCTCCACTTGGGATAGTGTGCTCCTGTAGTACACTAAGAACTCGTAAGTCCAGTGCTTTGTCCATTTTATGAAAAACATAGATTTGCTTGACGAGCATTCCTTTCCAACTTCTTGGGCCTTCACCTCGGGCTTAAACTTGATGATCATTGTGAGAGAAAGAAATCTACCACTACTGAAAAAAAAAATGCTCAGTCAACCTTGAGCTTATTTTCATTTTTCTACCTACCTACCCTATTAACTGCAAGCTCCACTTGTAGCTCAAGCAACATGATATTTCCAATAAAGCCAATCAATTGTCCTCTCTGATATTGGAGGCTCTTGACTGCATTCAACCTCAAAATAAACATGGTAGTGAGATGACCAAATCAACCTATAATGTATATGATCTTCATAATGCAAATGAAATTGAAATATTGATGTGCAAAACTTTGCCATGTATTCATTTATAGGGTCAAAGAAAACATGGTTATTTTGATAATCATCATAACATTCTATCTCTTTAGACAACTGATCCTTAGCCACACAAAATTCCTTTGATGTGCTATCCAACTGCCTTTCTGCATGATTCCCATAGACAATGTAATTTTCCTCACTATTGTGATCATTCTTTGATGTAAGCTGCTGCAAGGAATCACAAAAATGAACAACCTTTTCTTCTGCCTGAGGATTATAAAAAATTTCTTCCAGTATTTCTTCTTGGTGTTTGCAATCAATTTCATATTCTTTATGATCAAAAGACTGACAAATCTGCTGCATCTTTTCATTCATATCAAAGGATGAAACATGGTTTTCACAAATAAACCCCTGCTAATATTCATGCTACGTTTCATGAGATGTTATACTTTCTTCTTGGTGTTGAAATGCATTGTTATGAAGAGCCTCTAAAATTTCTTCATCCATGAATTCATCATCATCATAACAATCCTCCAAATATTGAATAAAACTCGTAGATTGTTTACAACAATCTTTGACTAGCAATAAGGAGGGATGACACTCTTTATACATGTCATAGAACACATCATGGAAATCAGCAAGAGAATATAATGAACCATTTTCCAAACTTTTATACCAAGACCATGCTTTTCCTTCTAAAGTGGTCATAAACATCCTCATGAGACAATCCTCAAGAAAGTGAACCTTAAGATTGCGTACATGCATATGAAACCTAACTAAATGAAGAGCAGCATTGTCTTTCTTTTCATCTTTGAATATCGGAAGATCCTCTAACCAATCAACCTTTGGCATAGGATTTGGAAAACCAGGGATATGAGACCGATTCATAGGAGCATACCTGGCATTCATTCTTGCAGTGGAATTCATCTTGAAACTTCATCAAGCTACTGATCTTCTAGCAGTTGAGTCACCTTCCAATTTCTTATTCGATGTGTGGAGTCGCCAAGGTAGTTTTGCAGCCTCAAATAGATGTTTGAGCTTCTGATACCTTCAGAAGTTCAACCTCTTAATTTCGGGAATGAATAGACTTCAGGCTCCCAGCAGACGCACCAAAATGTTATCTCAAAATCAGATCCTGATAGGCTGCTGGTCAGGTTGACTCTAAGTAACTATTTCAACCTACTTTAGGCTGAGGCTTAGCCTCCTCAACCTGAGAGGGCTCTCTCTTGATGGATTAATGATTTTGATTAAAGATAAGATGGCTAACTCTTATAGAACAACTGTGAAAAATATGAATGGTGGAAACACATTAAACAAAACTATCCATTGGGCTTATGGAGTCAACAACACCTCAATATAAAAATTAACTCAACCCTACATGGAAGTCACGGCATTCAGCATTTAAACATTCAGAACATAAACTCATATGGGACCACACAGTTTATAAATGTATACAGGAAGTCAGAGCACATTTAGTGAATTCTGAGTGATTATACATCCATACCACTGTAAGAATTAAGAAAAGGAAAACATCACATATTCTGAACATAAAAAATCCTTCATGAATCCTGAGAAGTAAAGTCAAGCATGTATTACTGAAAACGAGTCTTACATAGGCCAAATACAAGCTTTTCCATAAAATTTTCCAACCCTTTGTACATCAGATGTTCTGCTATATATAGAGCTCTTTACATGCTTAGATTCCTCTTCTAGGAAGAGGAAAATTCGAATTCTACCTGACCTGACACCTAATGACACTCAAAACTAACTATTAAATTCAAATGACACCTAACTAGCAGTCCTAGAGACCTAATACAACTAGGAGTGTAACTCCTTATCATGATTACAACAACCTTATCTAAGCATTAAACACTCCTTTTGACACATAAAACTCCATGAAGTCGAATTTGATGAAGCCCATAACCTTCCAGCTAGCCCTTGATGACTCATCCTTTTTCTGTTCCTAGAAACTAGGAAACTGTCCCTTGCTCTGTTCTGGCTGAACAATAGGTCTTGGGACAGAGCTCATAACTGTAGGTTTTAACCCTATACAAAAAATTACCTGCATACGAATTCTTAAACAAAGAAAATAAACAATGCGAGAGCATAACCCATAAAACACATATGCACAGAGATTTTTCCCTGGATCCCAAAACCGGGACTACCAGCTTGATTTTTCATTATGTTCCTTTCAATGTTACAATACATATTTATACATGCCGAAGCATCCAATACCATGGACCGAAAAACCATCGCGTCCAATACCATGTGCGAAAATCATGCACAAAACCATAGGTAGGTTCGCCCAACCTAATATAGGGTCCAAAAAAAATTTTCTCGGGGCGCTGCCCCAGACCCCGTAGAGGGGGGCTACCCGCCCCCCTCAAACCCCCCAGACAGGGGGGGCTTCCGCCCCCCCTGTCACCCCCCCATTGCGCAATCGGCGCAACGAAGGGGGGCTGCCGCCCCCCTCTAACACAACCCAACAATAACTTCTTATAAACAATGTATTTGGAGAAACTGAAGGAGGGATTTGTGAACCAATCCATGATTAAAAAAAACCTCTCTTGGTTTTTTGAAACACCTTTCCTACCGTCCAGAATATTTCTTTGAAAAACAGGTGTCAAACAGAGAAATATGCCTATGGAAAACTTGCACCTACAGCAGTTTCGTAGCGCAAGTTTGATCATTCATTTCTCTCAAATCATAATGGATTTGAAGAAAGTGGAAGAGGTTTTTGTATTTCAGTATCTTATGAATGAAAACCTCTTTCATGTTTTAGAGATAAGCTTTCAAATGCTCAGAAACGCTTCTAGAAGTTGACTAGTAAAAACAGGGAAACAAAACTCCTCCTTTTTAGAGTTTCATTCTTATGCTCATCTTCGAATCCTTCTGCTGACCATGCTGTCTCTTTAATCATATGAAATGCATTAAATCAACCATAAAATCTGATCCCACACTTGAATTAAGACAAATAGCTCCTTTAATGCTGCCTGAAGCATCATCTAGCTATGAAACAATTTCCACTTTTATAACATGTAGCTTACAATTCAACAAAAATGTCCTCCTTCTACTTGTTTTTCCCTTGATGAATGTTGACACACTTTGTAATTGATCTTTTGCAGAGATTCCCCTTTGAAAATATTTCCCTTTGTCTCTCAAAATTGGTCCACTAATTCATAATATGCTCCTACAGCAGTTTCGTAGCGCGCTATGAAACTGCTGATCATTAGGCATCACTTACAGCAGTTTCGTAGTGCGCTACGAAACTGCTGTGTAATTACAAAAACACAGCTTTGAACCAAATTTTTTTCATTTTGAGCCTTTTGCTATCTTCAAATGTCTCTTTTCATGTGCCTTGAAGCTTTTCAAACTGAATATATATATATATATATATATATATATATATATATATAGATATATATATATATATAGACCCCATTCTTCAAGGTATGTATGCAATATGTAACCTTGGAATTTGTGAAAGAATCTTCAAGTAACAAGGAAGAAGAGATGTATGCCAATCATTGGCAATGAAGACAACATCCTCCTCATAAGGTCTACTAAATGTTCACTATTTTGCTCTGATTTAAATATTGTTCAGCTATTGCCACATCTACACAAGGCAGAATGCGGTCAAGGGCGGTATTTTCTATTGAAGGTACTTCAGTGTGAACATTTTTCCCATTCTTTCCATATGCCTCCACATAACACCAATCAGGAATATCTAATGTGCCAATCAGGAACCATCCATTTCTTTGATATGCTCCCAAGAGTAATTACTTTTAGCTGTCTCTGCAATCTTAGCCAAATGATCATGGGTAAAAGTAGTGCCGCATGGGTTGCTTGGATTGATAATAACTATTGCCACTGTGTTGCTGTCTACAATTGTATGAATCCATGTGTAATGCATCAAACTAAATTGAGAAATTTTGGCATTAGTATTCTTAAGTGATAACAAACCCTGTACAAAAATTACCTGCATACGAATTCTAAGAATAGAAAATAAACAATGCGAGAGCATAATACATAAAACACATATACACAAATATTTTCCCCTTGATCCCAAAACCGGGATTGCCAACTTGATTTTTCATTATGTTCCTTTCAATGTTACAATACATGTTTATACATGCCGAAGCATCCAATACCATGGACCGAAAACTATCGCATCTAATACCTCGGAGCTTGTAGAGGGGGGCTAACTGCCCCCCTCAAAATCCCTGTGACCCCCCCATTGCACAGACAATACAATGAAGGGGAGGCTCTGCCCCCCCTCTAACCCCCTTGTAGGCTAGTTATGTAAAGAATATAACACAACGCAACATAAACTACACTGCCCGGGTTGGGGAACTGCGCAATTGGAGGATTGTGTGGAATGAGGCAATGTCATAGGCTTCACGATAGTGCAAAGAGAGCTGCTCTACCCAGGGAAAAACCATGCAAGTTAGCCATAAAGTGGTCATTAAAGTCACTTTTCATGATTTGACGAAGAGAATGCGGCCAAATGGAATGGGTGGCTGACACTTAAGACAAAATTTATGGGTAAGATCCTTGGAAATCTGTTGCCAATCCAGAATTAATGAATCGAATGTGGGGGGAAGGGTCGGATTTGAATTCAAAATGGCCTATAAATTATAGGTGGAGGCCCAACGAAAAACCCTTGCCATTTCAAACATTGAGTTGGTGAGCTCTCAGACGTGCATGACCTGCGCATCCTTCGAAGAATTTCTTGACTGCCTAGTGTTTGATCAATTTCTAGAGTCCAACCACAATTCCATTCGTGATTTTACCCCAAGATTAGAAGCTAAGGACGCCAAAGCAGTGATAGCCGAGGGGGCTGTGCCGAAGGTTGTTATGGAGACAAAAGGAGCTGCTCCAGAGGTTGCAGAGGTACTAGCTGAAGTCCCCAAGTCACCACGGACACCTAGACCAAATCTACCCTGACCAAAGAGAGTGTGAAGGATAAGAAGGGCAAGAAGGCTACGATATTGGTGCGCACATCGCCCCAAAGAAACCCACATTAGGACAAGCCCACCACATGGGAAAAGTGCAAAACCATTAACTTGGAGCCGAAGGAGGAATAATTTGAGGACATCCCGATGGATGATGAGGATTTGGGGGTGGAAGTGGAGGACGTTGAAGTCAAGGATTATGACCCTATCACTAAGTTGCCCAAATATGTCCCTCTGTGCAAAGGGAAGACCAAAGTGCCAAAGGACATTGACGAAAGCAAGGTGACCCTGCACATACCTCTACTGCCAAATGTGATTGTCTTTGTAGGACTGTGCTTGGGGTGGGTTCCTCTATTGAAACTAGAAGATTGGGACTTAGCTAACAATGAGAAGTTCCCGCACTTGGCGATAGAACATCTAATGCACCACATTGTTCACACAACCACCAGGATGACTACATTGGAACCGTGGAAGTGGCTTAGGGGTGTAGACAAAGCAGGTCTACTCAACCTACTATGGGTGCTGCACTACAACCACACACCCATTACAGTATTAGTCATCAAGCAGTTTTTATGCTTGGTGCACGATGGGTGTTTGTGGCTAGAGGAGCCAATACCCATCCCGACAAGCTAATCCATAGGATCATGCTACTGTCCTATACAGGGGAGAATCCAACCATGATCAGAAAAGGTGGCGAGCATTCCCTCGCAGAGGCCATGAAGGAGAAATTCAAGCTCATGAAGAAGCCGTGCAGCTATGCCATATCGAGTATTTGTGACCCTACAGTCAAGGTGGCCATGCAGATCCTGGCAGGAAAATTTATGTGGAAGTGTTGCGCAAATGAAGTGTCGACACCCATTTTTGCTCTGGGAATCCAATGAGTCGAAGGAGTCTAGGTTAATTGGGTGCGCTCTCTGCGGTGAGTTCCTTGCGAGCTACTGTGAGGCATAAGATCTTAACAAGACCTTTGTTAGGCCCCTATACTACTAGTGTAACCCCTTATTGTTATTAGTATAACTCACTTATTATATTGATTTACCCATGTAGTGCCCATATTGTTACTATTATGCCACATAGAAGCCCACCATTGTTACTGTTGTGCCCTACAATATTATTGTTATGTAGGCTTTGATTGTATTGGGACCACTTAGACTCCTATATATAGAAAGGAGGTATTTTCATTTGTATCATCCAAGAATTGTTCATTTATGTAATTTAAAGGAGGTTGCCCCCTCGAAGAGGCTGAATTCTAAGGCGTGGATCTCTCTTTTCTATCTTTTTGTGAGCTGGTTTCATAACATTTGGTATCAGAGCTTTGGATTCTAGGGTTTCGCTGCTCCAAACAGGTCATCGTGGAATTTTCGCTATAAATTTTTGTCTCTGACGTTTCAGAAGTCTAAAAAAAAACCCATTTGAGAAGAATTGGTGCTGAACCTTGGGTCCGAATTTCAGATCTTTTCGCGCGATATTTTCGGAGATATGAGCTACGGAAGTTGGTATTTTTTCAGACCCCTGAATTACACTCAAACCAGGTGACCTGGGGAAAATCGTCATAACTTTCTTTCTGAGCATCGGATTGAAATTTCGTAAGAAGGTACAGAAATAGGGCGGACTTTAGTTTCTGTTTATATATTTTTTAGAGTCAAAGGTTTAAACAGTGACACGTGGCACTTCATACAAGTTCGCTCTACTGAACTAGTCTATAATCAGGTCACTGCGGGAGATTGTGCATAACTTTTTCTTGGAGAATCCAATTTGGATCAGCCTTGTGGCATTGGAAAGAGGACACAGAGGGCTACTACAGGTCACAATTTCAGAACTTAAAGATCTGAAAGTACAGAGTTACAGTCGTTTCAAGGTAGAGCTCCTAAAATCAAGAAAAAGCAAGATGAGGAAGTTTGATGGCAAGGATCCGGTAAATTGGATACTTCAGATGGAGCAATATTTTGATATACATGGTGTACAACTGTTACAAAAGGTATGTATTGCATCTTCATATTTAGAACCAAATCAATTTTTATGGTACAAAGGGCTTTGTTCTCGTAAAAAACTTGTTACGTGGTCAATTTTCACGGAGGAAATGATAGCACATTATGAGGATATAAAGAGCAACACTTTCTTTAGAGAAACACCACAACAATTGGAAAGAGTAAAAGGGCTTTGTGACATAATGGAAAGCAAAATTATGGAAACCAAGAAGCATACCCCTCACAACTATAAAGATGAAGGTGTTGTTTCTCCCAGCCTTCCACAACCTACAAGGGTTACACCACAACAATTGGAAGAAAAAAGAGAAAACGGGCTTTGTTACAATTGTGATAGCAAATGCACTAAAGGTCATAGGTGTGCTGAGAAGAAATTATTTTACATAGAATATGAAGAGGAGGAAGAAAAGGATCAAGAAACATCAAAAGAAGAGGATATACGTCAGGACACCACCCCAGAGAAAGAAGAAATGAATCAGACCATATCTTGTAAAGCATTGGCAAGAATTACCACTCCTCAAACTCTCAAGATAGAAGGACATATCAAGAAGAAAACGGTGCAAGAAGTGAAAGATCACATCGAGAAAGAAGAAATGAATCCAACCATATCTTGTAATTCAATGGATGAAATTACCACTCCTCAAACTATCAAGATAGAAGGACACATCAAGAAGAAAAATGTTCAAGAAGTGAAAGATCACATCGAGCATCAAGAAATGAATCTGACCATATCTTGTAAAGGACTGGAAGAAATTACCACTCCTCAAAAGATAGAAGGACATATCAAGAAGAAAAAGGTTCAAGTAGAGAAAGATCATATCGAGCATCAACAACAAGTTCTCCAACTTTTAAAGGATAACGCCACTTCGGTGCAAAATCAAATGAAACAACAGGTAGATCAACATCGTAGTGAAAAATGTTTTGATGTGAGTGATTGGGTATTTTTACTGCTACATCTCAAGCAAGCTATTTATGAGAAGGAAATGTTGGCAATACTACATGCACTTAAAAAATGGCGACCTTACCCAATGGGAAGACGCTTGAAGGATGAGGATGTGGAAGCATTGTTTTGTGCTATTTATATTATCCAACCAAATTGGATAAACGAAGCAACGGATGAATGGAAGAAGAACGAAGAAGTATGGCCACTTATTCAAAAGTTTCAAAAGATCCCAATGCAAGCAATATTGCCAGAAATTGAAGAGGAAGGAAAAATCATATTGGAACCTGGAGCAGTCACAGAAACAAGAACCCGACAGCTACGAAATCGATCAATTTCAGAGTATCTCATGAAGTGGAAGAACTTACCCGCTGAATATTCCACATGGGAGGACAAGAATTTTATATAGAAGCATCAAGAACTACTCAAGCGTTGAGGACAACGCTTTTTGAAGGAGAGGGGCATGTTAGGCCCCTATACTACTAGTGTAACCCCTTATTGTTATTAGTATAACCCACTTATTATATTGATTTACCCATGTAGTGCCCATATTGTTACTATTATGCCACATAGAAGCCCACCATTGTTACTGTTGTGCCCTACAATATTATTGTTATGTAGGCTTTGATTGTATTGGGACCACTTAGACTCCTATATATAGAAAGGAGGTATTTTCATTTGTATCATCCAAGAATTGTTCATTTATGTAATGTAAAGGAGGTTTCCCCCTCGAAGAGGCTGAATTCTAGGGCGTGGATCTCTCTTTTCTATCTTTTTGTGAGCTGGTTTCATAACAACCTTCCATTATGGATGGCTCTTGCTGTCCATTGTGTTGGTAGCCTAGGAGCTACCGGAAGATAGTTAATTCCCCTTGGTTGCACCGGACCTACCAGAAGAAGCGAAGTATGCTTCATTGTGGGCGACCAAGGATGCTCAACACATGAAGGATAGCAAGATCTTCTCGATCTTGATGGAAATGAACATATGCATGGCTATCAATCACAAACCACGATTGTCACCTACTGTGTTTTCCAAACTGCAAGAGTACATGGAGTTCAAGGCAGACTTTCAGCGCATTGCGATCAGGGCATGGAAGGACCCCGAGAAGAAGTGGCATGACTTGCCTTACTTGGCAACGGAAGATGTGATTGATGCAGTTCTTTATTGTTGGCCAATAGAGTGGCGCACTGCCTCAGACTCGATGGTGGAGTTGAGCAAGTTCACTACGCAACGTAAAAAGGAGGCCAAGCTCAATATCACATAGCTGGCCGAGAAGAGGAAGAAGGATGTCGCTGACAAGGCCCAGGCAGAGTGCGATGCCGCCTAATAGGCAGAAAGGTAGACAAGAAAAACATAGTGCACTTTGACAAAGGTCTGAGGTTGCCTTCACACGAAACAGAGGAATAAACAGATGAGCAAACAGAGCAGCATGGAGCGGACGGTGTCATACTGCATCAAACATCTAAGAGAACAAGAAAAAGTGGGGCCACAGAAGAAATCCAAGGCCTGTAAGATGTCGCTGGGCCCAATCACCCTAACAGAGGGATATTTGAATGACATTGGAGACATGGTGCGGGATGTCACCACGGAGGTATTAGTGCGAGCAGTAGCAACAACAACTATTGGGGGCCATCCAGACGAGTCCGCATGAGCTACAGATCTATGAATCATAGGCTCGCACGATGTCCACCAGCCTCGCTATCGATACTTCAGAAGCTGCCGAGATGCTGCATGTGAAGGACTTCTGAGCGATAGTGCTACCAGATGGAGCACTGACCACAGAAAACGAAGTTGACAAGCTCGTTGTTAGCACCCTCAAGGGAGTGGGGTTGAACTTGGCAGAGCTTCCTGGTGAGACACTCCACCTACTGTAGGATGGGGTGATCATGGAGCTGAGGGCCTATGAACAATGTGCTTTGTAGGTAATCAGTGAGAAGAAGATTAATAATTTACATATGGCCCTACAGCAAGAGACCGCCCTCACTTCCATGGTGGAACTTAGTAACACAAATATGCACATGATTAAGGGCGTGATGGAAGCCTACCAAATGGTCCCTTAATTGGCCATTCCTGAGGAAGCAGAGGCAGATGAACATGTCTACAAGCTTGCTATAGTGGTGTGCAACACTCGCACAGAGTTGGCTAAGGTTCAGCTGGAGCTGAACCTATAGATTGTAGATTTACAATTGAAGGCCCAACCTTGAACTCCGCCGGATTGAAAGGAGAAACACGCAACCACTGTCACAGAGGTGATAGCAACGATAAATAGTATAGTAGAAGACTACACATGACTGTTTGAACAATCGTTTGAGGTCCTGATGAGTCTGCAGGAGGATATTAATGTATAATGGCTAGAGACAGAGGCACGAGAACTTTAGCAGTGCTACGACGAAGTAAAAGGTACAACATGCACCGTCACTCTCACACAAATATTGGAGAAGCTTTAGGAGGCCAAAGCATTGAAGGAACAGGTAGAGGCAGTGCAACACAAAGAGGCAATGCTGAAGGCATGCTTAAAGCCCTGGTTGGACGAAGCTTATTTGGTCACAACCTCCATTGAAGGAAAGCTTGCTAATCTACAAGCGATTCAGTAGAAGCTTCAGGCTAATAGTTCAGGAGCAGCGACAGAGTAGTTGGTTGAGGAAGTGAAGTAGGCAGCCGCGCAGTGCACCACCGAAGTGGAAGTCATACAGGTCGAGGTGGGAGGTCTTTGAGCCAAGATCTTTGCGCTCGCAGAGTGACTCGAGGGTGAGTCACCATGTTTGTGTTGGGAGCCTGTTGGGAATGGGTTCCCCCAAGAGAATTTTTGGGGCTCAAAGCCCATGTTTTTGGATAATTTTGTAATAAAGTTATAAAGTCTCTTTTTATGGTCGCGGAGCGCGAATGTGTCAAGAGTCATAAAGGGTTGTCCTCCCTTATTTTGTAAAGTGTCAAGTCGACTGTAAAGATCCACCCATGGTCCGTGGACCATGGGATTGTATAAAAAGGAGCTAAGTAAGTAAGCTCTAAGAAAAGTTAAAAAAGAAAGAAGTAGCGAAGTAGAGTGGAGAAGTCTAAGTGTTCTTGGGCCTTAGCGTAGGTAGAGGCTCTACAGCTGAGTGCACGGACCCCTGTAGATGTGTGCACAGGGTGGATAGAGTCTATATTAAACTGGAAGATATCAATAAAGAGAAGTATTTGCAATAACTTTGTATTTAGTTCCTGTTAATGCATCTGATTATATTGCATTTTGGGTTTAATTCACAATTTTTATTTGATGCGCGAATATATGTGATTGTATCAGTTAATGGAACGCAAGTAAGGATATCAGTTTACGCGGTGCTAACTGTGATGGATTAGTGATATAAGTAAAAAACTTGAGATAACTTGGGAACCTATACAATACATTGTCATAGCTACGTGAAAGTACCTGGACCACGGGTTAGGGCTGCATGAAGGTCAATCATACACCTTCGCAAAGGTACTAAAGGGTGGAATAAAGGGTAGACTAACAAAGCCCTAAGACTTAGCGACTCGCGTGAAAGTAAGGGCAGAGGGTATAAATCGACATCACAACCATCTTAGGGTGTGGAAACTTGGTTCCAGCATCCCCCCATACTGCTTTGGATGAGACTTCTGTCCATGCCCCGCAGGCTGATGCCAAAAGGGCTAGTAGTGTAGGGATTTGTTTGGCTAACTAAGGCTAAACCTGGGTCAGAGCCCACTAATCCAACAATGAACGTGGTACTCTAGGATAGACAAGTACCTTTAGAAACATGGTTTCAAGAGAGGAGGAGTTGATAGTAATATGTACATAAATTCTGATGGAGATAAATTATTAAGTGTGGTTGTATATGTGGATGACATTATGTTTGGCAACAATAAATATCATCTAGTAAATAGATTTGCTGAAGAGATGAATTCTAAGTTCGATATGTCAATGATTGGATAGCTTATCTTCTACTTAGGACTTCAAATCCTATGAAAGGATGGAGGCATATTAATTTCTCAAGAGAAATACCTAAGAGATATGCCAAAAAGGTTCCAAATGGAAGATTGTAAACCTGTCTCAAGCCCATGACTACTGGAAGTAAGCTATGTGCAGATGATGAGTCACCTGATGTGGATCAAAATATTTACATATCTATGATAGGAAGCTTGCTATACCTAACAAATTCTAAAATAGATATAATGTTGGTATTTGGATTAGTAGCAATATATCAATCATCACCTAAACAAAGTCATCTGTTAGCAACAAAGAGGATGTTTAGATACTTGAAAGGGACCACATGCTATGGTCTATGGTATCCAAAAGGGTCAGAATTTACATTAATAGCATACACAGATGCAGATTGGGTGATCTGTGTGGATGACAAAAAAGTATAAGTGGTGGTGCATTCTACCTAGGAGAGTTCTTGGTGGCATGGTTAAGAAAAAAAGAAACACCAGTTTCTCTATCTAAAATAGAAGATGAATACATAGCAGTTGCAGCTTGTTGCACACAAGTGTTGTGGATGAAGAAAACACTTTAGGATATGAAGGTAAATTTGAGTGAGCCTATCTCTATTAAATGTGATATTACTAGTGCAATAAGAATCTCAAAAAATCTCGTGCTTCATTCAAAGACTAAACATGTCCATATAAATTACCACTTTCTCAGAGAACAAGTGGATGAGAAAATAGTGAAGATCAAGTACATACCCAAAAAATAACAAATAAAAAATATATTTACAAAGCCTCTTGCTAGAGAACCATTTGAGTATCTAAGAAACAAGTTAAGGATTGTTCCTGCAAATTCTTTCCACTAATGTGACTTCAAAAGGAGAACCTAAAACATTGTTGAGTATATGAAATTGAGTGCACGATCTAAGGGGGAGATTACAGGAGAAAGAAGTAGTAATGGAGAAGAACAATAAGCATATGATTATGTCAATAATTTGAAGTAGTTAAGAAACAACAAAAATAAAGGCATCATCAAATTGTGAGATCAAGCTACTTTCTTCATGAGCTAGCATGATCAATCAGATTCACCATTCAAAAGTTCATTCTTCAATGGATTTTTTTTTAACACATGTATATATCCTGTACATAAGAATGTAAGTAAATATCTATAATAAACATAATCATCTTAGATATTTGCATGTCTAGTTGAACCATGTTGAAAGATAAATCTTTCTCGTTGTATATTGGCATCATCAAAATTTCCTCAAAATTCTTCAACTTTCGTTGAACTTAGATATGTATATATATATATAATGCATCAATGTATAACCCATGGGATCAATTGACATGTGATCTATGAAAACCTGAGATCCATCCAAATATATATATGGTAGCAAAAGAAAAAGTATTACCATCAAGTGGAGGAGAAAATTCTATTCTATTCAAATATATATATGAAATCAGATGAAAAGAGACTACTTTGGAAGTAAAAATGGTTCTTAATTTCAAATGACAACAAGTAAGTAAGCTACAATGATGCATTCAAAAATGATATATCTTCAAACATGTATGCTTCCATGAAGCCTAGAGGAGAAAATATTATTCATCAAGATTCCAAGAAGTCCACATCATGAAAAATCATGAGATCGACGTATGAATCACACTATTTACAAGTTTTATATGAAAACATCTAGCTCACCAGAAGATCATGTACAAACTGCTGCAAGGGATATTTCATGCATAGTTCCCTTTATGATTTCAAAAGTCTGATACTCGAGAAAATTATGAAGATGGGTCTACAATCATAAAGCCATAATGTGATTAAGATACACTGTAATATTTCAATGCATCACTAGGATATTGCTAAATCCTTCAGCATTGCAATATAAGCGCAAATATGGAGCTTTCATCAAAAGAAGAAATTTCTGGAAGTTATTCAACAACATGATTGAACTAAATATTTTTTGTAGATCAGATGGAAATCCACATGCTCATAGAGACATGAGCGTAGAATCAACTCAATCGAATCTCATTTCTATATTCAATCAAATCAAAAATTTCTTGACATGAGTTTACGACCAGAATGACTAAGATTTTTAATACAAAAAATGAAATAAAATTAAATGCAGGCAAAGGCCATTCTCCAAATATCTGAAAGGAATTTTTTCTTAGCACAATATTGCATGTAGATCCTTGAAGAAAATGAACAAAGTTAATGTAAGCCACAGTTAATAAACCTAGTTCATAAAATTAAAACATTGAAAGAAAAATTCAAAGCATTTGCCAAGGGGCATGAAGAGCCAAATTAAATATTTGGCACTGCCTTGCTGCATTTGATACATTTTTCCACAAAAGAATTTGGAGGAATTCGATAACCCTTAACAATGGAATCACTAATTGAATTCCGAAAAGAAACATTGTTGACATATTTCCATAGTAGGAGTAGACTTCATACTTGTATGAATGAGAAAATGCAAGGATCAGTTCAAATGGTGAACACATGAAAATGAAATGAGTATGGAACAAAGGTGACAATAATGACTACTAGGAAGGTCACAATGGTAAAATGAGGACAAGGATATTTGGGTTAAACGGATATTGGAAGGACAAATTTGTCAGAACTATTCAGAATGGATATTTGAATGTAATGCATGAGCATGATATTGACTGGTTTATTTTTTAAATCTAGTCAAACCTAAATATATACATTGTTTTGAATGTGTTATATATTGGGTCCTTCATTGTTTTGACAGATCAGTTTGTTGCATTATTGGTTAGACTTCACCAGGATGTGCTGGATCCAACATTAATGCATTCCTACAATGAATTCCTTGCAACCATGGTTAATACATAGTGATGATATGATTATATGGTAGCATGGAAGCATTATCGGTGTAGGCATGCATTTTTAGTGTGGTAGTGTTATCAGTGTTGGAAAATGAAACGATTAAATCACTGGTTGGAGAGCGTTAATTTTTTTTGAACATGCACCCACAATGGCAACATCCAATGTGTAAGTACTGACAATAATGGATTAGGATTTTGTGCCCTAGTGTTTGGAGTAGAATAGATAACTCAGACGACGAGGACATGATTGAAGATGTAGGTGGTAGCATTGCATATGATGGTCTACTTGATGAACAAGAGGAAGTGTCTTTATCCATCAAAATATTTGATATAAACAATTTGGTTCACATATTGATAGCTTCAATATGTTCTACTCATTTTAGCAAGATTGGAAGTAATAAATATTTTGAATATCGAAATAAATCTCTTCTTTTGAAGAATAACACCATGTTTCTTGAGTTGTTCAACTACCGGCATAACATCTTTAGCACTTGAAATTTTTGAATCAAGTTTGCATTAACATGGTTGATTGATACAATCTAGAGAATCCTTTGACGCGTTTGAATAAAATTATGTAATTATCAAACTGCACAATGGGTTTCACTTTTGTTGATTCTTATTCTAACATGGGGAGATGGTCCTATCATGTTACTTTATTTACCATGAAAAAGATTCATTATTTGGAAAGAACATTGATCATGCGAGTTGTATGTCACGTTTGATGAAATAGTCTATAAGTTATACTTTATTTCAATGAAAAAAAAATAATGATTGGACTAGCTCTATTGTGCTGAGGGTGCAGAGATTAGGTATTTCACTCTACATAATTGGTATGCTTAGGGAAGTTTTAGAGAAATCATATTGTAGAAGATAAAATGAGTTTTGTGAGGGATCTGGAAGGATGCACTGCTCCATGTTATGATACCAATCAACTTCATGTCACGGTGGTGGAGCTCTATTCTACCGAGGACACAGAGATTAATTTCGTCGAAGAAAAGTATCTCAGTCGATAGAGGTTCGAATCGCAGGGAAGATTGAAAAAATGTGGCAACAAAGTTTGCATTTTTCTCACCACAACACCAAGAGAGCCCCCTGCTAAAGTGCATCGACAGTCGACATGACATCTTCATCCCATGCCGATAACCTATGTCAGAAAGACTATAAAGATATCACCACAGAGCTCTAGAAAGCACACATATAATCAAAATCACAATGCCCTAGAGGAACGTATCACCACCTGTATTAGCATAGGAACATGGGTTATTGAGTTTAAGGTATTCATTGGTGCTACATGGATAGTAGACTATATATTTCATCCTGGTCATTTGGACGATATTTCAACTTTCACATTGAACTTGTTTGTGCAAAAATTGAATGACAACATTGAAATATTAGCTATCTTACTTATCTCTACTGGCGTTTTCATCACTGATGATCAATAATTTATAAGCTTGATCCAAGTGATGAAAAAAATGTTCAAAATTGAAATTGTGTGACAGAGCTCAAAACATGTATGATTGGATATATCTCAGCAATTTGAATCCAATGCAACTTGTTTCACTCAAATCCGACATTAGGTGCTCCCAAAATCACATTCTGTTCGTTTTCGGAAACAACTAAAAAAATTGAAACTTAGGTTGTAGGGATTCCTAGTCAGTAGTCTGTACGCTGACTGGGCCATGAATTGGCAGGTGATTGGATTCTTCATCAGCTAATGGTTGGTTGAAACTTGGCATCAGGTGACTGGTTGGCGTGGTTTAGTTTTATTGGTTGAACATTGTTGTGGTGGCCCTGTGAGGGAGTGCCACGAGGGCCAACTAGTGATTGCCACATGGCCTACTCATGGCTGACCAAAATTTGTTTGGAGGTCGAACATCACCCCCGAGAGTTGAACGTGAGACCAAGTAGAAAGCAACCAATAGCTTTACTGTCGCTCCACCTCAATGCCACTTGTTATATAACATATGAGAATTATATTTAAATTACAATGTTGGCATGGTTAGGGGTAGGGTCAGGGCTAAGCCCTAGCCTTGGTCATCACATCCAAGAGAACCAAGGGGCGAGACCATGGGCCATGGCTTAGCCCCAACCCCATGGTCATGACACTCACCACAACTCATACATCGGAACTGTGGGTAGATGAAAAGGGGGCCAGCCCCAAGCCATATGGCATCCCATACGACCACAACGGAAACACAGGAGGAGCACATAAATTTAGCGCTAAACCCAGGTTCCATGGAACGATAATACTTCATGTCAAGTGGTTGGGGGCTCAACTGACAGGGGAAGGTAGTTTGTGCCGACCCCTAGGCATGTGGCTCCCATGTGGCCTAAATTTTCAAAACTGGGGAATTAATGACGTCCTTAACAGTCCTAAAAATTCATCTGTCAAGCGGGAATTGTGCAAGGTTTAGTGTGTCAGTTACTCATTTGGTGTGCTTAAGCCAGGTTGAGGCTAAATTGGAGGATGGTTAGCTACAAAATTTGGGAAAATGAATAAACACGCACAAATTTCTCAGTTTTTTTCCAAATGAGGTGTAGAAAGAACCAAAATGGGGGTTTTTGACTATTTTGGAGCCATTGGAGACATAGTTTTAGCATTCTAAGAACTGTAACTTGATGTAAAAACATATTTTTGAGCATAATGGAAAAGGCCCAACATTGGAAGCTCGACCAGGAGATGTAGCCCAAGAGGGGTGAACTCCTTTATCATTTCCTGTTTTGTGATTAATGTTATGTTACTGATGTCATATTTATTTATGAAAAACTGAGTTTTTAAAGCATGTTAATGTGTTAATGAAAATGACATAAATGTTTAAAAACTATAATTATTATACTTGCAAATTGCACAATAAAATCTTCAAGTATTACATTCACATCATTTTGGTATTAGAGCACATGTTATTGTGAATATGATTTGTTTGCAATTGTTTTTCTGATGCTTATGAGGTTAAAGCTCAAAAGAGGAGAAGGAGAACTTGTGGAGGCAAGATCTCAAATTGTTTCAAGGAGAAAAAACACACCTCAAGCTTCAATAGTCATGGCACATGAAGAGGGTCCTGAAGGGATTTCTGAAGATGAGAAGATTTTCAGAAAAACATTCTTTGAGATGTCGGATATGGTTAAGGTTTTGTATGAGGAGAGGAATTCCAAACTGTATGGAGAGAGCTCAAAATCTCATGGAGGAAAAGGAGACAAACCTCCAAAAGGGAATGGAGGGAATGGTGACAAACCACCACCTTCACCTCCATCATCATCCTCATCTTCATCTTCAGCCTCATCTTCTTCTACTATTACTACCCTTTCAAAAACACCTCCAAATTCCCCAAGGGGTCACGGAAAAACTCCTTCGCTTAAGCTTGATATTAAGTTTAAATTTCCTATGTATAATGGAGAGGTAAATGCAGAAAGATTAGACAATTAGATTCGTCAGCTTGAAGTGTATTGCAGGATACAAAGAATCAAATATGATGAAACCAAGATTCAACCTACTTCTCTTAGATTGGAAGGTGCATCGATAGTTTGGTGGCAAGCCAAAACTCAAGAGGAAATGAAGAAACATGGTAAGGTTTTATCATTTTGGAATGATTTTGTTGTTGCAATAAGAAGGAAAATTTATCCATTAGCATACATGCAGAAAGATATTATGGATTGGTAAAACCTTAGACAAGCTAAGGGGAAAAATGTGAAATCTTATACTCAAGAATTTAGAAAAAGGGTTTTGATTTTGGGTATATATTTGTCCTCACAATATACCTTTCTCAAATACATTGGAGGATTGCATAGTTATTTTATACGCACAATTCTCATGTTTAACCCTACAAAAATAGATGAAGTTTGTATACATGAAAATCATTTAGAAGCAAGGGGGAAGAATGTTCCTCAAGAGGGCAGCAAAAATCCATTCAAGAGTGGTGACAAAGGAAAGGGGAAATTAAAAGGAAAAGGCAAGAAAAATGCCTCAGTCAAGAAAGAGGGAGAAAATATCACATGTAAACATTGTTCAAAAGAAGGACACAATGAAGACCACTTTTGGAAACTTCATCCTGAAATGAGACCCAAAAATTTTAACAACAAAGGGAAATAAAAGACAGTTGCAACTACACAACGTGATTTAGGATCTGACTCTGGGGATGAAACAAAGATAACAACCATGGAATTAAAAGGTAAGGATTTTATTGCAAGTATTATTTCTTCAAGTATTAACCTTAATGAAATTCAACATGAAAAGGAAAGAATAAAGCTTTTCCACATTAGAGTCATTTCAAAATATACCAAGATAGACACACTATTCGATAGTGGTTCACAAGAAAACCTCATTTTTGAAGACATTGTCAAGAAATTAAATTTGGAAATAAATCCTCATCCTAAATGATATCCTTTAGGTTGAATATGTGACAAAAAGATGTAAATTAAGATTTTCCATCATTGCAAACTTTATAGATGAGGTAGAACATGATGTCATTCCACTTGATATTTTTCATATTGTTTTGGGAAGCCCATATATATATGATAGGATAGACATATTTCATCTCCATAAGAACAAATATCACTTGTTTAAAAATGGAGTTGAGTACATTGTTAGAGCACATAACAAGAAGTTGAATTTGTCACTTGTAAATGCTAGACAAATGAAGAGGTTATTTAATTCTAGTAATAACTTGGTACTCTTGATGATCAAACCTAAAGAAAATGTTGAAAATGAAGCTTTCCAAGGATGTGATGCAAAGTTAAAATCTTATTTGTATGAGGTTGTTAACACATACGATGAGATGTTTCAGGAGCCCAAAGGATTGCCTCCTAAAAGAGGTATCCACACATGAGATCCAATCGCAACAAGATTATCCTCTTCCAAATATTGGCATGTACAGGATATCAGTTATGGAGAATGCAGAGATTAAAAGGCAAATACAAGATTTGTGTGGAAAAGGGGTCATCAAACCAAGCACATTTCCATGTGGTTCACCAATTGTGTTAATACCAAAGAAAGATGGTACATGGTGTGTGTGTGTGTGTAGATTTCAGAGCCTTGAACAAGATAATGGTAAAGAATCGTCACCCTCTTCCTCAAATTGATGATTTTATTGATCAATTGAAAGATTTTGTTTATTTCACTAAGTTGGAATTGATGATTGATTATCATCAGATTAGGATTGTTGAAGGAGACACATGGAAGACAACCTTAAAAAAAAGGTTTGTTTTAATGGTTGGTTATGCCATTTGGGTTTTGTAATGCTCCCGCAACATTCATGCGAGTTATGATTGATGTCTTAAGGAATTTTCTTGATGATTTTATAATTGTCTACTTTGATGACATATTGATATTCATCAAGTCTCATGAAGAGAATTTCATGCATGTGAAACAAGTCTTAGATGTCTTGAAGAAAGAGAATTTGTTTTCAAAGATGTCTAAATGTGATTTTGGAAAGACTTCATTAGTTTATTTGGGACATATTGTTGGAGGAGGTGAATTAAATATATATTCCTCAAAGGTCAAAGTCATTGTTGATTGGCCTAAGCCCACTAATGTAACTGAGGTGAGAAGCTTTTTGGGAGGAGACAAATATTAAGCATTGACAGGCATTAAGCAGGTTTTTCAATGGGGAGGCAAGAAAAAAAAATATTTTGATGCATTGAAGAAGAGAATCAATACAACTCCAGTTCTTGCACTTCCTGATTTGAGATACAAACAAATGCAAGTGACTATGCCATGGGAGTGGTATTGATGCAACATGGTAAACCCATATGTATCCATTATGAAACTTTTAATGGTGTAGTAGTTAACTATGCTACTTATGAAAAGGAACTGTATGCATTGGTTCAAAGTGTGAAAAAGTGGAAACACTTTTTAATGGGAAAGGAAACTATCATTCGCACTGATCATCAATCATTGCAATACTTACAATCAAAAGCTAAGCTACAACAAGCAAGGAACTTTAGATGGATGGTTTTCTTGTATAGATTCCATTTGGTGATAAGGTATAAGAAAGGTATCTATAACAAGGTTGTTTCCATGCTTTCTAGACCAATTATTAGTGCTTCAGTTATTCTTAAGCATAATTCTATCATGCATGAGAGCTATGTTGAACAATATGATTTAGATGAAGACTTTAAATATGTATATGCAACTTTGTATCAAGGAAATAAGTAGAGGAATTAGATTACCATGTGAATGATATACTTTTGTATCATCTTGGCAAGCTATGCATTCCACAGGGTGAAAGAGTCAACATCATAAGGGAGGAACATACTTCTCTTATTGCTAGCCATTTTGGTGTAGGCAAGATAGTGGCACAATTACAAAGGTATTTTTATTGGATTAAAATGAATGAAAGTGTATCTCGATATGTAAGAGGATGTTCTTTATGTGCTATAAATAAGCCTAGAAATAGAAAGTTAATATCGTATACTCCACTTCTAATTCCTTCCCGTCCTTGGAAAAGTGTTTATATGGACTTTGTAGGAGGATTGCCTATGTCTAAAATAAATCATGATTATCTTTATGTTGTGGTGGATCATTTCAGAAATATGTGTATTTTGATGCCTTGTAAGAAGTAGGTTACAACTGAACAAACTGCACAAATGTTCTTTCAACATGTATGGGAACATTTTTGATTGCCCAAATCCATTATTTTTGATCAAGATTCTCAATTTTTCAGGAACTTTTGGTCAATATTATGGGCACTCATGGACACCAAGTTGAAAAAGAGCACAACATTCCATCCACAAACCGATGGTCAAACAAAAGTGGTGAACAAAACAGTAGTACATATTCTTCATGGTTATTGCAGCAAACATCCCAAGCTTTGGGATGAACATTTACACTACATTCAACATGCTTTTAGCCGAGAAAAGCATTCATCGACTCAAACATCTCCATTTGAGGCATGTTTTGGTTACTTACCAAAATATCCTTTAGATTTTATCTTTGGGAAGGATGTTTCTATTGATGGTCATAGTGACATTGATAAGGCCAAGTAGTTCATTGAACAAGTTCAATTGGTGCATCAAATGGTTCAAGAAAAGTTGGAAAAGAGCCAAGCCAAGTACAAGACAAGGCATGATAAGCATTGTGTTGATCACAGTTTCCAAGTTAGAGATGAAGTATGGCTTTACATTAGCAAAGACAGGCTTAAAGGAGAAGGTAAAAAGATGAAACCAATAAGGTATGGTCCTTTCAAGATTGTTGATGTTATGAAACCAAATCCCAAAATAGAAGAAGAGGTAGATCAACAACTTCAAAATTATCCTCTTCGAGGGGGAAACCTCCTTTACATTGCACAAATGAACAATTATTATATGATACAAATGATAAGACCTCCTTTCTATATATAGTAACCTAAGGGGTCACCATATAATCAAAGCCCACATAACAATAATATTGTAAGGGCACAACAATAACAGTAGTGGGCTTCTACGGGGAACAATATTAACAATATGGGGACTACATGGGCATAAAAATACAATAAGGGGGTTGCACATAACAATAAGGGGCTACACTAGTAGTATAGGGACCTAACATTCCCCTTTCCTCCAAACAAGTGTTGTCCTCAACGCTTGAGAGTTCTTGATTCTTCTGTATAAAATGCTCGACCTCCCTTGTAGAATCTTCAGCGAGTAAGTTCTTCCACTTAATGAGATACTCTGAAATTGATCGATTTTGTAGTTGTTGGGTTCTTGTTTCCATGATTTCTTCATGTTCTAATATGATTTTTCCTTCCTTGTCAAGTTCTGGCAATATTGTTTGAATTAGGAGTTTGTAACCTATAACCTTCTGTAAGCATGAAACATGGAGAACTGGGTGCACTTAGGAAGATGCAGGAAGCTCCAATTTGTATGCCATAGTACCAATATTTTGCAACACCTTATAAGGACCACAGTACCTTGGTGATAATTTATTATCCTTCTTAGCTTGCTTGAGGGACTTTTGTTTGTATGGTTGTATTTATAAAAATACCCAGTCGCCTACATCAAAACTTCTTTCGTTGCGATGTTGAAATGCCTTTTGTTTCATTCGATTCGGTGCCAAAGTGAGGTTATCATTTAAGAGTTGGAGAATTTGTTGTTGATGCTCGATGTGATCTTCCACTACTTGAACCTTAGAATTATTTTCCAAGACTTTTTGGAGATTTGGAGAAATAGATGATTTCATTGTTTGAGCATTTAGTGAACATAATTGTGAAATTATGCCCCATTGTACTTTATTTAGAATATTTTTCATGCCATTAGAGATGATTATCTTTCCTGGTTTCCCTGTGATACCCTTTAATTCAACTTCCTCCTTCGCAAGAACATTTTAAGAAAATTTCTTGAAAATTGAAAGTTATCATCCCCAAAGACTGTATCCATTGGACTACTAGTACAACATCAACACCACCCATTGGAATGGAAAGCATTGGACTATTCAAGGCATATTATCCCATGGATAACTTGATATTATGGAACTTTCAAGAGAAATTTATTGTTCCTCCATTTGAAACCATTACTTGACACTCTGGTGCTGGATATAGGAAGCAATTCAATTCCTTAGCTATCTTACAATGAATAAAATTATGGGTACTATCCAAATCAATCAACACTATTACCTTTTTCTTCTTGACATGTACTTATATCTTGAGAGTATGATGAGTGGTAATTCCTGCCAATGCATTACAAGATATGGTTGGATTCATTTTTTCATTATTTGGAGGGTGTTCTTGGTGTATATCCTCTTCTTTTGATGTTTCTTGTTCCTTTTCTTCCTCCTCTTCACAATCGATGTAAAATAGTTTCTTCTCAAAACACTTATGACCTTTAGTGTATTTTCTATAACAGCTGTAACAAAGCCCTTTTTCTCTTTTTTCTTCTAATTGTTGTGGTGTCAACCTTTTAGGTTGTGCATGGCTAGGAGCAACAACACTTCCATTTTTATAGTTGTGACTAGTATGATTCCTTGTTTACATAATTTTGCTTTCACTTTTTCTTGCCAACCTGAATGCCTTCTCCAATGAATCAAGTTCCCAAAGATAAACCTCATGTTGGATGTTATCCTTTAAAGTCCATATGAATACATCAATCCTATGCTCTTTTGGAATATCATTTACCCTTATATTCAATTTGTGGAAGTCCTCAATGTGCTCCACCATTGAACCCTTTTGTTTGAGATTTATCAATTGGCTAAAGAAGGTGTTTCTCTTTATATCGTCATAGTGTGTTATCATTTCCTCCGCAAAAATTAACCAAGTGAAATTTTTTTTACAAGAGAAAAGGCATTGATACCATACAAACTAATTGGGTTCCAAATATAAAGTTGCAATGCGTACCTTATGGAGATCGAAATATTGCTCCATCTGTAGTATCCATATTATGGGATCCTTTCCATAAAAATTCCTCATATCGATCTTTGGAATGTGGTTGGTATTCAATCACATGATAGAGTCTGTGAAATCATGATTAACATTTCTTTTGTTCTCATAATGAGTTTCCTCTATTATCTTTTCGCCATTAGGAAGTATTTCTTGTAGCAAATTTATGAAACCTCCCTTCAAACCTTCCGTGTCTTTCTTAAAACCTTCAATGTTTCCTTTCAATTTTTCTTCTAGACCATCAATCTTAGCTTCCATAACATTCTTCAAACCATCCATCTTAACTTCTGTTACGTTTTTTGAGAGTGAAGTTTGTTGCACTTGGTCTCATAGTTTTGATATATCATGTTGAATTTCTTCCTCTGCTTCATGAGTCATGGTAGAGATTTCAGGTTTCTTACAAGGCATTTCCATTTTATTTCTTAGGGGCATAAATTAATGATAATTATGCTTCACTATTGCCAAATCACTTCAAGTTAATTTTTCAAACAAAACTTCTGAAAATTTTTAAAAAGATTACACACCTCTTTTTCTCTTTGCAGGAGCTCGATATTGAATCTATTGTATCTCTATAATTTTGATCTCGAAGGTTTGAAATTTCACCTTGTGGTATCCCTCTGAGTCCTCTTCCCAACCCCACAATTCTGATCGAGATTGGATCCTCCAAGGAAGAGGAATGCCCAATCTCCCACGATGACATCATTATAGACTCGTTCAGTAGAGAGAACTTGTACAAAGTGACACATGTCCATGTTTCAACCTTCAGACCTAAAAACGAAACCCAACAAACTAAAACCTATCCTCTTTTTATCCCTTTTTATGAAATTTGAATCTAATCCACAGAGAGAAAGTTATGAAGATTTTTCCAATGTCACCTGTTTGAGATGGAATTAAAGAGCCTGCAAAAACCCTAAATTCCTCATATCATATCTCCGAAAATATAGGGTGAAAAGATCGAAAATTTGTAAACAAGGTTCACCAAGAGTCATATCAAATGGGTTTTGTTTTTAGATTCTAAATCTTCGTAGAAAAATAGTCATAGAGAAAATGTCATGATGACCCATTTGAAGAAGCGAAACGCTATAATCCAAAGCTTTGATACCAAATGTTATGCAACCAGCTCAGAAAATAGAAGAAGAGATAGATCAAAGACTTCAAAATCAGCCTTTTCGAGGGGGAAACCTCCTTTACATTACACAAATGAACAATTCTTGGATGATACAAAAGAGAAGGCCTCTTTTCTATATATAGGAGTCTAAGGGGTCATAATATAATCAGAGCTTACATAAAAATAATATTGTAAGGGCACAACAATAACAATATTGGGCTTCTATGGGAAATAGTAATAACAATTTTGGGACTACATCATCACAAAAATACAATAAAGGGGTTGCACTAATAAAAATAAGGGGCTACACTAGTAGTGTAGGGACCTAAAAATTGGAAATATTGGTAACAATGCATTCTGTTTGGATTTTCATCCTTATATGAAAAGGTATGTAGTTGTTAATGTTGAGAATTTGAGACTATATTAACCTCCTTTTATTGATGATTAAGGAGAACATGTTCAGATTCCTTAAATAGAAGATTTTTCTCCAGAATTTCTTGAAGAATTGCAACAAGGTACCATCCTTGACATAAGGATAAGAAATTCCAAAAGAGGGAATGTGGAATACCTTTGTGTTGGTCTCAAAGGCACACATCCAAGCAAATCTAAGTTGATTGATAAGGGAAGGGTGAGGGAATGGTAGCCTCATCTATTTCTTGACTAAAAATGTGCTTTTGGAGGTCCAAAAGCTTCCAATGGGGAGGAGTGATCCAAGGGATACAAAAATGCTCAAAATTGAAAGTGTGGGATGGATATTGAAACCTATACAATTGGATAGATCTCAGTGACCTAAATCCAATGCAACTCATTTCACTCAAATCCAACATCAAATGCTCCCACAATCATGATCTGTTAGTTTTGGGAAATGACTAAAAAAATTGAAATTTTGGGTTGCAGGGATGCCCAGTGAGTAGTCTGTATGCTGACTAGGCCATGACTTGGAAGGTAATTGGGTTCTTCAGATACAATCATATTACAAACCTGTACTATGATCTGGAAAGGCACATAATAAGGAAGGTGGAATCCTTCCAATCGATTCCAATAAAAGGAAGTGACTAGACTACTTGGAGGGGGTACCATAGAAACGAGAGAATTAACCCCTTAAGTTACGAGAACTGGAGGATTTTCCTACTGTCTTGATGGAATAGGGGGACTGCCCCTAATCTCATTAGAATCTGAAGAAACAAAAAGAACTTGAGTGGTATCATATTCACTCTCTTCGGGAAAGGTACGATTAGCTGAAGGTGAAATCGGGTCAACTGTTACCTCGACCTGTTGATTTGGCTTGGGTATAGACTCATAGGACTCAGTTTCAAAGAGAGTGGGTGTGACCGACAATTGATTTTGGTCAGTCAATTCATCAACTAGTGAAGGATTTAGGGAAAGTTTCCTATAACTAGATGGAAGTCACTGCGGTGAAGCAAGATGGTTATCCAACACTTTTTTAGGTTCATCTAGATATGGACAAAGGTGAATGGGGTGATTCCCTTCACATAACCTACATGGAAACTTAACTTTACCTTTCTTTCCATGAACTTTACTACCACTAGTTGATGATGTGTCACCAACATGATCTCCAGAGGTTGATGACACAGGATGATGTGAACAAGAAGACCATTCTTCTAAGATCCGAGGAATATCAGGACAATTTCGAAGAAGATGGTTTTCCGTACAAAGTTTGCATGGATATCGAACTTTGTGAGGCTTGATGTACAGTTTCTCATTAGATGTTGCATTCAAAGCAATGATTTCTTGGTTGCCTCTCTGCTAAATTTGCTTCTTCTTCTTCCCTTTCTTCTTCTTCTTAGCCACCTAGTTTCTAGTACCAATACTTTCACCAGGTGAAGAGGAAGAAGGCAAAGGGTCAACTTTAGGATCAAATGGAGGTTGATTTTGTCCAGTTGGAGGTGTACTCGATTGCAGAGAAATCACGACATTTTGAACCAAGGAGGTTGAAAACAACCATACTGGCAAGCCAATGGTAAATCCCAGAAGGGACAATGTAGCCATATAAGGAGCACCAATATTTCCGAAAGGAGGAAAAGGACTAGGATTCCCATCAAAAGGAATTCCTTGATCGGTGGACTCTGGATTTGTTGCCATATGTTTCAACCTAAGATCAACTAAGGAGCGAGTGAGGAGGATGTTATCTGCAGTCAATTAATTTTATTTTAATCAAAGTAACATAACAAAACAAAAGAGGGATAATCTAGGTAAAAATGTTTACCAATAAACTGTGAACTGCAAAATACCTCCTGGAGAACCAAGAAGTACGGGCAGGAAATCTCCCCGAATGCTGTGTTCGGTGTATCACAGTGTACAAGGCGGCCGACTCGGTTATCTAAGGATGGATAACAACCTAGTTTTGTCCTCCTAATATATACCCGAAGGTATGTGGAGGCCCAGTCCATATAAACATTGTCTAATGCAAAACTGCACAGTGAGAGCATTCCCATATACTTTGCGTATTGTAACATTGCCCTATATACCCGAAGGTACGTGGAAGAGCTACAATATACTCACGTACGTGGAATGAGGTGTCACACTCGAGATGTATTGAAGACAAGTTAGTGAAAATTGCTTTGTTTTACAATGCCAAAACACATCTCTAGCCTAGACCTCTAAATGTTTTTCGTTAGGTGACAATGCTCCATTAGGTAAATTGATGTTCATTTTAAGTTGATCTTGCTTATGAATTTTCCTTTCAAGTTCACCATGTGATGTATGTTTGCAATTCCTAAAATGCAACTAATATGATAAGCATTCTTTCCATTCAATTTAACAATGAAAATCCTTAGCTAGTATGGATAGAGAAATTAGGTCTTTGACAAAGAGCAAAGAGCACAACTAATGCAATTTCCCTAGCTATTCCTTTCAAGCATTCACAAGCTACAATATGAACGATGCAATTTTTTCTTTTCAAATCCCTTAATGTTATGATGAACAAAAAGGAAATATGCACAATCGATAAAAAATCTCTTTTCATAAAAATGACAATTTTGCGACAATTTCTTTTCAAGGAAAGGAAGAATTTACGACACTTTTGATTTCAAAGAAATGAGGAATTACGAAAATTTTGACAAAAAGACAAACCATATGCACATATAAATCAATCTATCTTTTATGAATGAATACTTTACGACAATTCAAATTTCGAAGGAAAAGACGACTTTACGAAACTTTCTTTCGAACAAAGATTAATCATATGCACACATTAGTCAATCAATCTTTTATGAATGAAGAATTTACGACAATTCAATTTTCGAAGGAAAATAAAAATTTAAGACACTTTCTTTATACAAAGATCAGTCGACCAAAAACTAACTTTGACTATAGATTGAAAATGACAAAGAAAACATTAAAGAAACATTAATTAGTCCAATCAAAGTAGGGCTGGCTAAGGAGATGAAAACCTATTTTCTGAGACATGACATCATTGACATTCAGAAAGCAAGCAATCAGAATAATTTTGGCAAAAATCAATCCAAAGGTGGGAATTTGACCTAAGGTTGATAAGTGCAGGTTAAAGAGGGGCTAACTGCGCTACAAAGCACTGTATCTCACTAAAGCCTACACTGATTTCAATGATTTCAAGATTGATTAGCGCAGGTCAAAGAGGTCCTGTCTGCATTGATCAACACATGTCAAAGAGGGGCTAGATTGAAATATTTCAAGGATAATCAGCGTAGGTCAAAGAAGGCCTAACTACGTTGCAGAGCATTGTCTCTAAGGCTAGCCTGTGCTGGTTCCTGTGAGGCCACTCAAGAGTCATCTAACCTCATATTTTGACCAAAATTCAATGCAAAAGGCTAAATTACAACAAGTAAAGTATGTCAAGGTGTTTAAGGAGGTGGATTAGCTACTATGATGGATGATTGTTCCCCAGCGGAGTCGCCAATTTGTTTTGGGAAGTTTTAGTGTTCTTGGGTAAACGCCTAACCCTCTAGACTAGTAGCTTAGTCTAGAAACAACAGTACAAAGCATTCTCTACCTTTTCTATAAAAAATAGATAAAATAAGAGAACAAAGAACCTACTTGTAGCTTCCACTTGTTCCTTATCTCCCTTGACCGATTCTATTGCTCCTTCCCGTACTTAAGTTGCTTGAGAAGTACCTGCACACAAACGGAAACAAGAACTCATCAAAGCATATGATAATGATTTATTGATTAAAAATAGCATGGAATCAAGTACATGATAAGCATATGAAAGCATCAAAAGACAATACAAGCATATGGAAAAAGCTTTGAACACTTTATTAGTGAAAGGAAGAGTTACAACCCAATTTTCCTGATTCAGCATCACTCCTCCAGTTCAATCCCATCCTCTCGTCACAACAAGCAAGACACTTTGACATCAATATAACACTTGCAATCAACTCAAATCTCATACCAACAACATCTCCCTACAGTTCAATAATTTCCAGCCCCTGATCACTTAGATGAGTGGTCTTTTTATAGGTGAATGAGGAAAGTTATGCCATAAATGGTGATAATGAATGCCCTCCCAAACTCAGAATTTAGTTCCATGGAGGAAGGGATAAGGGATTGATGTTCCTTAACTCCCTTCCTCATCCAAATATGAGCTCAAAGGAGTAGATAGCCTTGATAAACTTCTAGAGGCGTCCAATGGATAAGGAATCTTTCAAACCTCATGGAAAGTTGCTCAAATTCGCCTAGTGTAGGCCAAAGAGGGACCAAGTGCACTGGATAACACCCTATCAGTGTATGGTTTGCAATGCAGCGCACCGTAATGAAGGCCTACCTGTGCTGATCTTCTCAGAGGCAGTTTCTGGATGATTTTTGTCATGGAACTTCTTGGGAATCTAGGCATTCTGATGATTGAATTCTTTAGGGCATGTAACAACTGAATCAGGGTTTGATGGGCCCTAATAGTAGTGATCCGTAAATTGGGGTTGATGTGCCCAAATGGATCTGTAGTAGGCGGGACCTTGGGTCAGGGCTTAGCCCCAACCCCATGGTCATGGAACCCACCATAACTCATACACTAAAACCGTGGGTGGGTGAAAAGTGGGCCAACCCCAAGCTATGTAGGATCCCATACGACTGCAATAGAAATGCATGGGGAGTGCAGAAATTTAGCACTAAACCCAGGTTGCATGGAATGATAAGACCACGTGTCAAGTGGTTGGGGGCTCGACTGATGGGGGCAGCCAGTTAGCGTCAACCCTTGGGCACATGAACCCCATGTGGCCTAAATTTTTAGAACTTGGGGACTTAACGACGTCCTTAACAGTTCTACAAATTCACTCATAGAGTGGGAATTGTGCCAGGTTTAGTGCGTCGGTTCTACGTTTGGGGCGCTCAAGCTAGGTTGAGGCCAAATTAGAGGATGGTTAGCTGCAAAATTTGGGAAAATGAAGAAGCAAGCATAAATTTCTCAGTTTTTGGCCAAAGGAGGTGCATAAAGAATCAAAATGGGGGTTCTTGACTTTTCTGGAGCCAATTGAGACATTGTTTAGCATTCAGAGCACTGTAACTTGATATAAACACATATTTTTGAGCATAATGGATGAGTCCCAACGTTGGAAGTCGGACTAGGAGATGTAGCCCAGGAGGGTGATCATTTGTTATTTTGTGTTTGTTGTTATGGTACTGATGTCTTCTTTACTTTCTTCAAAGTTGAGTTTTTAAAGCCTGTTAATGTGTTAATGAAACTCACATAAGTGTTTAAAGAATCTAATCATTATACTTGCAAATTGCACCATAAAATATTCAAGTATTACATTCAGATCAAAGCTTTGTAGTTTCTCATTCAAGGGAGAATAATATGATGACCTAAGACAACATTCCTTATCATGGACTATTATGTAGAGTATCATCGTCATCATGAAGGTATTATCATTCTCACTGGAATTACATAAGACAAAGTTCTTTATTGTGGAATATTATACATAGTATTATCATCATCATGGAGGTATTATTATTATCATTGGAGCTACATAATACCCCATTCCTTATCGTGGAGTATTATTCAAACTATATTGATATACTGCAATATTATCATTATTATCACTTATTATCATTGGAGATATTATCATTGGGTTTCCACTTATTATTATTGGAATATTATATGGAGGTATTATCATTATCATGGAGGTGTTGTTATCGTGGAATATTATCGTGCATTCAATACACCAGAATGGCCAGCGTTCAAAGAAAAAAAGAGTTCAAACTATAGTGTCCATTGACATTATATATACATTTACAGTATCTCCAACGTACACACATTAAACTCTAGATGGTTCAACGTTCATATGGGTCAGTTGTATATATCATTAACCAGCATCCTTTATGACTTGTTGTATCTCAAAGACATTTCAAAGATATATTCCATATATAAAGGACATTTCAAAGATTTAAAATTCCTTTAGAGCTCACATGGCATTCATGGTTTATATATTCAATTATGGAAAAGAACTTACTAATTAGGGTTTTATGCACACACACTGGAGATGTTTTTTTTTAATGAATTTATAGCAGAAACTATACAATTACAAAGTTCTAAATTGTGCAACAACCCTTGTCATTGATATCAAAGGGGGAGGTAGGAAGAGATATGGAGACATAAGAAGAGGTAATCCTCATGAGAAACAGTAGAAGAGATTGCCATCAATGCCAAAGGGGGAGAATGTTGGTAATATTGGCATTGATGTCATTGATCACATTGGTGTTAAACTATGTTGAATGTTGAATTGATGATAGTTTATGCTTGAATGCAAAAGGTTGAAACTGATGTGAAGCACAAAGGCTAGCTATTTAATGTGAAGGTTGAATATTGTTAAAATGGGACATAAAATATTGAGCCACAAGCTGAAAAATATATGCTTTCATTGAAAAAAAATGTATAATACAAGCTAATACAAATCTGATTTGTCTCTTGTAATCATTACTAGTTGAGCTGTTTTATTTCAGCTCTAGTTTATGTTACAAACTATTTTTAGATCTAAAAATGAAGAGACAAGCTTGTGAATAGTTTTTAGAAGACCAAGAGACAATGCCTCATTTCATATTCCTGCAAAGAATACAAACAACCAATATGGCTTGCTTATAAAATATACAATGTGGAATGGAAAAAGAAAGTTTTTTGGAAGTGAAGTAGTTTGCATAAGAAAGTTGATGAGCAGCAACAGAAGAGGAAAAAAGTGGAAAAGGAGAAGTAGTGCAACAATAGACTTGAAAACATAACTAAATATGAGGTAACCAACATTTGTGACTTGATGTTGTGATTGAGAGATTTTTGTCCCTGTCTATGTTGTAGCTTGATAAAGAACAAGTTATATCCCATTGAGGTAGGAGCCTCCGGTGGGTTGAAGCATGTATAAAACTTGTGGGAATTGGAGCTTATTTTGAGGTAGGAGCCTCTTGTAGGTTGGAGCCTACAAAAATATGTTGTAATGAGGAGTAGCAACTTGCCTTCATATCACTTTCAACCTAAAATTTGCGGTTAAATACTCCCTTCAGTTTTTCCACTTATATATGGTGTCTTCATGTGTTGGTTCTTGAATGTTGTGTGAATGTTCTTGAATTCTTGATTAAAAAAATCTGAAAATTTCTCTCTCTAACACCTGCAAAAGGAATTCAATAATAATAGAGCACGTACATAAACCATTAGTTGCATAAGAAGAAAATTAAGTTAATAAAAAGTAAATATTTTAAATTATTGATTCACCCCCCCCCCCAGTGATTTCCAATCATAAACATCATCCACCAACTCTAATCGCGGAGTTAGCCCCGAGCAAGGAAGGGGACATAGTTCTTCCTGATGCTAATCCAGTAATGGATGTGTAAAATATTACATATACTGAACTTCAGAAGAGGATTGTACAAGCATGGAGAGAGAATTTTCTAGATGGTCATGTATCTCCTGCATTCATTGGAGAAAGGGCGATAGTGGCGGACACCGACAGGAATCCAAATGCCATTTTCAAAGCCAACTTAGCCATCATGGGTGTGATAATATCAAATACTCAGTATTTGACAACTGAGAATAAGTAATTGATAAAAACCTACAAGTTTCCCGTAAAGAGATAGAGAAACTCTGCGGAGCAGCACAAAATGCAGCTCCCATAGATGTCTACTTAAGGGAAATGATAGCAACAATACATAGTGAATTATCAACACTTGGAGAGACCGTTCAGGACCTCTATGAGGAGATCATGACCGTACATAAAGCAGTTGTCCGCTTGCATAACTTTTAGCAAAAGTGAAAGGAAATTTTCAAGACTCTTAGGAATGTACAAACTGCCACCCTCATCGTGCAAGAATGGACAATGCAATACAAAGGGGCACTGCTTACTTTGGTAAAGAATATGAAGACGCAAGAAAAGCTGGATAAAGCAAGAGTTCAAACGTTGATTCAGAACAACAAGCAACTCACCTTGTTCATTGGAAACATTCAGGCCTCATATGTACGGTTGTACAATAATTTGGATTTCATGGTGAGAACCCACAAGATCCCATCAGTCATATCACTCACCAAAACTAAACAAAAACACCAATTTAGGTAGGAAATTAAAGAGTACTTGGAGAAGCTGAGATAGGTTACAACCAAGGAGGATTTAGAGCTGAACATACAAGACATGTAGAACTACATCAGTGGTCCTATACAGATCAGAAACATGTTGCTCCTGCTCGAGAAAGAAGTTAAGACTAGTTCCAAATCATTGTACCCAGATGCTATGGTGACTAGGGTCCATTTCCAGTCTGACATAATCATGCATTTTGGGGATGTCATCACACAATACCAAGCTTGGCATTGATACATGACGAAGAAGCATCAAGCGGAAGTTTTCGAGCTAAAGTGTTCCCAAACTCAAGCATCATAGTGTCTTGTCTTGTTAGGATTTCAAGTTGTCTCTACCCTATTTTGTCCTATATGGGTATGAGTGTAAAATGTAGTATCATTTGTAATTATGTTGTAAGTGAAATTCCAAGTGCCAATATTGGAATATGAAGAGTCATCATGTGATGTAATGTGTCATTTTGTAAAGAAGTTGAAGAGTCATGAGGGTATTCCAAAGGTCACAAAGGGGAGTTGAAGAGTCAACCCCTATTGTTATAAATAGAACCTCATAACTCATGTAAAGGGATTTTTGGGAGCCAAGATTTTGGCTAGGCTTAGGTTTAGAAAGAGCTTGGGAGTATTGTGAAGAGCCTTGGCTTCTCCGTAGCATAGAGATAGTATACCTATTTGGAGGAGCAGGTGTTCTTGACTATAATGTTCCACTATTGGAGCTATTTATAATCAATGGTGTATGTATGCATGGAACTTTCACTTATAATAATAAAATCAGAGCCAACGTGCTTTCATTCATATGTTTTGAATATAGTAGGACTATTCTTGTTGTATTTGCAATGTGTGTTATTTAAATTACGCTTATGATCATTAACTATTTTGTTTTCATTTGTATGAATCTTCTTGAATGCATGTTGTTGTATTAATTCACCACTTTAACTTTTGGAATATTCTGCATCTTAGATTGTGATGTCATTCTACTCATGTGTTCCTTTCAAGTTGCATACTATTACAGGATTCCAAGGGTCACACTTCATTTTCCTTTCATGTGTTGGAACCTTCATGCATCGCACTTAACTCTTTGTAGGGTCACACACTTGCACTCACCCAAAGTTATCATAATTCCCTCTGCGCGCTTTTGCAATCAAGGAATAACATTACCACCCACTACTTGGAATCCTACTCCAAATGTTGTGAGGTCTAGTTGGGACTTCATATCCAGGAGATCCCCTAAATGTTGGCGGGTCGAGAACCATCAAAATTTCTGGCATTGGAAGAAGTGCCAAATGACAAGATGATCCCTTGAAGTCTGTTTTGAATTTATGCACTCATTTAATGACTTCTTCCAAAATCATAAAGCTGACATGTTTTTCTAGACACATAAGCCTGCAAGTGTTGGTGCGCATTGTAAATGACTTTTCAACCCTTAAATTTGACATTGAGGGTTAGACAACCTTTCTTGAGAATATTGTTTGCTTTCTTGAATTCTGCATAGAGAATAATATACACTATAAGGATGTTGCTTGTAGGTTGTTCATCCTCACGTTTGAAGGGAGCGTAAGGAAGTGGTGTCACACATTGCCCGATGCCTCCATACACTGTTTTGAGTATCTTGTCAGAGAACTGTCTCACATTTTTGACATGTTCAATCGTAAATGTTTGTGCAAGAAAATTTTAGAATTGAAAAATTCCCCTGATGAATCATTGCATCATTTTCACATCTGTTTTATGCATTTGTTTTTTGAATGTTCAAAAGATGAAGTTGATTGGAATTTATTGACTAGAAGATTTCAAAATCTTGTTCACATTTTAGAAAATCCACATGAGTTAGAATATTTTGAGTTTCTCCCAACATACTTTGGTGTTAGAGATTCTAAATCTGTGACAGACAAGGTTTTTGTTCCAAGTGACCCTCTGTCCTATTCTCATCAAACAAATCTAGTTCCAAGGGTTGACGTATGAGAAGTTTAGAATTTATCCATCAATCTACCACCATATTCTCCCACCCCACATGCCTAAGATTTCAACACAGGTTTGGATTGCTAGTCTGATTGTTGTGATGAAGTGTTATCTCCTCGTCCTCCATCCTTTGGTCCCTTTGATCCTCTAGATTGTGATGTGTTGTGTTCACTACTTTTGAATATCTCTTTTGATGTTCACAAGGATCAAGTATTGGATGGAGTTGGTGCTGAGGAGCCAGCTTGTGATATCATTCAAGATGATTATGAGGGGGAGCCCATAGCTGAACAAGAATTTGCGATGAAGGATAATTCTCTTCCTTCCGCACCTCTCCTTCATCATCCTTACATTTCCCACGATTTTATAATTTCTATTGAATCTTTTGAAAATTTAGTTTTTGATGATGTTATTACTTCCGATCATTCACAGAACACGTGGGATGTCAATTTTTCATCCAGATGTGGAGAGGATGAATCTTCTACTCCTGATCTTCCTAATCTCTCATCTCATCTTTCTGAAAACTTAGAGGGTGAAATTTATCATTTTTCATCTTCCCCTATTTGTGATTCATCAGATCATGAGGATGCCTCCATCTATGATCTTGAACTTTATGATCGTGGCTATTGTGACCTCTTCATTCATTCATTTAGTCACAATTCTGAATTTTCTATTGCTAATCTTTTCTAGCCACCAATTTGTGGTGATCTAACTTGTCATGAGTTTGAACTTCCCCAAGTTGTTGAGGCACTTTAGCCCAAGATGGTGGTTATATTAGGTTCTCATAGTCTTGAGGTCAGTTCCTCTTCCAATCAGAATAGTGTTGAATCTTCTGAGCCTCCTCATCACTCTATCACACATATTCAAAATCAATTTGTTTTACAATTGTCACATCCTCCATCTGTATTACACGATCCTATCACTCAGTCATTGGAGGAGTCGTATGTGGCAAGCAATGTTGAAAATGAAAAATTTTATTCTTTCTTCATGTTCGCTTGCCTTTGGATTTTGAAAGTTTGTGATTTTATGTCTGTAACTCGGAGTGTGTTGAGACAACATGATATAATCACATAATGTATTTCATGTGCTTTTTGTTGTTACTTTTCTATGTGTCTATTCAAACTTTGAACGTTTTGGTTTGCATTGTCCTATCTTTCTTATTTGCTTGTATGTATTTCTTGACATGCATTCCTTCGCCTACATAGGCCAGCCTATGCATCGATGGATGAATTGGAAGTATCACTTTACATAAGTTTTTCCTATGCTCTGTTTAGGTTAGGAGTAGGAGCAGCTTTTATGTATTTGTTTTTTCCTTTGATTTTCTTTTCTTTGTTTTCACTTTCCTCACTCCGCTTCATTCCTTTGTTTGTTATCTTTTAAGATATAGGTTAGTTTTTGCATGAAACTTTGTTTCGCTTCTTAGAAAAGCTCTATGAAATCTAAGAGGAAGTTATACTTCTATCAACACTTGGTTATCTGTTTGTTCCCTCTCTTTATGAGAATCTTCCATTTTTTTTAGTTGATGATACTTCGATGGAAAATACGTTCCTTTTTTAGAGAGGCATAGTGAAATCACGATGCTTTCACTTTAACTAGTACCACTTACTCAAATCAGTCTTCTACTTTCTGTTAATCCTTGTCAACTAAGTCGAGTAGAGTAAGGAGGGGAGGAAAACCATAACAAGTATGTCAGAGGTATATATAAACACCCTTCTTTGAAGGGACAACCTCTTCTTCTCTCAATAAGTCAAGATCCCTTGTCAACCCCATGAAATAAAGAAGTTCCTATGCACAGTTCTGTGAACGAGTAAAAAAATTGGAAAAATGAAATAGATGGGCAAAAGAAGAGAAAGGCTTCCTATGCAGAGAGATGGAGCAAGCAACTCCGCTAGGGTACTGTCCAGGATCGCTGGTAGTAGAGAAATGATTGTGTTCCTGAAGTGACTCCATCAAGGTACTGTTTAGGCATGCTGGTAGCAGAGCAACACCAAGGATGAAAACTAATACTCTGAAAAATTCTTTTACTTGTGCATATATATACTCCTCATCCCTAATCTAAGTAAATTAGTTTGACTTGGCTTAGTATGTGTGTTTCCGATAAAGAAAATGGCAAAGATTATATCTTTAACTCAAGCTAAGTGAAGAAGTTGTGATAATCAATGAACTGAACAATAATTCCGGAAGAGATAGAACTATTTTGTAAGATACATGATCCATACATAGAGTTGGAGTTCTACCAGTGTTGTAGTGCCTACAACCACTCTCCAAAATTTTTCCTATGCTTTGATTTTGGAGCCTTCCTTCTTATCAACATGATCTCATCTTACACTGATCTAGGTATTCATGCTTCGAATGAGACTTATATTTTTTATTTGTGCTTTTTCTTTCTTGTTTTCACACTCAGATTATCTTTCTAAGTCACAAGATGATCTCCCAACTTGGCCTCAAAATAATCCTGGGCTTGTCTCGAGAAACTGCAAAATTCTTGAGGGAAAGAAACCCAGTAGGGGAATTTTGAGGTCTAAAATGGGCCTCCTAAGGAAATTATAAAATAATAGTGGAAATAATAAAATAATATTAGATTACATCATCAAATTTTAGACGGAAATAAGAAAAAAAAAAAAATTCAACTCGTAGTTTCAACTTATGTCCCTATGGGTTTACTCAATTTTCTAGTGGGAACACCCATTGGATGGAATTTGATTCCTCATCCAAGGAGTATCCATCTTGCATACTTTCGATGGACCCTACTACACGAAAACTGAGAAATACATGAAAAACGTGATTGCAATCCTGGTTTTTCATGTATTTCTCATTTTTTGTGTAGTGGGTCCATCAAAATTATGTAACATGGGTACTCTTTGAATGATGGATTAAATTTTTCATCCAACGAGTACTCCCACATGAAATTTGAGTAAAACATTAGGGAGATAAGTTGAAAAGAAGAGTTGAAAAAGTTGTTTTATTATTTTATTATTTTTTAATCCTTTTACTTTTTTACTACAAAAATAGCGAATCATCCCCCATGGTTGACATCATCATCTTTAATACTATTTGTTCTTATAAATTTTATTTTGGTTGTACATTTTTCTTAGGAGGCCTATTTTAGACCACAAAATTCCTCTAATGCTTGATGATAGGAATTGTTCAGCCTTGAATGGAAGTCAACCTTGAGCTCAGAAACTACGTAATCATGGTAGCAACCTAACACTGAGCCCAAACACTGCACAACCCTCACTAAGCTCAGAAACTGTGCATTGCACATTGAGTCGGAAAGTTTCCCAGTTCCTCAAAAGTACGCAATATTTCCCGACAGTGTGCCTGACAAGGACCCCCCGGAAAATAAAGAAAACTAAAGGCAAACAAGTCATACTTGGGAAGTACGGATCTATTATTAGCTTCCCGAAGATGGCACATTGTTATTTTTAGAATTTTCCGCCAATTGTTTCCTTTGTCCTTAATCTCAGGCATGCACGTCATAAAACCTCATTTGCTCAAATCTAGTTCATCAACAACTCTAGAGATCATTTTAGCATTAGATCTTGGATATCTAGCATTCCTAAAGAGGTCTAGGAACCTTCGGTGGGGTCATCGTCACTTTTCAAGGTGATTTTTTCTTTTATCACCTTTTTTCCACCTTTTCTGTCATTTTTTGTTGTTTCGCTTGTGTGAGTGTTGTTTTGCTCGTTTCTCTTCATGGTTGTTGGTGTTTCAACTTATTTTAGCTTTTAGAGTTGTTCTTTAAAGTTATCGCTTTCCTTTCACAAATGTTGCATAGGTTTTCCTATTTTTTCACTAATGGTCTTCATTGTGGTGACTCTCCTTACAGACCCGATTTTACTTCTGTTTGATTAGTTTTTGCACTTGATCAACATTAATTCATTTACACTTATTTAATTTTGCACTCAAGTTCACATCATCATTCGCTTTTTCTCATTTTTCACACTTCCACCGGATATATCTGTACTTCCCTTGGCCGGATTTTGCCTTGCCCAGCTGGGCACTATGCAATCCTAAGGCTCAAGCCACAAGCTTGGCATCTGGAACTCCAAAGTGTGAAGTACAGGTTGGCTCCATCTATGACTACATAGTTCCAAGGGTAAGCCTATAACCTTGGCCACTGAGACTGTACAATGCGCAGTCTCTCCCAGTTTCTACCCATGTTGGGACTGCGAAATGCATAGTCTCAATCCACAAGCTTCATGCCTAACTTTTGGGACTGTTCAGTGCACATTTCCCACAGGCATTCAATCCCTCTTTCCAATGGAAATTTTGAAATCCTTCCCATCAGATTTCTAATTTTCTTCTTGATCATGCCTTGAAAGTTGATTTCTTGAAGCTAATGTTTGCTTACCATGAGTGTCCTTTTTTTCTTACAAGTACCACACTTGTGAAGCACTTCTATCCAACAGTGATTTTTACCATGGAAACAAAGAGATTTGCTTCAAGAGATACAATTGAAAGTAGTATTGGGGAAGTAATTGAGAAAGCACCAGTTAACTTGCCAATATATGTGGATACTCAACTATTTATAGAAAAGGATTCAACACTGACATGGCAACAAGTCCAATAGAAGTAGCGGAAGGAAACAATCTAGTACAAGATCAAGGAAAGAGAAAGGTTGTTGACATAATATATGAAGAACAAAGCTACAGAAGGAAAGCGGATTTAATCCTTATGCAAGAAGCTTTGGCAGAGGAAGTAGAGGATACAGAGAGCAAGGTAGAGGAAGAGAGAAAAGCATAGCTTATAGGAAGAAAAATTGAGGGTGAAGTAAGCAGAACAAGAACTAAGGGAAGAATAGGAACAAAGTAGGAAAGAACAAGAGGAGGAGAAGAAGTTGGAAGAAGAAGAAATGAAAGGCACAATGCGAGGAGAAACAATGTCGATTCAAGTTGAATAGTAAATACATAACCAACTAGCAGCAGAGAGGGAGATTGATCATAAGTAGGATCAAGAGATTGCTAAGAAGATTGGAGACTTGATTGAAGTTGTGACATGGAGTTGAAAATGGAACCAAAAGATGAAGATGTTAACCTAATGGCCAATGGACCACATGTCACCATTCAGTCTCCACCACCTCAAGCCACAAAGTTAGCCCCGAGTGACGAAGGGGACATAGTTCCTCTTGATGATGATCCGGTAATGAATATGTATAATATTTCATATAATGAACTTAAAAAGAGGATTGTACAAGCGTTGAGAGAGAATTTTCTGAATCGTCATGCAGCATATGCATTCATTAGAGAAAGGGTGATAGTGGCAGACACCAGCAGGAATCCAAATGCCATTGTCGAAGCCAACTTGGCCTTCGTAAGTGCGACAAGACCAAGCACTTGGTATTTGATGGTCAAGAGTAAGCAATTGATATATAATATATAGGTTTTTTGGCAAGAGATAGAGCAACTCTTCTTGGGGGAAATGAGAGAAACAATACCTGGTGAAGTATCAACACTTGGATAGACCATGCAGGACCTCTATGAGAAGCTCATGACCATACATAAGGCAGTTGTCCACCTGCATAGCTTTCAGCATCAGAGCAAGGAATTTTTCAAGACTCTTAAGAATGTATAAACTTCCATCATTATCATGAAAGAATGGAGAATGTGATACAAAGTGGCACCACTTACTTTGGTAAATAAGATGAAGTTGTAGGTAGAAGTGGAGAAAGCAAGAGTTCGAATGTTGATTTAAAATAACAAGAATCTCACCTCGTTTATTGGAAATATTCAGGCCTCATATGTACGATTGTAGAATAATTTGGATTTCACAGTGAGAACCCACAAGATCCCATCAGTCAACTAACTCAACAAAGCTATACACAAACACCATACAGGAAGGAGATTGAAGAGTACTTGGAGCAAGTGAGATATGTTCCTTCTAAGGAGGATTTAGAGCTGAACAAACAATACGTGCAGAACTACATCAGTGGTCCTATCCAGATCAGAACCATGTTGCTCCTACTCGAGAAAGAAATTAAGTTTGGTTCCAAATCATTGTACCTAGATGCTATGGAAGCTAGAGTCTGCTTCCAGCTTGACACCATCATGCAGTTTGGGGATTTCATCACATAGTACCAATCTTGGCATCGATATGTGACCGAGAAGCATCAAGTGGAAGTTTTTGAGCTAGAGTGTTCCCAAACTCAAGCATCATAGTGTCTTGTCTTGTTAGGTTGTCAAGTTGTCTCTACCCTATTTTGTCCTATATGGGTATGAGTGTAAAATGTAATATTATTTGTAATTATGTTGTAAGTGAAATTCCAAGTGCCAATATTGGAATATGAAGAGTCATCATGTAATGTAATGTGTCATTTTGTAACGAAGTTGAATAGTCATGAGGGTAGTCCAAACGTTACAAAGGGGATTTTAAGAGTCACACCCTCTTTTTATAAATAGAACCTCATAACTCATGTAAAGGGATTTTTTTGGGAGTATTTTGAAGAGCCTTAGCTTCTTCGTAGCGTAGAACGACTATACTTATTTGGAGGAGAAGGTTCTCTTGACTGTAATTTTCCAGTATTGGTGTTAGTGGTCGTCAATGGTGTATGCATGAATGAAACTTTCACTTATAATAATAAAATCAGAGCCAGCATGCTTTCATGCATATGTTGTGAATATAATATGACTGTTATTGTTGTATTTTCAATGTATGTTATTTAAACTATGGTTATGGTTATGAACTATTTCATTTGAATTTGTATTGAATGTGTATTGTTGTATTAATTCATCACTTTAAATTGTGGACTATTCCGCATCTTATCTTGTGATGTCATTATGCTCGTATGCTCCTTTCAAGATGCATACTATTACAGGATTCCAAGGGGCACACTTCCTTTTCCCTTCATGTGTTGGAACCTTCGTGCATCACACTTGACTCTCTACAGGGTGACACACTTTCTCTCATCAAAAGTTATCGTACTTCCCTCTGAGTTTTTTCCCAGCCTTGATTCAAGGCATAACATTACAACCCACTGTTGGGACTCCTACTACAAATGGTGTGAGGTCTAGTTGGGAATTCATATCAGGGAGATCCCCTGAATGTTGGCGGGTCCAACACCGTCAATAGGATCAAAATAATATCTCCATGATGGATATTTTGCTTGCAATTTCGACTCTTGTTTCTAAGTGTTCTTCTTACTATACCATAGGTTCTTTTTTTGCTTCATCTTCCAAGCACAAGCTTCCAACACACAACAACATAAATGAAAAGGAAGTTATATATTTCTTGTTTGATACAACAGACACATCTCCATTCGATCATGAAAAATAATCATACTTTTGCTTGTTCTACTTATAATAGAGTATGATCCCTCTTTAGCTTTTTGATTCGATGGTATCTGTAGCACACGATTCACTCTTTTGAGCTTTCAAGCATTTTGGGCTACTACTAATCCTGCTTCTTCACTAGTGGATGCATTTTGTAGTGGTAGTTCAAAAGAGATTTTGGTTCAAAACTCTTAATGGTCTTAAACCCTCTATCTAGGGACTGCATAAACCAATGATTAAAGTTTTTTAATTAAAATTTTAATCCCTTGATTGATGTCCAACACATACAATTTTGATATTTTCATCTCTCCAATAGAGATTAAATTTTATGAATTTATCCCCCAATAAATCCTTAATTGGAAGCATAAAGCCTAATGGATGCAAGAGTCTACCTTTGAAATTAAAAATTATAAAAAAAAAACCCAACAAAATATGACTATGGTTGGTTGATTTCATTCTCAAACTATATAATATAAAATATCCAAAAAAACTAAACACACAACTATGTGTAAATAAACAAAGTCACTAATACAAATCATATAAATAGGGTCACCTTTTTCTATTGGTTTATGTTATCTTATTTTTCTCGCTACTTATCATTAATATTAATATTTTTTATTTTTTTTTCAAACTATATATTTATTTATACAAACTATCATTGATATGAATTTCTTTTCAATGCACAAGAAATTATTTTTATTTATACAATAATTTGCATTTATCATGAGATGATATATCGTGTCTTGTTTATCATATACTTGTGTTTTATGTTTTTTTCAAAGAAAGTTTCTAATACTTTTTCTTTAAAACAAAAGATGATTATGTATGTATAGGGAATCAAGAAAATGGAGGAAAATAAACATGAATGGAATGTCATTGTCAAAGATACCAAACCATTTTTTTCTTGTTTAATTGGTGATTGTGTCGATGCATTCACTTGGTCGAAATTAAGTGGCCTTAATCACCATCACATAATGACACACAATATCCTTCATATTCCTCCACATCCAAGAGGGAGAAAAAGAGACCAGAATGCTAGACATGGGGTCAAGTCTCCAAGCAAGATTAGAAAACAAAATGAAAAGATCCAATATGATGTAGATGCAAGGTTATGTCATGCGTGCAAACAAGCATATAAAATATTTTTTCATGAAGAAATTATTTTTGTTATAAGTATTTATTGGCATGGTTATGTGTGTCTTGTTATAATAAGATGAATATATGATTACATGTTAAATCAATTGATTTTTTTAATGTAGTCTCTTTTTACAATCGATGAGCTTGATGATGCCTCAAAACTCAAAATCAAAGAGAAAATGGATCGTTGGGACCAAAGTCTACCTTGTAGACATATGGACACAACTAAGCGCATAGAAATCACTTTGCAACAAAAAGAAAGAGAAGAGATTTTTAATGATGTAGGGGAAGAAGAGGTAGATGGGCATAACCATATCTTAAACTATAGACAATAGATTTAACAATGAGTACTCACATAAGTCTAATTTTTACTTGCATTTATTTTAAGACATTTTCACATTAAATAACATGATTATTTTTATTGCTAATTGTATACTAATTTTCCATTTTTATTGATATTATTAGCCTAATGAACATAATTCCATAGAGAAATCTCCACATTATTTGGTCACTGATTTTAGATCTAGTAACTCAGAAACCCAACATACATCAAGTTGTGAACCATTGCAACGTTCACCTAGATTTCAACAGGTTTTGGAAGAAGTAAGTTTTGTTTCCATACAAACTATTTCATATCAACATTAGCATACATATTACTATATTTTATGAGGATGACAAGCGAGACAAACTAATATTTAATTTTTTAAATTTATTTTCTTATTTCTTATTATATTTTTCTAGGATGATAATAAGGAAAATGGATGCAGGTATTGTTTTTGGAACCATTACAATCATTCGAAACCCCCAAACATGATCATGGTCTTGAAAATAACGCAAGTGAGATGGATGAAGAATATATTTAAATAATTCTTTATGATTTTTAATTAGATTTTACATTTAATTGGTTTGAGATTCATAATTATATATATCTGTTTATGATATTGTTTCTAGAATAAATAATATGCATCTCCTCAAAGCCATCAACATATAATAGATAACGAGAAAGTGATGTAACCAAAGGCACATTGTTTGCAACCATTATGATGTTCACCTCATCTTCAAGGGAATTTAGGAGAGGTAAGTTGTATACCCTATACCATAGCTCAAAATACATTGACATATAATTTATTATAGCTTATAATTGCATAGTTGTTCAATGCATTGTGTCTTTTCCATTTTGCATGGTGCCCATCTATTAATTATTTCCATACTATTTTTTATTTTTTTAACCCATTTTTTTATGTTGATGTTATTTTGAATATTATTGATTATGTTTTAACTTTTTCATAAGGAAAAAAGGCAAAATGATATTGGGATGGTGAAAAGAATGAAAATTACACCAGAATACTTGAAAGCGTGTAGGTTCAAGTCTTGAAAACAATACATAGAGCATATATGCTCAACTAATATCTCTCTTACTAAACCCACTAGGCTTACGACTTTGAAAAATAAAAAAAATTACCATGTTTAGGTAACTTGAAAACGTTTAAGGATTTAATTAGTGTTTAGAGTAAAAAAACGTTTCTCCTTTTATAATGAATATTATATTTTTGAATGATAGACTAAACTTTTTCTCTATATATAATGGTGTATTAGAGACGTATTTTTCACATTTGAAATTGTATGTGCATTTTGTACTATATGAATGCCACACTTTATAAGAGTTGCATACCAGTTGGGTGTGTGTTATATTATTTCCATGACTAGCCTCATGAGGGAAGCGAGGGTTTAGAGGGGGGTAGTACCCTCTTCGTTGTGTGGGGCACAGTGCCCCATGATTTTTTTTTGGACCCTATTAGGTGGACAAACCTACCTATGGTTTTGTGCATGGATTTCACACATGGTTTTGGGCATGATAGTTTTGTTCCCATGGTATTTTGTAGATTTGGTCAAGGGAACTACGATTATGTTCTAATCCAGGGTTAATGGATTAGAGTTTATGAATGCTTCGGCATGTATATATATATGTGTTGTAACATTGAAAGGAATATAATGAAAAAATCAATCAGGTAGTCCCTATTTCAGAATCCAGGGAAAATCTCTGTGTATATTTTTTTTTATGTTTTATGCTCTCTCATTTCTTTATTTTCTATTTTTAGAATTCATATCCAGGTAATTTTTGTACATGGTTAAAATCTACAATACCAACTATAATTGTGATATATTCTTTGGACTTTTCCTTAAGTTTATGACATAAATGTTCATGATTAAAATATGTAAATGACCCAAATGGCCATGATTCTTTCTTGGATTACATGCTTGTTAGTAGCTTGATGATGTCTTTCATTTAGTGCTTTCACAAGATAGTGAGAAGGGGTCCTTCAGAATTTTGATTTAAATATCAATATCTATAAAGTAGATGGTAAAGATTTAACTTTTACAAAATATGTTAGAATATTCATAAATCAAAGGTTGAGATTTACCTTGAAAGCAGTTATGCGTTTTTTTGTTCTTTTAATTAAATTAATAAATTAAAAAAATGCCATACCATGGTATTGGTCCATAATATTGTAACAAATCTATTTATAAATTAAGATTCTCCATGGCAAAGTGGTGTTGAATGTCCATTTAAAGCGGTGTGCAAACTACATGGTTAATAACCTTATTACATGTTCTTTTAAATATATTATTCATATAATAATAAAGTTAATTTTTATGTTTTTTCTTTAAAATTTTAGCATGTGAAATGTATTTTGACGTAAGTGTTTGATATCTATCAACATTTACTAACAATTTTTATTTTATATGGCCTTTTTGGTTTATACATAAGCATATGCCTCATTATCATTAAAAAATGATCATATATTATTCAATTAAATCACGAGTATTCACTTTATAAAGTTAAAATTGCAATTAAGCTATAATTTATTTTTTGTATAAAGTTATATTTGTATTTAAGCTATAACTTATTTTTTTATAAGATATAACTTAAATGTATTATAAAAATATTTTAATAAAACATATTTTATGGTAATAAATAAAATTGTAATTTAATTTGTTATTTTCTATGAAGATTAAGATGAAATATTATTACAAAGTATATCAAGTCATGAATTCATAAACGCTATTTAAATTTGAATCATTTTTTTTATTAACTTTAAAATTATTTTAATAATAAAAATAATAATTCAATTTTAGAGCTATGGTTGTTTGTGAGATAAGGGATTTTATCCAAATAGCAATTTGTTTAAAAAAAATAGTTTATAAAAGTTTGCATACTCTCTTTTTTGTTCAGATGAAAAAAACATCGGTTTCTATTATGTACCAGTACATTTTCCAGAATTAAACCAAAATACATGTCATCTATATGCCACTATACAGAATGGAGTCATATCATATAATTCTACAAAGACAGAATGACAAGCTAAGTTTTCAAAAATGCAACCCAATATTTTATCACAACATATATGCGTCACCAAGAGAGAGATGCTACAACAAAAAATGCTAGTAAAAGCTAGATACTATACCAGATTAATGTGGCCTTCTTCTCTGATTTGATTATCTTCCATATATATGTAGTTCATGCGACTCGAACCATCTGACAGTCCCTTCTTCGATAGATAATCTGTAACAGTGTTGGCTTCCCTGAAAATGTGCTGGAAGGTGATATGTTGGAAGGTCTATCTCAGTTCGTTGATATGAGCAATCCAGCCACTTAGATAAGGAGGTGTGAAAGAAGTGTTGGCTATGATCTCATCAATAAGAAATTTTGAGTCTCCATATATGTATATTATTAATAGCCAGTCTTCTGGAGAACTAAAGTAGCTCCCATAGAGCCAGTACCTCTGCTCTCATATTCATGCCAGCACCTGCATACCATGATATTTTATAGTGTGACATGTGATCCATCCTAAGCCATGCGCAGCAACCACATTGTCCTCTTTGTGTTGCTCCATCAAAGTAACCTGTAGGAAATATAATGTGAGGAGGAGATTTTCAAATCGATAGATCCTTAACTCTTTGTGAGCCCACTCCGAGTGTATCTAGCCATGTACAAAACTTGTAAAAAATTATGAACATATCAATCTCATAATTCTTAAAAATAAGACCATTTCTAGCCTTCCATATTTCCCAAAATATGAAAAGTGGTGTGGCTTGTAGTCGGCCACCACGTTACATCCACAAAATGAGGTATTGTTGTATTGAAATGAAAAGTCATAAAGCAACATTTCACTGTTGCATAATGAATCTCCAAACTTTCAAAGACATGAGACATTCCAAAAGAAGGTGTGTGTTTATCTCCAGTGAAGATTTACATAATGCACATCTACTAGGACCCTGCATGCCTTTTTTCTGAAGGTTCTCCCATGTCAAAGTTTTATCGTGCCAAACCAATCAAGTGTATAGAATAATTTTTTAGGGAACATTAAACTTCCACATTTAAAAAAAACAAAAAGTCTATGTGAAAGAGTGGATGGAAGTCAAAATGTACCTATATGTGTCTGCACCAACAACTAAGTTACCACTTAAACAACATGCCCGTGTCAATAGCGAAAAGCCGATATATAACAAGCGCATAATTTTTATGAACCATGGTGCATAAATCGTTCAGTCTTCCATCGTAAATCGCTCATCACATTTTCAAAAGTGTGGTGTATTATGTGTGACCATTTCTCTGCCGATAGCTGATTGCGATGTGTTTTGCCGCCAATTAGCGATCACATTTTTTTCGAAAGGAGTTATTCCATCCATTTCTCTGCCAATGCCAATTGCGATTGTGATTTCCAAACCTACTAAAAGGTATGGCTCCAATGGACGAAATGTGGAAAATTTGGTGGATTTTAGGCCGAATTTGATGGTTAGTGGCCGGAAAAGGGGAAATTGTTGAAAAAATTGTGGGATAACTGGGAGAGGTCATAAAATCTTTAGTTCTTATCCAAATTCGGTGAAAAAAGGGTCAGTTCTAGTGGTTTTGGCTATTTTGAACTCTTGAGATAGGTTTCAGAGGCATTTGAGCATTGTAAACACACTTTTGCTATAATTTGGAGCATAATAGAGAGGCCCAAGGATTGGAAGCTAAACCAAGGAGACGTAGCCCAGGAGGGGTGTACTCCTCATCAAATATTTGTGTTGTGTGTTGTATTTTGATGTTATTTATTGTTATTTTTATGTTGTTACACATATGTTTTATGATAAATTTTTTATAACATTTACATAAGAAACTCTCATGGGAATCAGTTAATTAAGAAAAAATTGTGAATTGTTAAGCACTTGGTAAGAAAATGATAAGAATCTTGGGTTTTATTCTGAATGGGGAATTAGCACAACATTACTAATCTGCTCCATTTCAGATCAAAAGGATAACCAATAGTGTGACTAAATATGTAGTTTCTTGTGAAATTTGTCAATTAACCACTGCCAGTCTACAATTTTGCAGTTATTTAGCTTCAGACAAAATCTTAAGTAAGTGAATCCATCCCCCATGGGTTGTGTGCGAAAATGGAAAAGTGTGGAAATTTATTCAATACCCTCCTCTGCACCATGAGAATAAATAATTAATGATTTATATTCATTTAACATCATACCTGAAGCTTCCCTGAATCTTTGAATGATGTGGTGCCATAGACAATAAAATCGTCCACAAAGAAGCTATGTGTGATATATGAACGAGACCCCAATTTGATGCTACTAAACAAACCCAATGAGTGTGTTGCATTAATCTTATGGCTAAGGCCATCCATCACTCGTATAAAGAGAAAAGGTGATAGGGAACATCCTTGTCGTAAACCTCTCCGAGCTTTGAAGAAATTGGATGGGATTCCATTCACAAGCACTGAATATTGGACAGTGGAGACACAACCCATGATCCATTCTACCATCTCGATAGATAGGCCTATCTTAGAGAGTATGAGACGAAGGAAGGACCATCCACGCATTCATATGCTTTCTTTAAGTTGTTTTTCATAACCAAAGCCTCCAATTTATTTCTGTGTATAGTATGTATGGCTTCCTGTGCTATAGCCACAACATCATGTATCAACCTATTATGAAGAAAACCAAATTGTTCCTGGGAGACATAATTTGACAGAGAAACCTTGATCTGATTTTCAATAATCTTATAAATGAGTTTGTAACAAGTATTAGAAAGAGAAATAGGATGGAAGTATGAGAAGGTGGATGTATGTGTCACTTTTAGGATCAAAGCAATAAATGTAGAGTTCATAGCACCTGAAACCTTACTAGTAATTCATGCTTCTTCCACCATATCATGTAACTCCTTACCCATCAAATCAAAGAAGTGTAGAAAAATATCAACTGTCCAACTGTCGGGTCTTGGGCATTTATATTTTTTGAAGGACTTAAGAACCCGTAAAAATTCATCAGTGGATATAGGGCTATACAATGCATTATTTTGTTCTTCATTGAACATCAGAGGGTATTCCCTCATTTCCCAAATCTGCTCTTCAATATCAACACCCACCCTAGCTTGATAGAATGTATCAAAAACATATACAACTTATCTTTGAATCTCCTTAGTCGAGAAAACATGATTATTTCGGTGATAGTATTGATATTTTTTCGGTGATTAGAAAATTTATGGAAGAACCGAGTGTTCTTATCGTCCTCCCTGAGCCATAATGCTCTTGTTTTAACCTCCATGTAATTTCTTGTATCTGAAGTATTTTTCATCGTCGCTACTCGAGGGACTTCAAGGACTCCCACATGGAATTAGATGGGGTGCCTTATTCCATATCTTTCTGAATGTGCACCATCTCCACTAATATGTCATTGGGTTATTTTCACAAATCTTTCTTCTTATTCCTTTCCCATATCCCAACCTTGATTTTAAGTAATTTTAATTTCTCCGAAACATTTGTCATTGGGTAAACATGATCATTCCTTGTTATAAAAAGCCATGTGGTTTGTACCAGTTCATTAAAGTCAACATCCTCCATCTAGACCCTATTGAAATTAAATGGAATACCCAAACAATCTTGTTCCATCCTCCATTGAATTATGGTGAGGAGATGATCAGATACCAAAGAGCTATCCATCCAGGATTGCCAATTCCCCAATATTTCAACGAGGTTCTTGTGCGCCATGAAATGATCCAAATTCTTGTCAATATATCATTCCCCAAATCTACCATTGCTCCAAGTACGCAAGAGTAGATAGGGTCTGATATCAACCAGATGTTTAGTGGCAAACATGTTTATTAATATGTTTGCCAAAGGATCCCATTTTTCACCTAGACCCCCATACTTCCTCCCTAGAAATAGTTGCATTATAATCCTCGACCATAATGAGAGACCCAATTTTAAGGATATCACAAGCCTCCATCCTATCCCAAAAAGATATTCTATATTTGTATGGCGCATATAGGTTAAGGAAGTGTATTCATTCTGCAACCCCACGAACATACTCAGATATAAGAATGCTAGCAAAAAAATTTATGCCCTCAGCTTGGCCAATCTGGGGTCCCATAGAACAACCGTGCCTCCAGATAATCCACATGCATCCACTACAACCATATGCCACTAAGGAAGAAAACAAACCAAGTATGAAATGACTCTATCAAACGAAGACATAATTTCTTGTAATAAAATGATGAAAGGTCAAATCTACCCAAAAAACTGTTTGAAGGCAAGTTGTTTAGACAAAACCCCCAAACCTCTGCAATTCAAAGATAGACAATTCATCATGAAAACTCATTTACATGAAACTCTGCTCCAAGGCCCCGGGAGAAATCAGAGGAAATGATGGGGATGTCTCTCAATTTATAAGAATCCAAGAAATGAAGAGATTTAGCTGACGACCTTTTTTTGTAATACGAGGAACCTTGACCACCATTACACAACACCGTAATATTGCAAGACGAATTGGGGCTAATGGAAATAGAGGATTTTTTAGATTGTCCATGGTGTATGGTGAGGGAAAAAAGATCCATAGCCGAGTTGTTCATTAGAATTTCAATATCGCTACTAACCGAGTAGACTGATCAAAATTGGGAAGGTGTGGGGACCGTGGAGAATAAATTTTGAGTGTCTTCTAGGGCACCGATCCAACAAATGTCCCGTATGGTGGCATAAAATACATCTAAATGTTAATCCCCAGTAATCAAGCCTTTGTCTATGTAACATGTTATGCCATTCCAAGTTAATATGTTCAGGGAGCCCACCGGAGAGACCCAATTCCACCAGGTTCCATGGAACATGTTTATAACGAGTGACCAAATGCCTAGGTTAATATATATGAAATGACCGTTCGTGTCTCCAATCACCTTAAGGAAATTTCTCATCCAGAATTATCATGGTAAACCTGGAAATTTCATCTATACATAGTTGTTTTTAGAGTATCCTGAAAGGGATTGAAACCAACATACCATTGATGAAGTTGTAAGAAACTCCTACCCTGAACCCATGGAATCTTCATGATGTGCTCAAAATCCTCTTGATGAAGGAAGTGGAAACTTCACTAAGAAGTCATAAGCGCCTAGATTTAGGGGAATAACCAAGAGTCATCGACCATTTAGCTTTGATTAGTTCCTATATGTTCTATGGAGGAAGATTAGTAAATGCCCAATGACTGACTAGTGCACGTTTCTGTAAGTTGGTAATTTTGTCCCATAGAAAATCATGTCTAAAGTTGAGTAATTTTTTCTCTGAGTCAAGTGAAATAGATTTTCCATAGGAGTGTTTCTTTTTTCGACGATACAAATGTTGCAGAGGACGTGTCTTATCTCGAGTCTCCACATGTCTACCAACTATTGTAGGATCATGATGGAGGGAAAAGTTTGGATGATCCGAGGTACCACCTTCCTCCACCTATGAACGTTGATTGAGATAGGCCATCTCAGCAACAAGGGTGGCATGTATAAAGGTGTCATGATCAAATACATCAAAATTTAAACATTCAAAATGGCCACCTGTGGCAACCATGTCATCTAGTCCAGCCATGAACACCCCTTTACCCTAGAGTAAATGTCACCACAAAACCCAAATAGTGACGCAATTAATAGTATTCAGACACATCACCGGAAATCCATTCCACTAGGCATAAAAGTAATATATTATAGACTCCAGTAGAAAATGAAATGACATCAGCCAGAGAATAACACCACCTTCTAGATATGTGGTTAGGGAATGTACCTCAAGACTCCCAAGCAGATCACCAAATCTAGTAAATTAACTCCACACACAAGCCTTGTACCACCTACCACCTCGAGAGAAGGTGTGTCAGTACACTGCCAAAAATAGTAAGTAAACCAAGTATAAACATCAATCCATAATGGTAACATGAGAAAGTATATGTACACTTCCAAAAATGGAAACAATCCCTAGAATTAACAGCGATTGAAAAGGTCAAAGAGAGGAGGTGTTGACCACATTTATCAAGAATCAAAAAGATCCTAAATCCTAACAACTCAATCATATGTCAGCCAGACATAACCCGATCCCACCCAAGAAACAAGAAATGTTCCTTCCATTATCAAACATGCAAGAATGCATTCAATGACTCCATCGACCAAACCAATTGTCGTCGAAAGATTTAGGTCGCTGATTTTTTTTTAAATTTACTAGAGGAAGATATCCAAGATCTGAGACCACCTTGGACTTCAAAAACTACTAGAATTGTGTGTGCAACAATGGTGAAATAATGTTCCAAAAAAAAAAAAAGTGACAGTGAAGAACATTAACACTAGGACCCTATAAATTCATATCATAAGAAAAACCTATGAGCACACAACCATAATGTAACTAGAATCCCATAAAACCACCACCCTTTGAAAATAGAATAAATGTAAGTACTATGGGTTAACATCAACAACAACACCAACATCACGAACACCTCCACCACCTGCTATAGTACCTACATCTAATGTCTTTGCAAGGTTTCGAAATATTGAATGAAGAAATTCATTTACGCATAGAAAATTATTTCAATCTATCCAATAGGTGCATCAACATCAATTTCAACCTTAGGTGTATATAACTTATATAGTCTATTCCAAACTGACATGGGTCCTCCTTCGCGAAAGCTCAAAATGTTCTATAATGAAGCAGTATAGAATGTAGATAGTAAAAATAAGCAGAAGGAAGATATGTATCAACTCAGGGATTAGGTTAGGAATCATCCCCACTAGAGAGAGATATCACAAGGCAAATAAAATATAGGAAGAGTTGTAAAGAAACAACAAATACCTTCTACTACAAAAACAATACCAACTACGACCTAGTCTATGCACTAGTCACCGCTGAATTCTGTCGTAGACCATGTCAAAAACCACACTCTCAGAAGTTTTACTATTTCAAAAACTAATATTTCCTAGTTCTTACACTGCACCACCGCATCTCTGGTAGTCTACTCCTCTTGCTCGTCCACCCAATCTACAACCTCTCCCGTAGTCTGCTCCTCCTGTTCCTCCTCCACCCAAGGGCATAGTCAACTTGTTCCGTTTGTGAATTTTAACTTGTACAACCAAATGAAACCAAATTAAAAGACTCTACATCACAATAAACTCATTTTATCCACCTTTGATTCTCATTGATTCTGAAATATCAATTATGCACCAAATCTTCATATCAGTTTCATTCAATAGTCTCAGACCTCATATCAAAGAATGCTAACTTGATTTAACACTATGGTTAGAGGTTTACATACTCTACTACATATAGATTTGAATTATGACCATTTAAGAGAAAATTTTCATCACTTTAAAATCCAAATTTTTTATTACTTTAAACCCAAATCACAATAAAATCACAAATCTCTAATCAAGTATCAAAAGTCAACGAAGTGTTATCTTTTATACCTACATTCACTTTCTAATCTTAAAAATATGTGGTTGAAATATTCACTTTGCCATAAAAATTATTTATTACTTTGAAATACAAATTATTTATTGCTTTTAAATTCCAATCACAATAAAATCACAATAGTCCATGAAACTTTTAACTATAACATCCCATTTTCACCCTCTTGTAAATATTGTTTTCTACATAGTTATGCAAAATGATGTAAATTAATAAGAATATTCAAATCACAATAGCCCATGAAGGATATACAAATATCATTTACAAATGAGTTTTACAAACCCCAATATCCATCAAAATGGGCTTATCCAAAGAGATAACAAGTGGTACCTCTATATTTTTTTGGTTTGCATATTTATGTGGTGTGGTTTTTGAGACAATGAATTCAGATATTCCAAAGTTTTCATTTTTAAGTTTTCGATGTTTCGAGTCTAGACCAAGACTTAACATCAGGACTGATTTACAAAGAAGAGGAGCTGGAGTAATAAATATGATTAGGTGGGGTTGTCAACTTGACAACCTCACCTAATCATATTTATTATTCTAGATCCTCTTCTTTGTAAATTAGTCTTGATGATGAGTCTTGGTCTAGACTCGAAACATCGACAAATTAAAAATGAAAACTATGGAATATCTTTATATTTATTTTTCCATAAATATTTATAATTATTTAAATTTAAGTCACATTATTTATGTTTATTATAATAAATTGATATACATTATTATTTTAATAGACATGTTTATTTTGGAATATAATTTTCAAAATTTTAATTTAAATATCAATAATTATAAAGTAGATGGTAAAGATTTAACCTCTACAAAATATGTTAGAATATTCATAAATCAAAGGTTGAGATTTATCTTGAAAGTAGTTATGCATTTTTTTGTTCTTTTAATTAAATTAATAAATTAAAAGAAAAGGTCATACCATGGTATTGGTCCATAATATTGTAACAAAATCTATTTATAAATTAATATTCTCTATGGTAAAGCAGTGTTGCATCTCCACGTAAAGTGGGTTGAAACAATATGGTTAATAATCTTTTTTTTCCAAAGAAAAAATCAAACTTTTTATTACCGGGATAAAAAGTTACATAGTATATGCCGAAGCATTCATTTTGCTCTATAATTTGCGAATCATAGAGCTCACTAGATGAATATTCAATCCAGCTAAAAACAAGTAGAGAAAGTCACTGAGCATATGCATGGCCTCCTCATATGAGGAAAATTTCGGGCCAGTGCCTGTCAGAGATGAGAGCAACGTCAAGAAAAGAAGGGGCAAAAAATAAAAGCAAAACTTCATGAGAAAACGACCACAACGAGAACAAAGGAGCCAAACTTGGAGGTTCAAGAATTCCTCCCCTTTTTCTTCTCGACCTTTCGCCATTCTCCTTGGGCTGGGGTTATGGGAACAATTTGAAGTGGAATTGCTTCACCGGGTCAAGGGTTTTCTTTATCTGAATCTGAAGTATCTGATGAATGCTGCCTTTTGGTTCCATTGATTTCCATTGCATTTGGATTCTTTCCAGGTTGTGATTCCATGGTCTCTTGTATAGAAGTCTTTTGTGTTTCTGTTTGGATACTTTCGTTTGGACCAGGTTCTTCCTCTTCATCCTCTTCCTCCTCTTCCGAATCTAAATAGTTGAATTTCCATCCTTTTTGTTGCTTGCCGGTTTTCTTCTTTCTGTGGTTGTTCTTTTTGTATTCTGGGCAAGCATTTTGGAGATGTCCAGTTTTCCGACATATTCTGCATCTGAAATCTATATTTTCATAGTATAATGACTGCATCCAACTGCGATCTTTGTGTTTCAGTTTTATGCTTCCCGGTAATCCTTTACTGAGGTCTACTTCCACGCATATGCATGCGAAAGTAAAAATTCTTTCTTCTATTCTTTGTGTATCCATTTTGATATATCTGCCTATGGCATTGCCTATGCTTGCCAGTACCTTTTGATCCCAAAAATGGATAGGGAGATTGTGAAGACGAACCCATACTAGCATCTTAGACACAACGAAAGTGTTTGCATCAAAATCTGGGAACCATGGAGTGATAAAAAGACCCGAAGATCCCCAGAACCAAGGTCCTTCCTGAATCATGAGATCTCTGACTTCTGGTGATTGAAATTTGACTATGAAAAACCCTTTGGAGCAAAGATGGATCTCACAGTCCAGAGACCATTTCGTGAGAATCCAATGAAACAGATCAAAGGGTTTGGGCCAAAATCCATTAAAACAGCATATGATGGCTTGCTTTTCATAGTTGTTACATACCTTATTTGCTTTTTCTGTTTAGATTGTTAGTTCTAGAGTGTGTTGCAGTTGTTTCATTATGTATGAGCTTGGTTCTAATCCAGCCTGTTTTGGAGCTGTTGGAGAAGCTTTCCCCCTTGTAAAATATGCTTGTATGATGTTCCTTCATTTCTGTGCTACTGGAGTGGATATGGGATGTGGTTTGATTTAGATCCACTGCCTCCTTCTGCTGATTTTCCAAATGTTGCACCTCCTTGTAGTCTCAAATTGAGGATGATTGTAGATCCTGGCTTAATATTGTAATCCTTTATGGATCGGAAATCTTGAAGAGATCTACCCCTTGTTAACAGGTGTTTCTTGCCAGCCAGGTAGCCGATCTGATTGGCAATGATGTATTTCAGATCTCTTACACTATCTGTAGCTGAAACCCGTATCAGTGTTGAGTTCCCCTTGGGCGTTTTAACGAAGATTTGGAAGTGGTCATTTAATTCCAAATCTGCCCCGTTTTCCAGATCTGACTTGATCAGATCTGCATCAGTTCTGTGGAGCAAGACCTGGTCACGACGCCAGATTCCTTTCCACCAGGGTGCAGGCATTGAGAAGTTGTCGTGCTTTCCGGCCGCCCCTTTGGATCCCGCTGAGAAATTGTTCCTGGTCATCAAAGGCCTGATGCAACCGATCTCTGCCTTGATCATATGAGCAAGGCTATGGAGCGGCCATTCCTTGAGGATCCAAGCCATGTCAGACCAGTGGGAAGAAAAATCCATGGCAAAAAATGTAGATTTGATTCCAGATCCAGACTCTAACACTGCCCATGGCCCGAGATCTGTTCTCCCAACAGCATAGAGACTTCGATCTTGTCCTGGGTATCTCCCCTCCTCCGCTTGCAGGTAGTCGGCATCAGTAATCGCCTCGGAGAAGTTGCCGATGCTATTCTGCAGTCTCCTTTCAAGACAGATCTTGGATGCCTGCACCCTCATCTTTCCCATGTTGCAGCCATCTAATTTCCTGCGAGGCGATTCGAGCCAGGGGCTGCTGGATTTGACGAGAGAGTCACCAAGGAGGGGTTTCCTCATTGCGGCCTGCTGCATACTCGGTTCGCGAGGGATCAAAGACCACCAAGAGTCATAGAGCGAAAAAAACGGGATCCATATGGTTAATAATCTTGTATATTAATTCCTTTTATAATAATAATAATAATAAAGTTAATTTTTATGTTTTTCTTTTCTTTTAAATTTTAGCATGTGAAATGTATTTTGAGGTAAATGTTTGATATCTATCAACATTTACTAACAATTTAATTTATATGGCCATTCTAGTTTATACATAAGCATATGCCCCATTATAATTAAAAAATGACCATATATTATTCAATTAAATCAAGATGATTCACGGTATAAAGTTATAATTGTAATTAAGCTATATCTTATTTTTTATAAGATATAACATAAAAGTATTATAAAAATATTTTAATAAAGCATATTTTATGGTAATAAATAAAATTGTAATTTAACTTGTTAATTTTTTTTATTAATATTAAGATGGAATATTATTATAAAGTATATCATGTCATGAATTCATAAACACTATTTAAATTGAAATCATTTTTTAATTTTTTTATTAACTTTAAAATTATTTTAATAATAAAAATAATAATTCAATTTTAAAACTATGGTTGTTTATGAGATAAGGGATTTTATTCACATAACAATTTGATTATAAAAAAAGTTTATAAAGGTTTGCATACTCTACTCCATCTAGATTTGAATTATGACCTTTTAAGAGAATTTTTTCATTACTTTTAAATCCAAATTTTAATTACTTTTAAACCCAAATCACAATAAAATCACAAATCTCTAAAAGTATCAAAAGTCAACAAAGTGTTATCTTTTATACATACATTCACTTTCTAATCTTAAAAATATATGGTTGAAATATTCACTTTGCTATAAACATTATTTATTACTTTGAAATACAAATTGTTTATTACTTTTAAATTCCAATCACAATAAAATCACAATAGTCCATGAAACTTTAACTATAACATCCCCTTTTTCACCCTCTTGTAAATATTGTTTTGTACATAGTTATGTAAAGTGATGTAAATTAATAAGAATATTCAAATCACAATAATCCATGAAGCTTTAACTGTAACATCCCCTTTTTCACCCTCTTGTAAATATTGTTCTATACATAGTCATGTAAACTGATGTAAATTAATAAGAATTGTAAAAGATGATTGGAATGAGAGTGGACATGGATTCAAAGTCCCATTGTTAAGGGAGAGGTGGCTCTAGTCCACATGCCATAGAATGACATGCTATAAAAGTAGTATGCGGTAGAAACACAAGGGAGACAAATAGATAGAGAATGGTGCAAGAAGGAGAAATGAAAACAGTGAGGATGCAATAGAGGTTGGAAGAGAAGAAACAATAGGTGGAGCAGAGTGCTCTAGATCCCCGTGTTCTCACTTAGGTGGAGGAGGGCAGAGTGACATGGCACGCCAATAGGGTGACACATGGAGGCACATTGTCATGGTGACATGGCGAGAGAAATGGTGGGGGTTGCAAGTGATGTTGTAACACCACATAAGCCAGCCAAGGGTTTCATAGGGTAGTTCCTTACTGGTGCGCATGCGATTGTTTCTTAATTCCGCAAATTGATGATCAATGGTAGAGGAGGTTATGTATTATGCATGCATTCCGCAAATAGTGTATAATCAGGATAATCTCTGTGAATAAGTGTTATATTATTCAAATTTCTACATGGTATCAGAGCGAATTTTATCATCAGATCTATTATTCAGAAAGTGATTACATTATATTTCTTCAGGCAGAGTCTGTAATCGGGCCAGGTAGCCTCTGGATTCATCCTTCTTTTGGAAGGTGAGATATCCGGTAAATGCCCATACAGTCAATCTCTGTACAAGAAATACTTTGTTCTCACGAATTTTAGATCAGAAGCGGTTGAGTTTTGAGCTAGTGGTATTCAAATTTGCAGCAGTGTTTTCTTGGTGTTGAAGTTGAAATGTCTTTCAATGGATTGCCATTGGAGTATGCCCTTGAAGGCAGCTCGAAATATATTGCATGGAAAGACAGGATGGAGGCGGTGTTAGATGACAATGGGTTGAAGGAGTTCATAGAGGCTGAGGTCCCAAAGCCTACTGATGCTTCTCACGTTGAGGCTTGGCAAAAGAAGACAACAAAGTGTCGAAGTATTCTGTTGGAGGGCGTGAAGGATCACATTGTATCTAGCCTGCATGGAAAGGCTTCTCCATACTTGATGTGGAAAGCGTTGACAGATTTATTCCAAAGCAAGAGCGACCAGAGGAAGTTGGCGCTCAAGGATAAACTCAGAAACATTAAGTGTGAGAAAGGAGACAATATACCCAAGTATCTCACGAAGTTCACCCAATGCCGGGATGAGCTGGGAAGTGTGGGGGTGACTGTCGATGATGAGGACCTGGTGAGCTTGGCTCTCCTTGGTCTTCCAAAGAGTTGGCATTCCTATCAGGACTATGTCAATGGTCGGGAGAAATTGCCAGGATGGGAGAGACTTTGGTCTGATCTTGTGCAAGAGGAGATCAGGTGGAATACCAGGGACAGCTCTTCATCAAAGGCATCTGATGAAGAAATTTGTGCTTTGGCTGCCAAAGCAAAGAAGGGGAAGAACAAGAAATCTTCTCATTTCGGTGCGAAAGGCAAGAAGCGAGACATGTCCAAGGTGAAGTTCTTTCACTGTCACCAGCACGGACATTATGCCACAAATTGTATGCAGAAGAAGAAAAATAAGCAAGCTGCTAGATCTGCAACGGGAGAGGCCTTAGCCTCACAGTTTGAGCTGGATTTTTCACTGTTCGCATGCTTGGTATCAAGTGTGATGGGATCGGTATGGATTTTGGACAGTGGTGCATCTTTTCACATGGCAGGAGATTGAGATTTGTTTTCTGATCTGGATGAGAAAGATCTTGGAGTGCACATCGAGATGGGCGATGATGGTAGATACAATGTGACTGGTATCGGTACCATTTCCTCTGAGAGGGAGTCTAGTAAACCCTTCGTATTGAAGGAAGTGATGCATGTTCCAAGATTGAAGAAGAATCTTATCTCTGTGGCGATGTTAGAAGACAAGGGATATGATGTTGTCTTCAGCGAGGGAAAGGATTTCCTGTGCAGTAAGACAACTGGAGAAACCCAGAAGATAGGGGTTCGAGTCAAGAACCTTTATCAATTGCATGTAGATGGTTGCGCAGCAATGGCATGCAAGGTAGAAGGATTGGTGAGCCGGATGATGGCGAGCTGTGGCACCGGAGATTGGGCCACCTTCACCATGGAGACTTGAAGATACTGCAGCAGATTTCTACTGGGCTTCCTAAATTCACTCTTGCACAGTCAAGTCAGTGCAAGGGGTGTACTTTGGGAAAATTTGTGAAAGCCACCTTTCACGAGAAGGATAGTCGCGCCACGACGATCCTTGAGAGAATTCACACAGACATGTGTGGACCTTTCTCAGTAGCTTCGACAACAAAGCACAAGTACTATGTGATCTTTGTTGATGATTTCTCTCGAAAGTGTTGGATCTTCTTCATGCAAAAGAAGAGCGAGACATACTCAAAGTTCTGTGAGTTCAAAGCACTGGTTGAGAAGGAATTGAGGAAGAAGGTGAATGCTCTTAGGAGCGACATCGGTGGTGAATTCATCTCTGGCGAGTTCAAGGACTTCTGCAGTGCAGAAGGGATTCGAAGAGAGCTCATAGCTCCCCATAACCCACAGCAGAACGGTGTTGCTGAGCGGAAGAACAGAACGATCGTGGGTGCTGCACGGGCGATGTTGCATGATCAGGGCCTACCCCTTCACTTGTGGGTGGAGGCATGCAATACTGCAGTATATGTGCAGAACCGTTGTCCTCACAAAATACTTGGCATGAGTACACCCGAGGAGGCTTGTTCTGGTAAGAGGCCTGATATTTCCCATTTAAGGATTTTTGGTTCTCCTGTTTCCATGCATGTGACGAAGGATTCTAGGAAGAATTTGGAGCTGACCGCGGAGGTTGGGATATTTGTGGGGTACATTGATACGCCCCACAACTATCGTGTGTATTTGCCAGACAGTCACAAGATTGTTGTGCGACGGGATATCAAATTTCAGAAGGAGAAAGCCATGAAGTGTTCGCTTGAGAGGGAGCCACACTTGCATGCAGATGAGGAGCTATTAGTTCCTAAGGATGAGCTTCAGGATGTGGATCAGTGACAAGATGAAGTTCATGGAGTGGAAGAGACCACTCATGCAGCGCCAACCATCAGAGGGCGAAAGCTCACTACAGAAGTTGAGCGACTCGCTCAAGATGCAGAGAAGGTTGTAGGACCACCTACAGCACAACGCAGACAGAGACAGTCACCTGATCGATACATTGGATACATGGCTCTTGTGAGCAAATGTGTCGTGATTGAGCCATCCTCTTTCGAGGAAGCTGTGGAGGATCCCACATGGGTAGATGCCATGGTGGAAGAGTATGATTCGATTGTCAGAAACAGTGCATGGGAGATTGTCCCAAGACCGGAGGGGAAATTAGTGGTGGGTTCAAAATGGATCTACAAAGTGAAGCAGGCAGATGATGGGAGTGTGGAGAAGTACAAGGCAAGATTTGTTTCCCTAGATTTCTCACAAATAGAGGGGATCGATTATGAGGAGACCGTTGCACCTGTCGCAAGGTATTCTTCCATACGGATGATTCTTGCTCTCTCAGCGTAGATGGTGTGGCACATTCATCAGATGGATGTGAAGACTGCATTCCTCAACAGAGTCATTGAGGAGGAGGTGTACATAGAGCAGCCCGAAGGTTTCAAGATCTTCAGCAACGAGTCGCGTGTGTGCAGGCTCAAGAGAGCATTGTATGGGTTGAAACAAGCACCTCGTGCTTGGTACACACAAATAGACAGTTATTTCACCGGACTTGGATTCTCCAGGAGTGAGGCGGATCCTAACCTATACCAGATTGTGGTGGAGGGTAAGTTGGTGATCATTGTACTTTATGTAGATGATTTGATTTTGACAGGAGATGAGTTGTTGATACTTTCATGCAAGGAGGATCTTGCTAGAGAGTTTGAGATGAAGGACTTGGCCCTCCTTCATTATTTTCTTGGATTGGAAATTTGGCAGCGCAGTGACGGACTATTTGTTTCTCAGGGTAAGTATGCTCGGGAGATACTGGAGAAGTTCAACATGCATGGCTGCAAGCTTGTTAATACTCCTCTTCCTGGAGGTTGGAGGAAGGAGGATGCTACTTCAGCGGAGGTAGTGGATGCCACTGTTTATAGACAGTTGGTGGGGTCGCTTATGTATCTGGTCAATACACGACCCGATATATGCTATGCTGTTAACCAGCTTTCACAAGCTATGGTTAAGCCAACCAAACTCTTCTGGAAGGCAAGCAAGCATGTATTGCATTATCTTAGAGGCACATCAGGATATGGATTGTGGTACAGACAGGAGGATGAGGTGAAGCTATGTGGCTTCACGGATGCAGATTGGGCAGGGAGCCCAATAGACAGAAAGAGCACATCTGGAGGGATCTTCAGTATTGGGTCGACAGTAGTTTCTTGGTACAGCAGGAAGCAGAGATCCATGGCACTCAATTCAGCAGAGGCCGAGTATATGACAACAAGTTTGGCTACATGCGAGGCTATATGGATGAGGAAGATCCTGGTCGAGTTGTTCGGGTCACACTTGGAGCCTACTGTGATTTATTGTGATAACAAGAGTTGCATTAAACTCTTGGTTAATCCAGTATTTCATGATAGATCCAAGAACATCGACATAAGGTACTATCATATCAGAGATTGTGTGCAGTGGAGAATCATGTTACTTTCATACATTCCCACGGAGGATCAGGATGCTGATATCTTGACGAAGGCGCTCACTAGGAGAAAATTCGAATACCACAAAGGCATGATAGGGGTTGCAGATAATCCATATCTTGTTGAGAGGGAGTGTTGAAAATGCAACAAGATGATGGAGCTTAGTGAAAAGAAGTCGCCTTCACTAAGTGGGCCCGCAGGCTATTTTTGGCGCAAAGTCTATTTTTAAACTATGTCTATTTTTAGACATATGGATCATGGTCTATGAGTTGCAGGATGCTATTTATGGATGATTGGTCATGTTGGTAAAAATATATGGACCTCTATTTTTAGACATATGGGCGGAGTCTATTTTAGACTGCCAGTCTAAAAATAGAACAGTCGAATATTATTAGCTCTTAATAATATTTGGACTATAAAAATTATCTTATCCTCTTGCAACACTTCAGTTCGAGCTACGGATGTGGCACATGCAACTGCCAGGAGGAAATAGGCTTTTCCTATGGGTTAGTTGAGCTATTGCATGATGAACTTCAGTTAGAATTCAAGTGATTGAGTTTGGTGGAGTTGATTGAGGAGTTGATGGAGTTGTGTTCAGTTTGACTTAGTTGAACTAGTTGTATTTAGTCTGACTGCCAAATACACTAGTGATGAGTGATGTGAATTAATTATTAATTAATTCACTAATTATTAACTCATAAATCAACTAAATAATACTCATTTAACTCGGTTCATGGACAGTTCAGTGGAGACAAGTGTTAGAGGTGGGTGAAAGGGTGAGACTGCTATCAGTTGTGACTATAGCTGTGCATGAGATTTGCACAATCATTGATTGAGATTGCCAATGAGGATTGCGCAGTACAAGCCAAAGGAATTCGAACTTGGATCTGATCTATTCTCAACTTGGATTGCGCAGTAGAGGCAGGTAAACAATGGAGGAGATTTGAACCCGTGATTTGTTCAGATCCGAGCTAGTTTGTGTGTAGCAGGTGGAGATAGTACTGAGTACTTGTGAGGAGTATTGTACTATGTATTGTTACATGTTCTCTATCATTATAATATACAGATAGTTGGGGGTTTTCAGCTGTATGCTTTCCCATTACATACTGTGTTGATATGTGTGATTGATGTTTCAATGTGCGCATGCGATTGTTTCTTAATTCCACAAATTGATGATCAATGGTAGAGGAGGTTATGTATTATGCATTCATTTGGCATATAGTGTATAATCAGGATAATATCTGTGAATAAGTGTTATATTATTCAAATTTATACAGTGGAAAGGGTTTAATGGAAAAAAATTAAGTGTGCATAATTTTTTATCTAGATATCAGATTTAAAAAACTTTTTGTATCATTTGAAAACTCTCAACTAGTTGAATATGATGGTATAGGCCAAAGTTAATTTTTTTGACCTTGAGAGAAGAATAAATTATGTAACCTCACATCAATGATGAGACCATGGAGGTTGGGTTAGGGAAATTTAATACCCATTCAACCTGGGTTATCCAAGGGAGTGAGAGAGAGCATTATAGAGTGGTATGAGAGCCTATGAGTTCAACACTTGAACTGGATGGACTAAAGATAGAGGAAATGGAGAGATATATACAAAGGAAACGAAAGTTGCACATATACAAAATATATGCACATATATGGAAGTTGCACATATACGGCGTATATGCATATATGGAGGTTGTCATATATGCATATTATGGAAGTTGTGTACTACTTCTATATATGTGCAACTTCCGTATATGTGCATATACAGAAGTTGAACATATATGAAATATATGCTCATATACGAAAGATATACACATATATGGAAGACATGAGTTGCATATGCACATCTTTCATATATGTGCATGTCTTCTATATAATATGCGCACGTCTTTCATATATGTGTTTCTTCTATATATAAGCACATCTTCCATATATGTGTTTCTTCCATATAAGTGCATATACAGAAGATATGCGCATATCAAACATTGTGCATATATGAAAGATATGCGCATATCAAACATTGTGCATATATGAAAGATATGCAATACAGAATATGCACATGTATAAAAGTTGTGCGACTTATATATATGCAAGGAAGTTGTGCATATATAGAAGATATGCACATATACGGAAGATATGCACATATACATAAGTTGTGCATATACAAAATATATGTGCATATATGAAATCTATGCAGAACTCCAACCTCTATATATGTGCATGTATTTATATATACACAACTTCCGTATATGTGCTTTTTATGTATAGACAGTAAATATATGTGCATATGGTGGTTTTCGTATATGCATATATGGAATATATGTGTATATATGGAAGTTGCATATACACAGGAGATATGTGCATATACAGAAGATATGGGCATGTCCATATATGCACAACTTCCATATATATGCTTATCTTTTATATATGTGCTTCTTCCGTATATGTGAATATCTTTTGTATATGCGCATATACGGAAGATATGTGCATGTATGGAAGATGTGCATATACAATTGATATGCACATATACATAAGATATACACATATGCAGAATATATGAATACATATGCACATATTTTGTATATGTGCATGTATTCTATATATACACAGTTTTTATAGCATGTCTTATGTATATGTGTTTCTTCTGTATATGCACATATCTTGCATATATGTGCTTCTTCCATATAGGTGCATATACATAAGCTATGCATAATGAACGATATGCGATATAGAAGATCCACATATATAAAAGTTGTGCGACTTCCATATATACACATCTTTCGTACATGCATAACTTATGTACATGAGCATATCTTCTATATATGCGCAACTTTCATATATGCATATATCTTTTGTAAATGCACATATCTTTTGTATATGCACATATCTTTTGTAAATGCACAACTTCCTTATATGTGTATATCTTTTGTATATACGCAACTTCCATATATACACCTATCTTTTGTACATGCACATATCTTCTGTATATGCACATACCCATGCACAACTTCAACCTTTGTATATACATAGCTTCCATATATGCACATATCTTCCATATGTGCACAACTTCTGTGTATACACATATACAAAAGTTGCACATATATAGAATGTATGTGAAGATACAGAAGTTGTGCATATGTAAAAGATATGCATATATATGGAAGTTGTGCATATACGAAAGATATGCGCATTTACGAAAGACATGCACATATACAGAAGTTGTACATATATAGAAGATATGCACAAATATGGAAACTGTGTAGAACTCTAGCCTCTATATATGCACAGGGTTCATATATGCACATGTTTTTCATATATGCACAATTTCTGTATATGCGCATATCTTCCGTATATGTTCTTCTTCCGTATATGCACTGAAGATATGTGCATATGGAGGTTGTCGTATATACATATATGGAAGATATGAATATATACAAAACTTGCACATGCACAGGAGATGTTCCCATATAAAAAATATACGTGCATGTCCATATATGCATAAATTTTGTATATGCGCATATCTTTCGTATATGCACAACTTCTGTATATGTGCATATACAAAAGATACACATATACGAAGGATATGTGCATTTACGAAAGTTGCACATATATAGAGGCTATTGTCTGTGCATATTGCTAAAGTTGTGCACAAATTCTATATATGCTCAACTTCTGTATATGTGCATATACACAATTTGTGCATATATAGAAGATATGTGCATATACAGAAGATATGAGTCGCTTCCATATATATACAACTTCTATATATGCGCATATACAAAATTTATGCACAAATTCAACCTCCATATATACTCATCCTTGTTAAATATATAACATGTGAGTAAGTATAACATCTCAATTTCAAGATTATTGATTTTTGTGAAGCTCATAGAGGTAAATTGTCACATAAACAAAATTGTCATATTAAAATTTATCTTGTAAAGACTCAATATCACAATTATTTTATACATTTGAGTTAAGGTAGAGTGATATTAATTTTTAATTTATTTTATACATTAAGATAGAGGCTCAATATTGCAATTGCTACCATACTTACCATGCATGTTTCATGTTTTTACTAGTGTACATTTTCTCTGGTGCACTTTCATTATGCATATTTCTTATCTGTATTCTCATGATAAATAGTTTTTCTGCTCTTATACCCCATGCCTTAAAACAATCTTACACACTTCTTGTATTCTCACCATACATACTTTTTGTACGGAAGCTCATTCCCAACATAGATAATGGAAGGTCATGCCCATACATATACATCAATTTCATGTACATGATATATGCTCTCTTCATGTACATGATACATCTATTATTATAACTAAGAAAAGTTTCATGGTAATGATATGTTCGCCCATGCATGCAACATTGAGTAAGATATAAATATAAAATTAACTTAACTTGCAAACTTGCTAATTCGTACAAATAAATAAATAAAATCATTCTAACTACATTCATCAAAAGTAATTTAATATTGATAGAATATAACAACAAATCCACAACATGGGTTTAAAATTCAATGAAGGCGTTCTCATATACACAAGTCCAAATTCATGTATTTGTATTCAAAATTAGTCCAACTATACATTGTTCTTTTTAACAAAATGGAACTTTGTTCTCAACATAGATAATGGAAGTTCATGCCCATAAATGACATAATGGAAAAATGGCATTCTAGAATATGGGTCTTTAAGTCACGTTGGCCCGTCTTGGCACTCCCAAGTGCATTTATAAATTGATATTGCTGCAAAAATTAAATTAATCAATTAGCTATAAAAAACAAAATGCATAGAATCAATTTCACGTACATGATACATCTATTATTATAACTAAGCAAAGTTCTATGGTAATGATATGTCCATCCATGCATGCAACATTGAGTAAGATATAAATATAGAAGTAACTTAACTTGCAAACTTGATAATTAGTAAACAAAAAAATCTAACTACATTCATCAAAAGTAATATAACATTGATAAAATATAACATCAAATCCACATCATGAATTTAAAAGTCAATCAAGAGTTCTCATATTTACAAGTCCAAATTCATGTAATTGTTTTCAAAATTGGTCCAGTTATACATTTTTCTTTTCTACAAAATGGAACTTTGTTCCCAACATAGATAATGGAATTTCATGCCCATAAATGACATAATGACAAAATGGCAGCATGATTGATCTAGAATATTGGTTTATACATCACCCTTGCCCCTTTTGGCACTCCCAAGTTTATTTCCAAATTGATATTTTTGCAAAAATTAAATTAATCAATTAGTGGTAAAAAAAATGCATATAACTAATTTCATTAATTTATAATGAGATGTTGATCAATTACTCATTTTCATCATGAAGATCTAAGGCAATGGATAAGAATACCCTTCCTGGGTAGATGGTGGAGCACTTGGTGAAGGATATTTGCATAGTTCAAGGGTGATGGATAAAGGCATGGCGAAAGTGAAATACAGAAAATTTAGTGGGTGTGGGTGATGATACACCCCCACTGGTTGTACAATAGTGGGAATCACCCTAGGAGGGAAATTGGAATGTTAAGGGTGGATGATTGAAACAATGAGAATGGTGGATGACTAACAGGTAGAGGTGAGCATTAGGTAGGTTTTGGAGAGGTTATTATAGGCATGGGAGAATTTATGAAGGAAAAAGGTGGTGGGTGTGGGCAGCAATACATCCCCATTTGTTGAACAAGAGGCGGAAGCACCCTCAGGGAGGAAATTGGGATGTTAATTGCTAGAGCATTGTTCCAAATGTTAGATTTTGTTTTCAGTATCATGCTCATCAAATAATTTAATTCGACAAGTTGGAACGTTGTGAGATGTGGGTCCCTCAACTATAACAATAAAAAAGTTCATATAGTTATGCAAATGCATTGAAAATGATAATACATCACATTCACGTAAAACAATGCATAGTATCAAATTTCCCTACCAATTTTGTGTATAATGGAATGTTGCACTAACTCAAGCATGTGCTCCACATTTCTTTGTTTTTGAGAAGATAACTCCAAGTTTTCATCCATGCCTTTTTTTTTGCATAAACTCATCCAACCTTTTCAAATTTTAGTTTATATTTTCCTGATTTTGAATTGTGAGAACATCACATTTTTTATTGACTAGGCTCAAAAAACTATGTTTTCTCTTAGTAGTGATCTTGGATGGAGTTATAGTATTGAAAAACATTTTGTTGTATTCTTGACACACTTTGTCTGTCAAATTTTTCAATGCATATGCATGTTCCAAATTTGTACGTATTATGGATCTCAATTTCTCACGAGTTGATGAGTTAACACGTTTCATATCATCATCTTTAGAGAATGCACTATCTATTTGTACATGGTTGATTCAACATTATATGAGAAATTACCTAACTCATAAATGCTTGTTTCATTATGATAATTTGGACTGGGAGGAGAATCAAAGCACGGAAGAAGCTCTATTTGGATTTATGAGCCAAATATAGGTGTTTCATTCAAATAAAATAAAATTCTAGGCCTTTCTGTAGTAGAATTAGTGACATTAGGTAGTACATTTTCACTCAAAATAGTGTTACTCACTCACATCTCAACTTTCAATACATGTTTACAGATATTTCCATTTAGGGCCCAATTGTAATTACAGAACTGTACATTGGAACCTTTATATATGACATTGTACCAAATGTCACAAGTATCCTTATTTTGGCTACAAACCCAACAATCATTGTTACTCTTTTCATCTTGGGTGAATTCAATTGTTCCTAGATTTACATATGATTGTAATATAATGTGACCTTTTTCAACAACACATAAATTAACCAATCAACTCGGTTAGGCATTTATTGTTCTTCTCAATTAGGTACCTTTCCTTGATATATCAATGGTAAGATTCAATTGCATTGTTTGTATCTTCATTAGAATGTGGAAAAATTTTGTATGCTTTTGTCCACATATTTCTAGAAAGAAATTTATTAGTTATGAATTAAGAACTATACACATGAAATGAAAAATAGAGTCATTAAAGCCACCTATAAGAAACTTACATATTTTGTTGTCGGCTAACAAATTTGTTTTAAAATATTCCAAAAACTTGTTATGGCCATTGAATACTTCAAAGAACCTTTCCACTGTCTTTGTTATAGATTCTTCATATTCACATGTGTGCATGATTTCTCCTAAAGCACGAAAAATGCAGATTTTGTTTTCCCCTCCTTGGACTTTATTTCCAACATTCTTCAACCATGCACAATGAACATGCTCCACACATAATAATATTGTACACTTGATTGAAGACCTGGAATAACATAATTTTTAGAGAGAATATACATTAACAATATTTTTATGTGTCTTGTTGTCTCTCACTGCATTGTGGGTTTCAATTGGTCAAGGTTTCCCAAGATCAGTGAAGTTTGGAGCCACTTTCCCAGGTCATAGAAGATCTTAGATCTTAATCAAACCCTCTCCAGTGCCTAGTGCTCATAAAGGGGTTTCCAATGGTATATAGAAGACCAAAAAAGGACTACTGGATCAGAAGTTAGAGCCTGCTGAAGATTTCCTTTGGAAAGCCGAGAAAACCAAGAAAATGGCTAATTATGAGGGAATCCTACAATCCCACATCCCGCAAATAGGTAGTCGCGCAGTCACAGCAAACTCCAAAACTTATGGGGGCCTATCTTGCGATATAGTGTGAAATCACTAAGGGAGGGCCGAATTTTTTTAACAAACGGAAATGCAGAACAAAACCAAGTTAGGAACGCCCCTTTCTCTCTACTCCATGTGGTGGTATCTTTCATCCCAACGATCCCATAGTCCCGCATCTCGGTGATCCCGTAGTCCTGTAGATCGACAAGCTCTAAACTTAAAATACCATGCGGGGGTTGATCTTGCTAAATGGTGTGACATCATCAGGGAGGGATGAAAGCTAAATACAAAAGAAATGCATGAAAAATAATGGCGGCATGACCCCCCTTCTCTCCCCTCCACGTGGAGAAATACAGTGAATCCCGCAACCCACATCCCGCGGTCCCACAAGATAGGCATATTGGCGGGTTCCAAACTTAAAAAACCGTTTTGGGGTCGACTCTGTGGTATAGTGTAAAAGTTTCGGGAGAGGGTAGAAAACCATTAAGAAATCAAGTGCTTGACAAACAAAGGTTGGGCCACCCCTTTCTCTCTCCTCCATGGAAGTATCCCGCATCTCGCAATCCCGCATTATCGGCAATTAGAAGAACAGAGGGGTTACCTCCCCAATAACCGTGTGGGATTGTGATATTTCGATTTAGTGAAAAATCGCCAAGGAGGACTGAAATTCACTAACAAAGGAAAAGTTTGCAAAAATAAGGCCGAGCATGCCTTTTCTGTCTCCTCGAAGGGGCCATGTGGCGACATCTGATTGATCCTCAGAGTAGACATGGAAGTTTTCATCATCAGTGATGTGGCAGTATAGATGATGATGTGGAAGATGAGACCTGTCACCTAGTTTCAACGTTTTCAGGGGTGAAATGGGGCCCTTTCTAGGTGCCACATGTCACCACTCACAAGGTGACACGTGGAAGTGATGACTTCACCCCGCAGATCGGTGATCAAGCTATTAAGGGGAAAATCTAATGGTAAGGTGCCTACGATTGCGATATGCAAGAATCCCTCCCGGATGTGATATGTTTTAGTGGTTCTACCTCAAGAGGATTTCACGTCTAGACTGTCGTCCCACACTATGGAAAAAGGTAAAGGGTCCTATAGTGTGATTGTGATGTCTTAGGTGGGCCCGATCCTGCATATCGGCGATCACAAGTGTCTCGCGAAGAAGCTTAAGGAAAAATCACAGTAAAGCGTCGATATGCAGGATTTTTCATTACAAAGGAAGAAGGCTCCCAGACACAAGTCTTAAGGCCTTAGCACCTGAAGGTTAAGCCCTTGGTCCTAGCCCTTGGTTAAGCGAGGCTATACTAAAGGGGGTTTAAGGGGAGGTCGAAACTCGCTTGTTTCATGTTATTCTTAAAGGATAAGGTCCCGCGGTCGTCGTGCTCCAGTAGTGTTTTACAGATATTTAATGGGTAGATGGGCTATCACCTAAAAGACTTAAATGAAGCACAACACAACATTGGAGCAGTACACGGGACTTAGGAAGATTAATCACTCAGCATGGAGCCCCATCCCTCTACACAGCAAAAGACCGCCAATACAGGCACTTATAGTTGACCCAACCCCTACTTCACAGAACAAGGAATCCTAGCAGTAAAGGAAGAAGTGACGAGGTTAGTTGAGTAGCACAAGAGGCCATACCTTAAGTAGAATAGCTCTTGCAGCAGAGACGATCACAAGATGGGCAAGGAAATCTTTGTGTATTTTACATCTTATGTTTATTTATTTTTTGTACTTTAACATGCCTCCTTTCAAATGAGGCTTTTAATTCTGTAATTTTTTGGGCCACAGAGCCATCTCTGACTTAGATAGCTAGTCGACCCAACAACTGAGATTAGGCCAGAGCTATGTTGTTGTAATGAATGTTCTTCCTCCCTTCTCTAGATAAAGAATGGAAAGAAAGACTTAGAAAAGGTTCAGAAATTCTATAGAAAACACTGCATGCTATTTTCAGACTGTATCTCTTTGTAATACATACCATTTTCAAAATATCAAGGAAATAGTGGTGATTCCCCCTTCAAGTATTACAATATGTGTTCCCTTTGTCAAACTCATTTTTATGTTCATGCTTCTTCCCCGAATTCATGCAATTATAGTTTCTAGAAATATTTCAAGCTCCCTCACAGATTCATTAGTATCTACATGTTAATGCAAGTGCCTGTAACTGTTTCACAAATTCATTTGTCTCAACTTTGTTTATGAATATCCCTCTATGGACTATTGAAATTATATCTTTAAATCTGCAACACATGAATCATAGCATTCAACTCCTCCTTCATTCATTATTTCTTCTTGTAACTCAAATAAGTATAGAAATCCTTAATGCCTCAAGCTCTATGTGTTAAGTGTAGAATTCTTGAAGCCTTATGCTCTATGTGATGAGTTTCTCCTTCTCTTGGTCCTCTCTCATCTTCTTTGTAAAAGCTTATTAAGTTGTAAGACCTTGAAACACTTGGCCTCCATTATTTTTATGCTTATTTCTGAGATCTGAACCTATGAGGAAGTACCAGAAATCCATGTTTTATTTCTTTGGATAAATGAACCAACCCATTCCCTATATATATTGTATCAATAGAACATAAGTGATGTCTCCAGTTTCCTGTAAATCAACTGAGACACACCAATTTAGATGTGCCTAGGCACTAGTCTTGTAAGCAATCCAATGTTGTCTCTGGGAGCTACAACATGTCTTATAAAAATAATAAACACATCATGTTAATGCTTCAATTTCAGCACTAGAATCATCTGTGATGAAGGCTTGAACATGCCGATTTGGTCACTCTTTCTTCCCAATGGAAGAGAGAGTCGACGTCCATTTAGAAATATTAGTTATATTATTGCGTGATGATATTACCCAAGCTACTAGAACCCCATTGTGATGTTCGTCGAAAACCATTAAGGTGTAAAGTTGATCTTACATTACAAACAATGTACATACTTATATTTATATAAGATACATGCATTAAAATGAAGTTGAATAAATGAATCAGATTTAGGATAAATCTATACTCACCCCATACTTATTTGTACTAAATGTTTAATCCATTGACATTATATTGTTGTGAGAATATTTTAGCATCATCGAACGCATCCAATTTGTTTTTATGCCTATGATAAAATTGATGTTTTCAACAAGATCTTGTTTTCGGTAGAAGAAAAATCTCTCAGGGTGTTCCTTATACCAACATTCTACATTGTTTGGATCACTTTGACCTTTAACATACTCTAGCCTTATGGTGTCATTGTAAATTTTTAATATATATCTTGTCTTGTCATGTATGTATCTTGAGATATCCCTGTGTATAAGTCACTGAATCCATTCTTCACATCAGAGATAAACTTGTTCCATATCATTGTAACATTAAAACCTCTTTTTAAATGTTGGATAATAGATCACATATCCATTGTTAAATGTGGTGCATAATTGAATCTCATAGTCATATAAATTTCATTTGTTCCATGACAAACAACATTGGATTTATCAATATGACTACATGCATTATATATTATTACAACATCATCTGGTCTAAGTTGAAGTTGTCACACAATGAAGTGACATTGGCAACTAACTTTAATACTTTCATGTCGATTTCATTTTGTCTTTTGATCTAAGGATGCACTCATAATTCTATTTTTCGACCCCAGACCATATGCACACCAATAACTATATGTAAAAAAATTACAACAAATTAGATATAACATTTATGCATATTGAAAAAATTATACGTATATTGAAAAAGTATATAAAAAATCACATAGCATTCTCCATATATGTTGAAAAATATGTGTGTTTGATACCCCTGACCTTTTTACTTCAATGAGACCGAAGAATAAATTGAGTGGGTGCACATTTACTCGATTCCTCTCCCCTTATAAAATCATCAAGTTGACAATATGGAACAATTTCAACTTGGTCACCATCAATCTTTTCCCACGTTAAGTCTTCAACTAGAAATTTAATCATATCCTCTTCGTCTTCAACTTCCAACTCATCAATACTCTCACTTATTCATTCTTCAAATATCTATACAAATTGCATTGAAAATAATTTGGTTTGAGTAAATATTATGGTCTTGATTAATGCATATCACTAAGCATGGAAGTCTCATTTTTAGGTAAATATTTTATACTTTTCAAGTAAACCACTTTGGCCTTAAGTAATATTGAGGGGATATTAAATGACATTATGTGATAAGTAATATCATAAGAGATTAGGTCATTAATCAACTTAGATATTTATGAAAAATTTACACTAACCATGTATGGCATATGAAGTCTTTGTGGAGGTGGTGCCACCATGTTAGTGTCAATGGGTGACTTGTGATGAGTCATTGAGGTGGAAGGGGTCGAAGGTACTGCCTAAAAATGACACACGAGATGGTGTGCTCATGGGGGCCCTTTGAAGAGGGATCAAAGGGAGAGACATAACACCTCTCCCCAACAAACCCCCAATATTGAGAGTAAAACCACTAAAAAATGTTGTGAATTAAGAAAAGAGGCAATCCCCTCTATTAAATATTCTTTGAGAAAACAAGACAAAATGGTGGTGACTTACTAATGTTATAGAATAGGATAAGGACCATGCAAATCAACTAGCTCAGAAAGCCAAGACTCACCAAACCACACCTCAAATGGTTTCTCACGTAAGCAACAAGGGGGGTTGGTGTAGGTTTCTTCACATTATATACCTTGCAATCTGACTTTTAGATTTACTACGTGCCTTCATAAATAAGAGATAAATGTCTTGTCCTTCATGAGAAATTTAGGGGATGCGGTATATTCCCAACTTATCATTGATAATCAAGCCCCCTTCTTTTATAATACTAATGGATTGATTTGCATGTATCTCAATCAAAGCGTTATTCTCCCTTAAATCATGCAAGAATTTAACCCATAAAGGTTTGGATACCTCCTTCACCCAATCTAGTATTAAAGCCAAAAGAGTGTTCAATGGAGTAATGTGAACCATACACCTTGTTACATTCTAAAAATCCATGACCACCTTCAAAATTTGAAAACCAAAGTTGATGGAATCCTTCAAACCTTTCCATAGTTCATAAGATTCAACATGACTATTTATTGAAATATCAAGAACCCAAACAAATGTACTTTCAATTAATCCTATAGGATCTGTAATAACCCCTCAATCACCCACCACTTAACTCTATAACATGTTTATTAGTAAGTTAAGAAAATTAGTAGAGTTTTTAGAATTTTAATTGAACCATCAATAATTATTAGTGGCAGGGATTTAATTTTCTTGGAGTATTGTAGAATATTTATGTTCTTTTTGTATTTCTAATTAAATTGACTAATTAAAGAAAAATGGCAAACAACCAAGTTCCATATAAAACAAGTTATGGTTTTCGGTCATTTGGTATTGATAAGCCTTGATATTGTAACAAAGCTTATATACATTAGCAAATCTCCATGGTAAAGTGAGTGTGAATCTCCATGACTAAAAATCTCATTACATGTTTTTCCAAATGTATATATGTTTAATTTATGTATTACTTTCTTTTTGTAAATAATAATAATAATGATAATTTAAAATAAAACTATGATTTAGTTAATTTTTATGTTTTTTTAATCTTAATAATATGAGATATACTAAAGTAGTGTATTTTGTTATTGATTATGAATTGATGTCTATCAATATTTACTAGTCATCTAATTTATATGGTTGCACTAGTTTTGTTGAGTTTTCTAATAAAAAATATTTTTTTCAAAAACAAGAGCTCTGAAAGTAAATTGTTTACTTTGATGTATACCAAGAAATGCATGTCTCCTCCTGAGAATTGTAGTCCTACTTTTGTCACTACATTTGATGAGTTTAGTAGGTTATTTATTCAATATACTTGTGCTTTTCTAAATTGTGTTAGTTATATTTCTTTCTCCACTTATAAATAAATGGTAAAACATTGGTTTGGCTCCAAAGACATAAAACTTAATAAACCCTAATGGGTTAATAACATTTAGTAACAAATGTAAAAATCTCAATGATTATTATTTACATTATAATTAATAATATTAACAATAATAATTTAAACTAAAACTACAATTTAGTTAATTTTTTATGTTTTTTTAATTTTAATAATATGAGAAATACTAAAGTAGATCTGTTTGTTATTAATTATGAATTGATGTCCACCAATATTTATTAGCCATATCATTTATATGGTTGCACTAGTTTTATTATTTTGAACTTTTCAAACCAAACATAAACTTGGCAACTAAATTTTTAGTTCTCACAATTGCAATACTACTTTTGTCACTTCATTTGACAAATTTGATAGGTTATTTATTCAATACGATTGTGCTTTTTTTTAAACCATGTTAGTTATATTTCTTTCTCCGCTTATAAATAATTTTTGAGAACACTAATTTGGCTCCTAATACGTAAAACTTAATAAACCATAATCGGTTATATATTATTTGGTAACAAATTTCAAAATCTTAATGGTAAGTACGCTTATTATTTACATTTTAGTATAAAAAAAATTTACATTTAAATATTTACAACAATATTTTGGGAACATATTCCAATTCATACAAGATATATTATGAAGTAAGTTTACACTTCATTTCATTTTTTTTAATGGATAATTTGAATTTGATTTAGGTTTGGGTATTAATAATAGTATTTTACTATCATAATTACATTTCCACGATAGTTAATGGAAAAAAGGAAGCAATATTTACAAGTATAATTTATAATTATAATGAATGAAATATAGTTAATGGTTTCAATTTTCTTAATTATTTTTATTATTTAAAATACTTTTTTGGTAAACTTAAATATTTCGTTTTAATTTTTATTTGTAGAATTTATTTTAATGTATATTCACGTGAAACAAGAATTGGAATGTTTTGTGTATCATTGTCATATTATACTTAATATGAAAATGTAAGGTATTTATGTAGTCTTAAAATGGAGTGTGTGTCACTTTTGTGGTGAGGGGAGGGATATGTATTAAAGAAAATAAATTACATACATAAAACAAAGCGAAAAATAAATGGTTACTTTCCTTTTAAGTTATGCTATGTGATCAATCAAACAAGAAAAATGGATTTTGTTTGTTTTACCTTTGATAAAAGATCCTATTAAAATATATTCATCCTTTCCACTCTCAAAGTAACTAGGGCTTGTGGAGATATATTTTATGGCGGGTACTCGGGCTACGTCCCAAAAGAACTGGTGATGCTTCCAGCAACCAAAAGAATCAACCAAGGTAATGAATAAGGCTTTAGTTCTTCTGATACCTCCACATATAGGGATAGATGCCCTAAATGTTGGCCACTAGGATACCTTCATCTCACAGGGGCAGTCAAGCCTTTAGCTTATTGGTAATTAGTCGTTAGTACCGAGCACTATACAGGTTGGGTAGCCCCATATAGTACTGTATGCACTGAGACCTAAGTCAAACCCCCTATGAATTGGGTCATTGGGATGCCCATGTAATATTTTTCATGAGATGATGAAGGATTTGAAGCACCCTAAAATATAACTTCTATGTTTCAAAATGTAACATGACTTTGGCGTCTTATTGGATTCCTAACCCCAATGGTTCTAACCTGAACTAAAAATTATTTTATGGCACTTGTAGGGAAATTTAGTTTGTTCAAGTTATGGTTTCTTTTAGGAGTCTTCCTTCACTTATGGTGTGAAAAAATAAGCTAAAATAAATTAATTACAAAATCTCCTGAAACTGGATGCCCTTTATTTAATGTTTTTAGTAGCTTAGTGTGTGTAAGTGACAAAGTGAAAATACAGAGTGTGCAGTGATGTGGATATGCAATGACCCTTTACAAAAACCCCTACTTACACTAAGTTATGTTTGTTCCTTACCTGCAAAGAAAATAATGTGTGGTTGATGGGCTAATTACTTCCTTCCTATTACACTATGTGAGCCTAAAATGGGAGATGGAAAACCAAGTTCTTTTAAAAAGATTTCAGATGCAAGCTTAGGATCGTCTAAAAGACAAAAGGGAAGTAGGGGCTACTCCCTTTTTTTAATAACACCTGGTTCTTAGTCCCAATGCTAATGAAGTAAAAATGTTTTGGTTAGTAAAAAATATGTGTGGATTATGGGCCACTTACTCCTTTGCTAATTAAGCTATATGACTTGTGAAAAATAGAAAAACAAATTGAAAAAGATGTGTGGAGTATCGCCACTTACTTTTCCCCTGAATTATGCTATGTGTGAAATGCAAAATTTTTAAAGCCAAGACTAAGTAACTACCCTACTAATAGTTGAAATCTAAATAAGTTAATAGTTGAAGGTAGTTATGATTATAGGAGCTAGGGTTTAAATAAGTTAACAGTTAAAGTCCTTAGGGATGAAGTTTTATACAAATAGGAATCATAATACTGCTAAGGTTTTGCAAATAGGGTAGCAAGCTAAGTGCGCTTGATTGTGGGGGAAAACTCCACACTTAAGCGCGCTTGAGCCAGAGGTGATCTGGGATGGGTGACCTCCCGGGAAGACCTGGTTACCAGGTGCAAGCCCTGGAAGTGATGATTGATGCTATGTGATTCATTTCACTAGTTTCAATCTCACTACTTCACCCCTGTGAGCATCACGTGATGCAATGAGTGCTAATGGACTATTCAAAAATCATGAGAAATTAGTGAGTTACGGCTACTTCTCATTGAAATGGTCATAGATGAATGACTTTCTTAAGGTAGTTGAATCCCAAAAAGATATCTAATATAATGCACTGCAAAAACCCCAATACTTAAAACAAATGATAAGTGTTAAGAAAAATTATAGAGATTAAGAGTGGTAATTATTATAAGTAGTATGCATTATGAATGTTATAGATTATAACATACATGATTAGGAAACAACATATTTTATAAATTGTACTAAACTATAAATAATTTAATTAACATTTATAATCATTACATATTATAGTGATTAAAATATATAAAATATATCAATTTAGCATTTCAAAAAGTGGTATATGATGAATAATAAACACAAAAAAGTAACACACATTGTATTTACATAAACTAACTAATTATTATCTATTTAATATGATTTTTTTAATATAAACGAAACTCATAATGGATCCATGACATTCATCAAGGTATCAACCTTCTTCAACAATGTTTTGTTTTCTTCTATCATGTTTATAACAAGAATAGAACATCAATATATTAAATATATTTTAAAATTTCTATAGAGTGAAGGACCTTCCATACTAGAGAGTGAAATGCAAAGTAGTAGTGCTTCATATGTTGATTAATTGTAAAAAAAAATATAGATCGTTGCTTTCTGAAGTTTCATGGCACTTCCAAGATTTTACTAAATGGTTGTGTGGTTGGAAATTATTTCAACCCATCCATTAGTTGATTCGCTGATTAATGAAGGTTCATATTTATACTTTTAACAAAATTAATAAAATATGCCATTAGGTTCATATTTATACTTTTAACAAAAACAATAAAATATTCCATTAGGAGAACGAGGGCCAAGTGAGTAGGATATTGATTAATGTTGTAGAAAAATTTATTATTCTTTTATCATGATTAAATCATTTATTTCCTCCTTGATGATGTTTAGTTACTTCCCATTCAACCTAACTTTACTATTCTTCTATCTTGATTAAATTAGTTCTTTACTCCTTAAAGATGTTTAGGTACTTCCAATTGGTCCTTACATAAGTCGATAATGGGTTAACTTCATCAAGACCACTTGAATAATTCAGTTCATATAGAAAGAATGTGATAATGTTTGCATGACTATATAAATTATTCCTATTTTTATTTGTTATTTCAATTGGTTATAAGATAGGCTATGTGATAATATATGGTTTCAACATGTTATGATTATGATAATTACATAAATAAAAGTGTTGATAATATGATATTTATTTTTAATTTTTCTGAATTTTTTAAAATAATTTTTATTTAAAAAATATATAATATTATATACATGAATTAATAATAATAATTTATTAATCAAAAAAATAATTGTGAGAGTTTTATATATGGTGTAAGCTAGATGATTCATAGCCAAAGAAAAGTAAGCTATTGGTGAGAACATGTTAGTGAGTATTTTTCCTGCCAAGCAAGCAATTATATAGTTGGAGGTATTGGTGGAAATCTATACCTGGGACTCAAGTTCAAATATAGATTAGATTTTGACACATTGATATTTAAAGAGTATTTTCTAATTTCAATGAACGTAAACCAAAAGCTATCAAATGATATATCAAGGAACTAGCCATTTTCCAACTAACAAAAATATATTTTTCCTAAAATTTACTCTATATTGATTTATAAAATATAAAAATATAAAACAGATTGAAATTATTAACAAACAATATAGACTTTGTCTTAATAAAAATAATATTAAATCATTCTCTCAGAACTTAGAAAAAAAACATAGAACACTAAACTTAAACATAAATATGTATGACACATAACAATACTCCCAATATTTTTATTCAAAATTAAAAAATCTAACCCCTCACAAATTACTAATAAATTTCCTTCTATAAAGTTGACTATGTAATAATCCCTCATTTAAATGAGTTCACTAGATCCATAGTCTAAATGAGTTCAAGAATCCCAATGCTCTAAAATCCTTAAAAGGTAATACACTAGAATTAACACTTTCCCATAGTTTTGAGTGAAAAGCTCTTTATTAGAAATTTGTATTTCACAATAATTAACAAAATCACTTTGTATGTCCTAAATATTTAGTTAATGCTAATGCATGTTATGAACGAAGGCTAACTCAGAATTGCTGAATATATTTCTAATCATAAATAAAAAGGCCAAATAACATTAATTAGGTACTTCTCATTCTTTGATTACGGATTTTGTATATTTTAAATATAGATTAACAAAAAATCAAATAATTACAAATTGCAATAGTGATATCATATTATAATACAAAACTATAATTTTATTATATTCCTAACTTGTTTATAATTAATATATAATAAGACAACAACTCATATATTTTAAATATATAATTTTTGTCTAATCTTTGTATGACTTAGTCATTGCATTGAAAGGCATTTTATAATTTAGTGTGGGAAAGATGGTGAGGCTTACTAAATTTTTTGAAATATCAGTGTATATTTACTACACAACACACACACACACACATAACATAACAATGCAAATAGATACAATCAATTATAGGTACATATATAGATTTATACGTAAAAACTTCTATTCTACATAGTCCATAAGAATATGTCATTTCCATCCTAAATTTTATAATAAAATGGTCATAAAATATTATTAAAAATCACGGGACTCAAAGAATTGTCTATAATTAATTTTACTCAAAAATAGTAATGACTTAAAGAGTCAAAATTCTACATTGATCATAAGAACTCTATAGCTATATTCCAAAAGTATGGTTGTCCAACTATTCTTCTTTATATGAAATTATAAAATATATTATATTTACAATAAAATAATATATATATATATAGATACTTTTATTTTTAATATTTTTTAACTTCATTTATTTTTTCTCTGCCAAAATCAGAACTTTACATTTTTTTAATCCTTTTAGATATTACCTCTATTTTCAATTTTAAACCATTTATACTATACAAATAAATATATAGTTTGAAAAAAAAATATTAATATTAACAATAAGTAATAAGTAATGAGAAAAAAATGAAAAAAGTCATTGGGGACAGGAGACGGAGGGCGGCGCTATGGGGGAGAGAGAGCAGAATGAGGGTTTGGACCAACAGGGGATTATTGTTGGTAACCATGGAGGGAGGAGGAGGGGGGAGTTCCACTCCGTCCTCCAGTCATGTAGTTGTGAACAGAAGCAAGGAAGCTGGTTCAAATCACTTCAAGAAACCAATGGAGGCAGAAATAGAGAGTATTAGGACAGAAAAGCTGGAAAACGTAAGTTCTCATGAGCAAGAAGAGAATCATGAGGAATTCAGAGGAGAGAAGAGAACAGGAGGCAACAGTCAGAGAGCTAAGCACAGGAGTGTGACAGGACTTTATAAACCCATGTCAGCCATTAAACCCCAAGTTGTTTTAAATAATCCAGCGCTACAGGAGCACAAGGATCACATGGCGGCATACGCAATTATATGTAAATTTATGGGGATATGGCCAACGGAGAAGGCTTTGCAAGTATGGATAAGAAACCACTGGAAACCAAAGGGGGAAATAACCCTCCACCTTGGGTCCAAGGGATTCTTCACAGTGGTGTTCACAAACCTAGAGGACAAAGAAAGTGTTTGAAGGAGGACCATATTTTTATGCTATGGCTAGCCTCTACATGCAACCATGGGTGATGAATTTTGTCCCAAAACAAGAAACATTCACATTAGTACCGGTATGGATAAGACTCTACTCCCTACCTTTAGATTGCTGGCTGCCTGAATCCTTCAAAGCCATAGGCAATAAATTAGGTCATTTTTTTAAATATTAGAGGCGACTCTGCAAGGAAAATACACCTCCTTTGCCCGCATATGTGTAGAAATGGACCTATCGGGAGCACTTCTAGATGAAATAATTCTAGAAGTATATGATGAAGAATGGGTGCAGGAAGTGGACTATGAACATGTCCCATTCAAATGTCGTAAATGTCATGAACACGGGCACCTCATCAGAGATTTCCCTTTAAACAAACTAGAGGACAATATGAAAACCAACACAGGAAAAGACCCCGAAGGTTTTACCAAGATGGGAGGCAAAGGGAAAGGAGGAAAAAAGTACCAAAGGAAAACTAGCTAGGATAAACAACCAAGTCATAAAAATTTCAAGATTTAAGAAGAAGAAGGTGGGAACAATGAGATGAACCAAGCATCGGAGGATAATCTTGGAGAGAAGGAAAAAGATGCTAGCATGGAGGATGTACCTGATAACAACAAACTAAAGGAAGATCTTCCAAGCATCATGGAACTTGGCAGGGACCATGAGATGACCCCAAGTGAAATTGGAACAGAGGACCAAGAACTACAGGATATTCTTGAGAGGGAGAATCTCGATCTATAAAAGTTCCTGAAGCAGGGAACCACCAAAGGGGTTTATTCTCTACCACAAGAGGAGTTTGACAGAGTGCAACAGCTCTTCCTCTAGAGATCTCAAGCAAAGGGTTCTGGAGTCAAAAGAAACCATGACAGCCAGGAAAATAGAGGGGTTAAAACGATGGAGGTAACATCAGGACACTCTTCCAAGAACCTAGGTAGGAAAAGAGGAAGGAAAAGACAGAATGAGTTGCTGACAGAGTGTGGGAAACACATGATTAACTCAGGTAAAATGAAAGATCTTACTTGTTACTCATTTACAAACATTTCATAATGAAGCTCACGACCTAGAACATTAGGGGTCTAGGAAGTAAAAGGAAACAAAGAAATCTTAGCAATAGAATAAAAGAAGAAAAACCAGATATGGTGTTTATCCAAGAAACAAAATGTTCAATAGATAAAATCAGAGAGATACATAGTAAATGGCTCATTAAGTATGAGTATCTAGAAGTTAAAGCAGACAACATGGCAGGAGGGATTCTCACACTCTGGAACACCTAGAAACTTGGAATCCTGAATGCTTCAGCATCCAGGAACTACCTTTCAATGGTGATCCAACCTTTGGGTGATAAGGAAATATATATGATCACAAATGTCTATGGTCCTCAAAAACTTGAAGACAAACTCAGGCTTCTCACCTCACTGGAGGAGTTGAGAGAGAGACATTTTATTATGCCCTAGATTTTGGGAGGGGATTTTAATATGATCAGATCTCTTACAGAAAAAAAAGGTGGGACCAGAACACTAGGCAAAGACTCCACTGCCTTCAAGAACTTCCTAAATGACATGAGGCTAGTAGACACAGAGACAATAAATGGTACCTTTACCTAGAACAATAAGAGGGGATGGGCTTCTCAAGTTGCTTCTAAACTAAATAGATTTATAATCTCGGAGGACCTCCTTCTCACTGGCCTTGACTTGACTACATTAATCCTTCCTTTTGGAGGCTCAGATCACTGGCCTATCCAAATTGAAGCTTCTTTTATAGGCACTCTAAGGAACAGACCTTTTATGTTTGAAAATGTCTCGCTCACCCACCCTGACTTCATCAGTAATATTGGTAAATGGTGGGTAGAAGATTTTCCCGTTCAAGGCACTAATATGTTCCTACTACAATAGAGACTGAAACACATCAAACTCAGGCTTAAAGAATGGAACAAAAAGGAGTTTGGCAATATTTTCAAAGCTAAAAGAGAGGTTGAACAAAAAGTACAAGGAATCAATCATATCCTTATCACAGATGGCTTTACCAAGGAAAGAAAAATGCAAGCTGACTCTCTTCAACAAGAATGGGAAGACAAATGCCAGTAAGAGGAGACCTTCTGGAGACAAAAATCGAGAGTGCAATGGCTTAAAGAAGGGGAAAGAAACACAAAGTCTTTTCACAAGTCAACCATGGATCACAGGTCACATAACAGGATTTCAAAACTCAAAGGCACTCAAGGGAAAGAGATCAGTACCCACAAAGAAATGGAATGTTCTCTGGTACATCATTTCCAAAGCATAGCAGAGGAGCCTCTCGTAGACAGATCAAAATTTATAAACAAATTCACAAAGTACATTCCAAAGCTTGTAACCAAGGAAGACAATTACAATCTCAATAGGCTAGTTACTGAAGAGGAAGTTAATGAAGTCATCAAAGAAATGAAAAATGGGAAAGCTCCGGGACTGAATGGGTTCAATGTTGATTTCTTCAAAGCATGCTGGGAAATAGTCAAACAAGATATCCTTGAAGTTGTGGAGTACTCGAGAAGATCCAAAATAGTTTTGAGGGCACTTAATGCTTCTTTCATAGCTTGGATTCCAACGGAGGAAAAAGCTATGACAACAGATAGATTCAGACCCATAGCTTTATGCAATGTGGTGTACAAAATTATTTCCAAAGTAATTGCAAACAAACTCAAGCCCCTTCTTCCAACGCTTGTGTCTAAGGAGAAAACTAGATATGTGGAAGGAAGGCAAATTCTAAACAACATCATTCAAGCTCACGAGGTTGTTCATTCTCTTAAGAGCAATAAGCGGGTATGAGCATACAACTTGACCTAGCGAAAGCTTATGACAAGCTAAACTGGTCATACATCAGGAAAGTACTAATGGCGTATGGCTTCGACCACAACTAGATAAGATGGGTAATGGCCCTTGTTACCACAACTAAGTTTTCAATCCTGCTTAATGGCTCTCCATCCATAACCTTTAGGCCTTCGACAAGGAGCTCCACTCTCCCCCTTCCTCTTTATTCTTGTGATGGAAGGATTAGGAAAAGTGATTAAATCTACCAATATAGAAGGAAGAATCCAGGGCCTCAAACTCACCCTGAATGGGGATGCCTTGACTTATCAACAATTTGTGGATGACACTACGCTGCAAGGTACACCCATAGTCAAGGAAGCTAAAGCGTTCAAACAAATACTGAACGACTTTGCCATGGCCGCTGGTACAGAGCTATTTAATACTGACATTGCTATTCAAAGACACCTCTTCAGAATTCTCGACTTTCAAAGAGATTAGTTACCATCCAAATATCTGGGAATACCTCTCACTAACAAACCTCTGAGCAAGGAAGTTTGGGAGCCAGTGACTAATAGACTACAAGAAAAAATTAGGAAATGGACAATCAGGTCCTTGAATTTAGTAGGACGACTAGTGCTTACAAAGGTTGCCCTTCAAACTATTCCCACCTTCATGTTTTTAGCTCTTCCTGACCCTAAAGGAGTTTTGCAACTCATCAGGAATATTCAAAGAGATTTTCTTTGGGGCAAAGGGGAAGAGGAAAAAAAATGGGCTTTGGTAGCTTGGGATAAGCTTTGTAAACCTAAGAACCATGGGGGTCTGGGACTTCATGACCCTGAAACCCTTAGCAAAGTCTTGGGGGCAAACATTTGGTGGAGATGGCTAAAGGAGTCGGCAACCCCATGGGCCAAGCTCTGGAAGCAGAAGTATACAAATAACTGGAAAGAAAGGGATCATATTCAGATGTCTTGGCACATCAAGGGCTCCCACATTTGGAATAGTGCTTAGGAGAATAGAGCCATAGTTCAGAAGCACAGTTTCTGGGCGATAAGAGATGGAAACCTAACCTAGTTTTGGGAGGATAACTGGTAGCTAGAACCTAACCTGTGTAGAGAAGAATTAGCCAATATTAAGAATGACACTGACAATAAAGGTTTACTCAGGGTAAGTGACTTCTGGGATCAAATAAGAAACAAGGATAAATGGAGAACATGGAAGAACTTGGGATATAGTGAAGAGACCCCTTTGAAGGCCCAAGCAAAAGCTCTTGCAGTTATCTTGGAACAAATAAAGATTTTAACATCTACATTATCTGACCAACTAAGATGGGGAAGAAACAATGAAGGCAACTTCAACCTCAAATAAGCCAAAAGAATTGCCATTGGGCTTGACTTTCCAGACACTGATAAGATATGGAAGGACCTATGGCAGAACTTGCACTCGATGAAAATCAAACTGTTCATGTGGTTGGTGCAACATAAAAAGACTCTGACTTGGGAAAATCTTCGTAAAAGAGGTTTAGTTGGTCCATCTAGATGCCAGTTGTGTGCTCTACAAGAAGAAATGATGGATCACCTACTCAACCTCTGCCCATTCACCTCTACCTTGTGGAATTGGGTAGCCTCAATCTTTAGGAAAACTAATAGGGATGCATCCAGTATTACTAGCACTTTAAAGAATTGGGAGAAATATTTCTCAGAAAATGAAACAGTCAACAAAGCCTGGACTCTGATTCCATGTTTTTTGATCTGGGATGTTTAGAAAGAATGAAACAATAAGATTTTCAAGAACAGAATTGGCTCAACACAGAGCATCATATCTTATATTATAAGACAACTCAAATAAACTGTAAGTACCTGTCTAAAGAAACCCCATGAAAACCCTCCTCTAAACCTGGATGCACATATACATTTGCAATTGGGTCTCCAGTTGTTGATCCCCCAGGGCATAAGCAAGATCGCAAGCCATACAACAGCGGGTAAGGAATTCTAGCAACCTCCTCCACATGGTTTTTTGAAATTTAATATAGATGGAGCCTTTAAAGGAAACCCTGGAGTCGATGGTTATGGTAGAGTCATAAGAGATGAGCAGGGATACATACAAGACATCTTTCATAGTCATTTGGGGAATGCCACTAATAATATGGTGGAACTCATGGCCTTAGAGCAATGCCTAGAAATCTTGATTAAGTCAGATTTACACAATGCTATTATAGAAGAAGACTCTGAATTGATAATTAATTCATCAAGAAGATATGCAACGGTACAGCACGAGAAAAATTGTCAAAACACTGGCAATTATTGTAGGTCTATTAACATATACAATCCAACCTGAGAGCCCTGAGAACACTCCAATTTGTTCACGTTCGCAGGACAACCAAAAGGTTAGCGGATCGCTTGGCGAATGAAGGAGTGCTCTGTTCAAGTAGTAATAGTAGATATACTTGGGCGTCGACACCCTCAAGGAAATTGCGTGAGCTTTGTCACAAACATGCGATCATAACAGGGAGTATTCTCAGAGTATGTAAATTCAGCAGTCAGGAGACTGATGGAAACAATAGAAAATGGACCAAGTGCAAGGGGTAAACAGTGGGCTGGTTGGCAGGTAGTCGACCATAGATCGCTTTGACCTCCACCATCCTATGGATTTCGGGAAGAAAACCACACGGAGGTTAAAACTTCAAATGGACTCGAAAAACAATAGTGTGGTGATTTATGATACTCATCAGGTCTGTAAGATAAAATAAAGCCTGGGCAAGTTACCAACCCAAAATTAACTCTGGACCGTCGGATCTCTGAGGGTGGGATTGCATGGTGATCTGGGTGAAAATATGATTGAAGGTTAAAACTCAAGTGGACCTGAAAAAATTATAGAGCGGCGAAGTTTTTTTCTCATTGGGTCCTTAAGATAAATTAATGAGTGGGCAAGTTGATGGCCCGAAATTAGCTATTGACCATCAGATCTCTGAGGGTAGAATCGCATGGTTATTGGGGTGAAAATCTGATCGAAGGTTAATCCCCAAGCGGACCCGAAAAATATATAGAGTGGCGATTTAGTTTCTCATCGGGTCCGTATGACAAATTAAAGAGCGGGCAAGTTGATGGCCCAAAATTAACTCTTGACCGTCGGATCTCTGAGGGTAGGATCACACGGTTTTCAGGTTGTAAAGACAACCAAAGGTTAAGGTTTGTGGTTAAAACACAAGCGGATGCAATGTAGGCCTTCGGTTATGTGGGCCCTCGACATCAAGAGCTTACAGGTTTGTTGATGAGTGAGACTTATGACATTTAGAGGACCCAAGAGAACCTCTGAACCTTCTAATCTCTATTTCAAGTTTCGTGTGCACTGGTTATCCAGAGCGTCGCTCTAAGGACGGTTAGATAGACGGGGCAACTTCTGTGTACTCTCTATTGGATGGAATGTTTTGACAACAGTCCTGTTGTAGTTTTGTTGAGTCAACCCAACTATCTGTTGAAGTGTTCATAGAGCTGGTGTTGGTGTTGTACAATATGTATTTTTTCTTGACTAATGGAAGGCTCCACTCTTACTTGATCGAAAAAAAGTAGTGAGAAAAATAAGATAACATAAACCAATAGAAAAAGGTGACCATGTTTATATGATTTATATTAGGGACTCTGTTTATTTACTCTTAGTGTGTTATTATTTTTGTTTGGATATTTTATATTATAAACTTGAGAATGAAATCAACCAAGGATAGTCATATTTTGTTGGTTTTTTTTCCTTATAATTATGAATTTCCAAGGTAGACTCTTGCATCCATTAGGCTTTATGCTTCTAATTAAGGATTTTTCAAGGGATAAATTCATAAAACTTAATATCTTCTTGAGAGATGAAAATGTCAAAACTTTATATGTTGGTCATCAATCAAGGGTTTAAAACTTTAATTAAAAAAATTGAATCAATGGTTTGTGTAGTCCCCTAGTGGAGGGCTTAAGACCATTAAATTTTTTGAAGCAAAAGATCTTTTGAACTACCACCACGGATACATCCACTGGTGAAGCAACATGAGTAGTACTAGCCCAAAATCCTTGTAATCTAACAAGAATGAATCATGTGCTACAGATACCATCAAATCAAAAAGAGAAAGAGGGATCAAAATCTATTATAAGTAAGACAAGTAAAAGCATGATTATTTTTCATGCTAAAATGGAGATGCATATGTCGTATCAGACAAGAAATATATAGATTCATTTTCATTTATGATGTTGTGCATTGGAAGCTTTTTTTAGGAAGATGAAGCACAAAAAAATGAACCTATGGTACACTAAAAGGAACATTGAGAAACTAGAGTTGGAACTGTAAGCAACATATCCATCATATAAAACTTATTTTGATCCCAATCCAATTGTGGAATTCATTTGCTTACCATCTATTAATCCACCTTCATAGTATTAAATAAAATATCATGCTCCTGATTTTTCTTCTAAAACTCATTTATCTTAAGGAAATTAATCCATTTGCAGAGTAGTCAATAAAAATAATGGTTTTCATGCAACAAATTTTCCTCAACAACATGTTCTACCTAAGGCATCTATAATAATCTCAAACAAAGATCATAGAATGAGCACTAAAATAAAACTTTGTTTTAATGTCATCATCACCGTGTATAAAATGTCTTCCTTCAAAAGGGCTTCCTTGAAATAATTGATGATGGTCATCAATAGAGTAGGATTTTAAGCCTTGGTAAAAAATTTCGTTGTTTCCATCTTGTAAGAAATTCAACCCTCATTTTGTACTACCTTCCTCTAATACATATACAAAATTGGCATTAAATGATCACGTAGAGAGATTTTGTTTTTGATAAATCACATTAAAATGTTATAACTTTGAAAATAAAGCGAGAACGCAAGATTTCAAGCTCCAAACGGGCAAGCATCCACATATTTCAAGCGGATTTCAAGCAAAAATGGGTAGGCCTCCATGAATTTTCTTAAACAGATTTCATGTAGAAATTGTAAGGCAAGGAGAATTACGATTCGATAACCTCCAATTTAAATAGAGAGAAGACAACTTACAAGTGAACTCTATTGCAGGTTACCATTGTTGGAGAGCAAGTGAACCCTATTGCAGGTTGCCTAGTCGCTTCTGCAGAGAGCTCGAACCATGTATTAGTCGCTAAGTAGGTGGGAGTAAACAACTTAGGGGTTAATGAAGGACATTAAAGAACTTAGCTAAAACAGACACTAAGCACTATACATTGTGAAGGAGAATGTTCATATGAACCTACGTCAATATCATGGTCAAGTTCCTTCAATATCGCAGGCATAAAGGCAGAAACAAGAAGTCAATTCCTGAGCTCTATGGATATTGCAGGTTTTGAATGTAGAAAGGCGTTGGATAGCAATGAGGTGTGTTTCGATAAAGTCACTAGCATCGAGCTCGAACCACGTTTGAGCGGGAGGGTAGGTGGGAGTAAACAACTGAGTTGTTAATGGAGTTAGGCGATCACTGACGTATCTCTACATTCAATTTCACCATCTTTTCATAGTATGAAATGCAGAGGGATGCCATGGGATGTGAATCCATGAGGGATGGGGATGGGTCGACGCTTGGGTTGATTGCCTTAAATGGGGACAGATGTACTTAAGGAGCATTAATGGATCAATAACTACATATATATTGGTTTCCGTGGATGTGAGGTGTTCATAAGTGAAGACACTATGCCACCTATACACAAGTTGAAGTACTAGAATGAACAATGATGGTTGAGTCTTACATCTACAACTACTTACCCATTTGGCAACATGCCACTTTAATGATGCAACTATGTTTGCTCAACTCTAAGTACTAGAATATGCAGAGATGGTTGAGTTCGAGACCTATAACGAATTACACATTTAGCGAAAATTACATCACATCCTCCTCCATCACATCTACCCACCATACATCCATTGTTACATAGCCTAATAAATAATTCTTTTAATAAGTTATCCAAGGGCTCTATTCAATTGATCCTTTATTTGTTATTCATGGACCATCCAAGGAGAACTCTCATAGCTTCAAGCAACATAACCATCTCAATTTACTTTGACATCCCCTTTCCACTGATTCACTATATGCTAGTTTATTTCCTTAATACAATTAAAATTTATACAAATAAACTATTATTTTCATAGCAAATCTTTAACCACTACCATATATATACAACCACTTACACATTTAGCAACATATATATATATATATAACATGCTTCCTCCACCATATACTCCCACCATAAATCCATTATCGCTTAACCTAATAAAAAATTCTTTTAATAAATTATTCATAAATAAAATCTTTTATAAGTATTCATTAAATCATCTCACTTCACTCTACTATTCCCCTCCGCCCCCTTTTGATTTTGATCAAAACTTTCCACTCACTTTCATATCTCTTATAAAACAAAATTTACCATAACTCCCCCGCCCCGGTTGATTTTGATAAAAAACAAAACTCCCCCCTTTTTTAATATCAAGTGGGACCTTTTCGCACATGGTTGAATGAAACTCGTGAGCTGTGTTACTCACGATAAAGTCAAACATCCCATATTCCAATGGCAACGCACAACCTCACTAACTAAATTGAATAATGGTCCCACTCCCTGCAAGTGGTGTTGCAACTTGCCAATAACAATTCCTGAGAGTACCCACATGAACGCACATCACATTTCAAACCTGTCTGCTGGTGACCAAACATAAAGAATCTTAAGGCGGTGGATTAAGATATCACTATCCAATGCGTAGTTGCACATCGATGCCAATGGTCTGCCTTCATCATCTTCTTATCTGGATTTACCTCCCTCGGCTTCAACATCTTTGCATTTGTCCGCCTGCATAGGCCTGCGCCTCATTTTCCTGTCATCAATGGCACGCCCCTCTATCAGAATAACACTGCTCGGCTTCTTCCTCCTCGGCCTTTCTATTCAGCTTCGGCTTTTAATCCCAGTTACAGTTTGTTGATAAACAGTCGTGGCCCTGATGTCAAGAACATTTTACCCTCCCATCTCTACAGTCTCCTGGTAGAACGTGGATAGCGAGTTCGCCCAAATTGGTGGTGGGACGCAACATTCCTTCTCAAATAGAAGGGGCTATTAAATTAGCGGCAGTCCACATGGCCATTTTTTATAAGAACTATGCTCAATCGCGTTGGTGTTTGGATGAACTTGAGTCCATGGTGAAGCCAATGGCTCCCATTATTCCAGTATTTTACTCCATGGTGAAGCCAAGGGCTCGTGTCATTCCTGTATTTTACGAAGTCAAACCATATCTACTACCAAGATTTGTAGATTTGGGAGGTTAATTTATAATGGCAGTTGATTAACTGTCATATTATCATTCAAAGTGTTTGGAGCACTTCTTTGAGAAGAGCAGTCGGAAGGACTTTAGCATACACTAGCCCTGAAATACAAGAGCTTTAAAGTCAGTAATTTGTTTTCAAGTAAAGAGAATTGGCCATTATTCTGGACATTGCATGCTTTCTCATAGGAGAATACAGAGATATGGCAATAAGTATCTGGGCTACAAGTGTATGTTGGAAGGGAATATAGAAAATATTATAAAATTGTAGTCATGTTAGAGATTTGGGAAGAACTATTGGCGATAAAAGATCAATGCGCAATGTTGTTTTGGGCAGCAGACAACTAACAACATTGAGTCATCATTTCTTGGAGCGACCTTGATGGGTAAGTGCTTCAATCATTTCAACCTTTGCCGGTCTTTTAAAGAATCTTTCCAGTTTGTTCATTCCAAGAATAATAGATCTGTGTAGTGTATATTTTTTCTCAACGAATAGATAATAACTGAAGAATGATAGATCTGCATATTTTTTAAGTTTGTTCACTTCAAAGACTGAACGATAGATCTGTATGTTTTTCTTCAATGAACAGATTATAACCGATGTTCGGGGGAATTAAGATGGTCGGAACCTTAAATATCCAACATTCGGTAGGCATGGGGATGAGTTCTGAAAAATGGCAGTAGGAAAAATGGAGAAATGAAGTGTTCAGGATCTGTTTGAGGCATCTTCTCGGTGTTTTCCAGTTCCGTGTTTTGAGGAACTTGGGTTTTGTTGCAGCTGAAAATGGGTTTCAGATGTAAACATTGTCAAAGAAATACATATTGTAGCCAAGTATGCAATGGGTTCAAGATGGTTTTCAGATGTAAACATTGTCAAAGAAATACATATTGTAGCCAAATATGCAATGGTATCATGATCCATGGTTGTCAATTCAAACTAAGGTTATCATTATTTACTTATTGTTTGTGTCTTGCTACACCACTCATGTCAAGTAGCTTATAAATGGTAGAACTCCAGACTGTAACTGGGAGGTTTTGTTTTATTACAGATTCGGTGATTGGCTACAGAATATGTAGACTGTTATATGCATCAGTATGGATTTTTTTATTTGAATGCTTTGGGTTTGAAAGTGATATTAGCTTGAGCATTGATCTGGAAATAACCAATGCCTAACTTCTGAAAATTACAAACAGAAGTTGTAAAACAACACTTTTGAAAAATTTACAAAATTCTAATCCCTGTATAAACACCATATAAACAGCCCCAAATTTTACTGGTTTTTGAGAATTTCACCCATATAGATTTATATAGTGTATTGTTAAAAAAATTGCACATGCTAGAAGGTTGAAAGGTTGTGAGCCTCTCTGGGAGTAGATAAATTGCCACTTGACAAATTTCGAAAAAGGCCAGTAAGGGTATTGAGACTCTTTATTGAAAATGCCCACCAATAGTGTTGAGGATGACAGTGATAGGATGGATAGGTTTCTTCCCATACAGAGAAACTAATATTGAATAATGTCAGTTAATAATTTTGAAGGTTAATTCAAGGGTAGTTTGTTTTAAAATAAGGTATTTGTTTTGGTATTTCAGATTTTTTTTTGTGTCTCAGTTTAACTGGTTCAAATAGATATTTTCTTTTTCCATGAGGAAGCTAGTTGTTAGAATCATGAAACACCAAAAGAAGTGGTGGTGTCTAGGGATATAGTTGCTTGTGATCTCACTGTCCCTAGGACAAATTTGCCATGGAGTCTTTCCACCTTTAAATAGGCCACATTAGAGATGAATACCTTCTGCAAAACCATGGGTTCTCACAAACCAGAAGCCCAAAAACCACTGGTAACTTGACCAAGTCAAGTTTACCTGAACCACACTAACAATCCACAGCTTGAACCACACTAACAATCCACAGCTTAAACTTGACTGGGGGAAATTACCCTAGTCCCAATCATTCATCAACCATCTCACCTAAGATCTCACATTCCCCCCTCAAGCTAGGATACCAGTGCACCTGCCACCTGGTACCTATGCAAGTGGTCCATTCTACAACTTAATGACTCCATGTGCCTTTGCACTACATTTATGCCTAATCAAACTCTTAAAGCCTTACAACAATCCATGCTCCCACACAAGATGTATGGCTGAACAACAGCTCTTACAACTTTGGGAAATATACCTACAGTGGACCAAATCTTTTAGGGGGTTCACACACTACTGATGTTATCACACCAGTAAGCCTCTCATTACACATGGGCTCTTGAGCTATTTTCTTACTTCAGAAATCTTGAAAGTTATCACATAATTTAATTGGTGTGAACTAAGTTGGAATCATGTAAATACAATAAATTGGAATCTAAAGATGTTAGATTCTCATGAGATATTTTAGATATCTTTTTTTTCTTACCATATATCTTAGAAATTTTATTTTTCTTGGGAGTAGTCCAATAATTGAGACTGACAGTCATAATATTTATTAACCCTAACATGTAATTGGAAGCTTTGCTGATAAAAATTGGAAGTTATAATAACAGCCCAGAAGAGTGACCTGTGCTACTGTTTCTACTTTTATTAGTTACTTACCTTTAATGTATTTGTCTATATTTTATATGACATTTTCGATTGGTTCCAACACAAATTTTCCTGTATCTTGCTCTAACATTTAACATGAGATGTAGTCTGAACAATGATGGGTCTTCTCGACTGTACTCAAATCTCAAAGAAATATGTTCCACAAAACTTACTCCATTGTCCTTACGCAGAGTCTGAAATCTAATCCATCCTTCTTGCCTCAGGTCTGGGCTTCTTTTTTAACTTAAAATGTCTATTCAGGTAAGAATCAACATTCCATATAATCTTCAACTATTTGATTTTTGAAATAGTAATTTGTGCAGAAAGTATGAAGCCCTCAACACATTGGATTAGTTGAAAATTGGGTGCCCAGGCAATGCAATTTCTGCCTACAAACTATTTGTAGTTACACGAATCTTCAACTCTTTAGATCCAACTTTTTGGATACACACAAAAAGCTTAATCATTAATTGAATATATCGTAAAAAATACTTCGAATATGAATGGATTTTGAAGATCAACGAATTGACTATAATACCAAAAGAAATATCAATGGTGTTTCCAGCAATGGAGATTCAGAAAGAAACTCAGGTATATCTAGTCTCTGGGTTTGCAATGACCATACTAGTCGTGGAGCAACAGATAGGATGTAATGTATATAGAGAGAGGGTCGCTCTTAATTTTTGTATCAGAGAGATTTAATATAAATAAATATATGAAATTCACAATAATACAATAAGCATAACAAAAAATTTCACATCACACAAGTTTTTCTTAAACCAGTCTTCCGTACTCTGTTCAAAAAAATTTCACATCTCGTACCAGTTTTTCTTAATCAAGTCCTCTGTAGTTTTGTTGATAGATTTAAACGAACAATTTACAACAAGTGGAGAAAAATATAGATCACAAAGATATTCCGAAAATTTAAATAATCATGACAGGACGTGAAAGGTTGTTTAAAAAAAAAATCATGGGTTACATTATTGCGTACAGATCTTATAATTAACCTATAGACCAAAAAAAAAAATTGTAGGGAACTTACAAGCGATATGTTTTCTAAATGAGATATTTTGAGTATAGGTTTATTCCTGGGTTATTATTAGTTAATTGAAATGATTATTTAGTTATTATTGAGAATTTATCGATATAAAAATTGTTGTATAATTATAAAGTGATTTGTTTGCTAAACTGGTTATTAGATTTTTCAATTGATTTTGTTGTTGATTATTATTAGTTTAGCATTTACTAAAATAAGTTATAATGTTTAATTTTGAAAAACAAATATTTATTTTTAATATTATTGAAAAAAGACCATAATTTTGAAGGTCTTATTGCAGCTTTTGAACCATGTACATAGTTGCTTCAATTTTTTTGAAATAGTCATGATTTTTATAGCAGTTGTCTATAATGCGACTTTTTGGAAGCCTCTCCGGTGGGTTTTTCCGGTCAAAATCCGGCAGCAATTTATTGGAATAGCAAGTTTGATAGCTGGTTTCTGCACAATCAAAGCGTCCCAAGGGTTTTCCAGGGTGCTGAATCCAAATATGCAGTTAAAAAACCATTTTAACTGCAACAAATCAATATTTAACCTCAACCGGAATCTCCAAAAAGTCCCATTATAGACAACTCCATTTTTATATATTTGTGCAATGATTTTTCATGGTTAAGCTTCATTGGAAAAGCACCTAAAATTAAAATCCTTGAAAATAACATGTAAAGAACTTATTTACCATCATTTACTCCCCACCCACTATAATTTAAGTAAGTATTTGCATAAAAAACAAATAGGGACAAGATGGAAATAAATATACCTACAAGATGAAAATAAATATGCATGCCTAGAGTTATTGCCTCCCTTATTTATGTTTTCTTCAAACATTTAACATGTAGAAGTAAAAGTGTAAATATGCAACTTAATAGTGGTTACTACCCACCAAAAATTTATGAATTCTTTATCTCTTAATAGAAATTAAAAGATGAAGGCTTTTCATGTTTGAACATAAACATATTTGTTTATTTTATATAATGTTTTTAAGGATATAAAAAACTAATAATATTTTGTTCATATATTTAAAACAATATGACAAACAAAAAAAAAAAATCCCCAAACAAATAAATTCAACATATATGCTACATGGCTACATGGCTCATTGAGGTACTTAGGTCCAACAACTCTTGCCTTACAATTTTAGAATCTAAATGGTTTCTTTGACCATTTGGATGTTCTACTTTTGGTTTTGTCATATTTCTGGTTGTTAAATTGCAGTTAATTACATTATCACTGATTAATAGCAAATATTGATATGACTATGCCATTATGGGATTTTGAGTTTTCTTTTGAAAAAGTCTTATAAAAATCTTGGGTTCTGTTGTAGCGGCTGCAACACCCTCCAAAATTTTGGCCTGCATCCAAATTTCATAGCCTTTCTTGGTTTTTCCCCTTGATGGTCGCAAACACTTAGGCTCATCCCATGAGCTCTTGTTGAGTCTTCACACCCTTTTCGCTGGATCAACCACCAGTCGTCTTTTGGCATGTTGATCACTATGTCATGCTTGTGAGTTTGTTCTGGCATTCCGAAGGTTTGTCTTTGAGTGTATGAGTTGTTTTCCCTATATCAGCATCGATCACACTCACAGACAAAGTTGTAAAAATTGTCGCGCAAGTGTTGTCCTAGTCGTTCGAAGACATATTTCAACTGTCACACTTGTGGCTCTTAACCTTTGAGTCAGTCTCACTAAGCACATGTTGTCTTGTTGGTTTGATGTGTTTTGTTGTCGAGTCTTGCTAAGTGCGTGGTCACGTTGTCATGTATGCACAAGTACACTTGCTTTCACACTTAGTCAATTTTACCGAAAATCTGTCGAAATATATATGAAATTTATGAAGGAAACTTTAGTGATATTTTCATAGTAGGAAGAGACTTCATACTTGTATGAATGAGAAATTGCACAAATTAGTTCAAATGATCAACACATGAAAATGAAACGAGTATGGAACGGAGGTGGCAGTGATGACAACCATGAAGGTCATAATAGTAAAATGAGGACAAGGATATTTGGGTTAAATGGATACTAGAAGGACAAATTTGTCAGAACTAGTCAGAATGGATATTTGAATATAATGCACGATCATGATATTCACTGGTTTATTTTTTAAATATGGTCAGACCTAAATATATACATTATTCTGAATGTGTTATAGATTGGGTCCTTCACTATTTTAACACATTAGTTTGATGCATTATTGGTCAAACTTCACCACGATGTGCTGGCTCCAACATTAAAGCATTCCTACAATGAATTCTTTGCAACCATGGTTAATACACAGTGATGATATGATTATATGGCAGCATGGAAGCGTTATCAATGTAGGCATGTGTTATCAGTGTGGCAATGTTACAAGTGTTGGAAAATGCATTCTTAGGTAAAATTGACTTCGAGTTTGAGTCAAGGTTGACCTGGTTAAATAGTAGTGGTTTTGAGCACATGGTATAGTGTACCCATGGTAAATATTATGGTCCGTAGTATTGCATGTAATGGAGCCTATAAAAGGCTGTGAATACTTCATTTTAATGTAGTCCTGGAGGTAAGTGGTGAAGGTTCCCTTGACCAGATTGGCTAGGGTTTTGGCCAATGCTAATGAGATCTTACTGGGTTGGGTTTTTCCCCAAATTTTGGGTTTTCTTGGATAAATATTATGTCTATTGTTGTTGGTTATTTTATTATTCCTCTCTGTAAATCTCGGTAAATCTTAGTAATAATTTATCTCTCTGCAGTAAATTTCTTAACAACTGGTATTAGAGCTAAGTTGGTTTCAGAAGGGCGTTTTTTGTTGCCAAGGGTTTGTATTGGCCTCGTATATAGAGAGATAATTGAGTTTTTCTTGCAGATATGGATTAAAAGCCATATATTGTAAAGAAAACCTGCACATTATTAGGTCATGAGAGATTCAGTGGATGAGGAGGATATGTGCACATGGATTAAATAATTGATGAACCATGTACCTTAAAAGAGTGCCTAGATAATTGGTGGTTACAGCGGCTGGAGACCCATGTAATTCGGTAGATGGGTTCTTTTTATATGGACATTGATGTCATATGAACAAAGACAACAAAAAGGGTAATAAAAAAAAATATTATAATGGAGTGAAATTTTTTAATTTTCATGTAAATGGGCATACTGTTGTAAGACCTGGTAAGGCATGCGTACCCATGCTTAATTAACAGTAAATTCTGGGTTTGACCTAGGTAATAGGGGGATTTTGGGTTAACAAATCTCAGGTAAAAAATTTGAGGGGGGTAAGGGCTAGAGTGAGCGAGATTGCCTCACTTAGCAGGTTTTGGCTGGTTTTAGTCAATGAACCCCAAGTCAAATTTAACGGGGGAATTGTTAGGTAAAATTTACTTCGGGTTTGAGTCAAGGTTGCCCTGGTTATTTAGTAGTGGTTTTGAGCACATGGTATAGTGTACCCATGGTATTATGGTTCATGGTATTGCATGTAATGGAGCCTATAAAAGGTTGTGAATACTTCGTTTTAATGTAGGCCTGGAGATGAGTGGTGAAGGTTCACTTCGCTGGATTGGCCAGTGTTTTGGCCAATGCTAATGAGATCTTATTGGGTTGGGTTTTTCCCTAGATTTGGGGTTTTCTTGGATAAATATTATGTGTATTGTTGTTGGTTATTTTATTATTCCTCTCTGTAAATATCAGTAAACCTTAGTAATAATTTATTTCCCTGTGGTAAATTTCTTAACATGCATCGAATAAATGGCTAGTTGGAGAGCATTATTTTTTTTGAACATGCACCCACCATGACAACATCCAATGTGTAAGTACTGACAACAATGGATTAGGCTTTTGTGCCCTAGTGTTTGGAGTAGCATAGATAACTTAGACGACGAGGACATGATTGAAGATGTTGGTGGTAACATTGCATATGATGGTCTACTTGATGAACTAGAGGAAGTGTCTTTATCCATAAAAATATTTGATATAAACACTTTGGTTCACATATTGATAGCTTCAATATGTTCTACTCGTTTTAGTAAGATTGGAAGTAAAAAAGATTTTCAATATCGAAATAATTCTCTTCTGTTGAAGAATAACACCATGTTGCTTGAGTTGTTCAACTACCAGCATAACATCTTTAGCTCTTGAAAATTTTGAATCAAGTTGACATTAACATGGTTGATTGATACAAAATAGAGCATCCTTCGACGTGTTTGAAGAAAATTATGTAATTATCAAACTGCACAATGTGTTTCATTTTTGTTGATTCTTATTCTAACATGGGGAGTTGGTCCTATCATGTTACCTTATTTACCATAAAAAAGATTCATTGTTTGAAAAGAACATTGATCACACGAGTTGTATGTCATGTTTGATGCAATAGTATATAAGTTATACTTTATTTCACTGAAAAATAAATCATGATTGGAGCTCTATTGTGCTGAGGGTGCAAAGATTAAGTATTTCACTCTACATAATTGATATGCTTAGGGAAGTTTGAGAGAACTCTTATTGTAGGAGATGAAAGGAGCTTGTGAGGTAACTAAAAGGATGCACTACTCCATCTTAGGATACCAATCAATTTGATGCCGCAGTGGTGGAGCTCTATTGTGCCAAGGACACAAAGATTAATATTGGCAAAGAAAAGTATATCAGTTGACAGAGGTTCGAATCGTAGGGAAGATTGAAAAAATGTGGCAACGAAGTCTGCATTTTTCTCACCATAGCACCAAGAGAGCCCTCCCTAAAGTGCATTGACAGTCGACATGACATCTTCATCCCATGCCAATCACCTATGTGAAAAATACTATAAAGCTATCACCACGGAGTTCTAGAAAGCACACATATAGTCAAAAGCATGATGCCCTAGAGGAATGTATCACCGCCTGTATTAGCATAGGAACATGAGTTATTGAGTTTAAGGTATTCATTGGTGCTACATGGACAATATACTATCTCTTTCAGCTTAGTCATTTGGACGGTATTACAACTTTCACACGGAACCTGTTTGTGCACAAATTGAATGACAACATTGGAATATTAGCTATCTTACATATCTCTAATGGTGTTTGCATCATTGATGGTCAATAATTTATAAGCTTTATCCAAGGGATGAAAAAAATGCTAAAAATTGAAAGTGTGCAATAGAGATTGAAACATGTACGATTGGATATATCTCAACAACTTGAATCCAACGCAACTCATTTCACTCAAATCCAACATCGGATGCTCCCAAAATCACATTCTGTTCATTTTGGGAAACAACTAAACAAATTGAAATTTAGGTTGCAGGGATGCTTAATTAGTAGTCCGTACGCTGACTGGACCATGACTTGGTAGGTGATTGGGTTCTTCATCGGCCAATGGTTGGTCGACACTTGGCAACAGGTGATTGGTTGGCTTGGTTTAGTTTTATTGGTTGAACGTTGTTGTGGTGGCCCAATGACGGAGTGCCACATGGGCCAACCAGTGGCTGCCATGTGGCCTCCTCATGGCCAACCAAAATTTGTTTGGAGGTCGAATAACACCCCCAGGAGTTGAATGCGAGACCAAGTACCAAGCAACTAATAGCTTTACTGTCGCGCCACCTCCATGCCACTTGTTATATGACATATGCGAATTATATTTAAATTACAATGTTGGCATGGTTGGAGGTAGGGTCGGGGCTAAGCCCCAGCCCTGGTCATCGCACCCAAGAGGACCAAGGGCAAGACCGTGGACTAGGACTTAGCCCCAAACCCATGGTCACGACACCCACCACAACTCATACATCAGAACCGTGGGCAGATGAAAAAGGGGGCCAACCCCAAGCCATATGGGATCCCATATGGCCACAGCAGAAGCGCAAGAGGAGGGCATAAATTTAGTGCTAAAACCAAGTTCCATGGAACGATAAGACTGCATGTCAAGTGGTTGGGGGCTCGACCGATAGGGGTGGGCAATTAGCGCCAACCCCTAGGCACGTGGCCCCCATGTGGCCTAAATTTTCAAAACTGGGGGCTTAATACATCCTTAACAGTCCTAAAAATTCATCTATCGAGCGGGAATTCTGCCAGGTTTAGTGCGTCGGTTACCCGTTTGGGGTGCTCAAGCCAAGTTGAGGCCGAATTGGAGGATGGTTAGCTATAGAATTTAGGAAAATGAGGAAACAAACATAACTTTCTTAGTTTTGGCCAAATGAGGTGCTTAAAGAGCCAAAATGGAAGTTTTCGACTGTTTTTGGAGCCATTGAAGACATTGTTTTGGAGCCATTGGAGCCATTGGAGACATTGTTGGAGGTGGTGGATGATGTTTATGATTGGAAATTATTGGGGGGGGGGGTGAATCAATAATTTAAAATCTTTACTTTTGCTTGACTTAATTTTCTTCTTATGTAGCTAATGGTTTATGCATGTGCTCTATCATTATTGAATTCCTTTTGCAAGTGTTAGAGAGAGAAATTTGCAGAATTTTTTAATCAAGAATTCAAGAACATTCACACAACATTCAAGAACCAACAAATGGAGACACCATATATAAGTGGAAAACCTAAAGGGAGTATTTAACCATGAATTTTATGCTGAAAGCAATATGAAGGCAAGCTACTACTCCTTATTGCAACATATTTTTGTAGGCTCCAACCTACGAGAGGCTCCTACCTCAAAAGAAGCTCCTACACTTCTACTGCAGTCGTATGGGATCCGATATGGCTTGGGGCTAGCCCCCTTTTCATCCGCCCACAGTTCCGGTGTATGAGTTGTAGTGCGTTCCATGACCATGGGAATACGGCTAAGCCCTGGCCCAAGGTATCACCCCTTGTTCCTCTTGGGTGTGGTGACCAGGGATGGGGCTTAGCCTCATCCCTACTCCCAACCATGCCAACAATCTAATTTAAATATAATTCACATACGTTATATAACAAGTGACATGGTAGTGGTGCAATAATAAAGTTGTTGGTTTCTTGGTACTTGGTCTCATGTTCAACTCTCGAGGTTGTTGTTCGGCCTCCAAAAAAAATTTTGTTGCTCATTAGGAGGCCACGTGGTAGTGACTAGTTGGCCCACGTGACACTCCCTCATTGGGCCACCACAACAATGTTCAACCAATAAAACTAAACCATGCTAACCAATCACTTAATGCCAAGTGTCGACCACCATTGGACGATGAAGAAACTAATCACCTTCCAAGTCATGGCCCAGTCAGCGCACAAACTACAGAATGGGTATCCCTGCAACCCAAATTTCAATTTTTTAGTCATTTCCCAAAACTAACAGAAGAGGAAAACAATGGAAAAGGAGAAGCAGTGCAACAATAGACTTGACAACAGAACTATATATGAGGTAACCAACATTTGTGACTTGTTGTTGTGATTGAGATATTTCTATCCCTGTCTATGTTGTAGTTTGATAAAGAACAGGTTATATCCCGTTGAGGTAGGAGCCTCCCGCAGGTTGAAGCATGTAGAAAACTTGTGGGAGTTGCAGCTTCTTTTGTGGTAGGAGCCTACAAAAATATTTTGCAATAAGGAGTAGCAGCTTGCCTTCATATCGCTTTCGGCATAAAATTCATGGTTAAATACTCCCTTCAGGTTTTCCATTTATATATGGTGTCTTCATGTGTTGGTTCTTGAATATTGTGTGAATGTTCTTGAATTCTTGATTAATTTTTTTTTGCAAATTTCTCTCTCTAACACCTGCAAAAGGAATTCAATAATGATAGAGCACGTGCATAAACCATTAGCTACATAACAAGAAATTAAGTCAAGAAAAAGTAAATATTTTAAATTATTGATTCACACTGCCTCTCAGTAATTTCCAATCATAAACATTATCCACCACCTCAAACCGCAGAGTTAGCCCCTAGCGAGGAAGGGGACATAGTTCCTCCTGATGATGATCTAGTAATGGAAGTGTACAATTTTTCATATACTAAACTTTAGAAGAGGATTGTACAAGCACGCAGAGAGCATTTTCTAGATGGTCATGCATCACCTGCATTCATTAGAGAAAGGGTCATAGTGGCAAACACCGATAGGAATCCAAATGCCATTTTCAAAGCCAACTTGGCGTTCGCGGGTGCGCTAAGACCAAACACTTAGTATTTGATGGCTGAGAGTAATCAATTGATACAAAACCTATAGGTTTCCTGGAAAGAGATAGAATAACTCTGCAGAGTAGCGCAAAATGCAGCTCCCATACATGTCTGCTTAGCGGAAATGAGAGTAGCAATACGTGGTGAAGTATCAACACTTGGAGAGACCATTCAAGACCTCTATGAGGAGATCATGACTGTACATAAAGTAGTTTTCCTCTTGCATAGCTTGTAGCAAAAGAGAAAGGAATCTGTCAGGACTCTTAGGAATGTACAAACTTCCATCCTCACCATGCAATAATGGACAATGCAATACAAAGGGGCACTACTTAATTTGGTAAATAAAATGAATATGCAGGCAAAGCTAAAGAAAGAAAGAGTTCAAACGTTGATTCAGAACAACAAGCAGCTTACCTTGTTCATTGGAAACATTCAGGCCTCATATGTACGGTTGTACAACAATTCAAATTTCATGGTGAGAACCCACAAGATCCCATCACTCATCTCACTCACCGAAGCTAAACACAAACACCAAGTTAGGTAAGAGATTGAAGAGTACTTGGAGAAGCTGAGACTGATTTCCAAAAAGGAGGATTTAGAGTTGAACATACAAGACATGTAGAACTACATTAGTGGTCCTATCCAGATTAGAACCATATTGCTCTTGCTCGAGAAATAAGTTAAAAATGGTTCCAAATCATTGTACCTAGATTTTATGGCAGCTAAAGTCAGCTTCCAGTCTGACACAATCATGAATTTTGGTGATGTCAACACACAATACCAAGCTTGGCATTGATACATGACCGAGAAGCATCAAGTGGAAGTTGCCGAGCTAGAGTGTTCCCAAACTCAAGCATCATAGTGTCTTGTCTTGTTAGGCTGTCAAGTTGTCTCTACCCTATTTTGTCCTATATGGGTATGAGTGTAAAATGTAATATTATTTGTAATTATGTTGTAAGTGAAATTCCAAGTGCCAATATTGGAATATGAAGAGTCATCATGTAATGTAATGTGTCATTTTGTAAAGAAGTTGAAGAGTCATGAGGGTATTCCAAAGGTCACAAAGGGGAGTTGACGAATCGCCCCTTATTGTTATAAATAGAACCTCATAACTCATGTAAAGGGATTTTTGTGAGCCAAGATTTTGGCTAGGCTTAGGCTTAGAAAGAGCTTGGGAGTATTGTGAAGAGCCTTGGCTTCTCCATAGCGTAGAGAGAGTATAATTATTTGGAGGAGAAAGTGTTCTTGACTATAATGTTCCACTATTGGGGCTAGTTATAATCAATTGTGTATGTATGCATGGAAATTTCACTTATAACAATAAAATCAGAGCCAACACGCTTTCATGCATATTTTTTGAATATAGTAGGACTATTCTTGTTGTATTTTCAATGTATGTTTTTTAACTTACACTTATGATTATTAACTATTTCGCTTTCATTTGTATGAATCTTGTTGAATGTGTGTTGTTGTATCAATTCATCACTTCAAATTTTGGACTATTTCGCATCATAGCTTGTGATGTCATTCTAATCGTGTGTTCCTTTCACTATGCGTACTATTACAGGATTCCAAGGGGCACACTTCCTTTTCCTTTGATGTGTTGGAACCTTCATGCATCACACTTGACTCTCCGTAGGGTCACACACACTCACCCAAAGTTATCATACTTCTCTCTGCACCTTTTCGTAATCAAGGCATAACATTACCACCCATTGCTGGGAATCCTACTCCAAATGGTGTGAGGTCTAGTTGGGACTTCGTATTGGGGAGATCCCATGAATGTTGGCGGGTCGAGCACCGTCAACATTTCTGGGGCTAGAAGGAGGGCCAGATGAAAAGATGAGCCCTTGAAGTCTGTTTTAAATTTCTTCACTCATTTAATGACTTCTTCCATAATAATAATGCTGACATGTTTTTCTAGAGACATAAGCCTGCAAGTTCTAGTGAGCATTGTAGATGACTTTTCAACCCTTAAATTCGACAGTGAGGGTGAGACAGCCTTGCTTTAGCAGATTGTTCGCTTTCTTGAATTCTGCATGGAGCATAACAACCACTATAAGGATGTTTCTTGTAGGTTTTTCATCCTAACGTTTGAAGGGAGTGTAAGGAAGTGGTGTCACACATTGATCGATGCCTCCATACACTCTTTTGAGCATCTTGTCACAAAATTGTCTCACGCTTTTGACATGTTCGATCGTAAACATTTGTGCAAGAAAATTTTAGAATTGCAAAAATCCCCTGATGACTAGAAAATCTGCACGAGTCATAATATTTTTGAGTTTCTCCCAACATACCTCGGTGTCAGAGATTATAAATTTGTGACAAACAAGGTTGTTGTTCCAAATGACCCTCCGCCCTCTTCTCATCAAACAAATCTAGTTCCACAGGTTGAGGCGTGAGAAGTTGAGAATTTATCCATTGATCTACCACCATATTCTCCCACCCCACATACCCAAGATTTCAACATAGGTTTGGACTGTTATTCTAATTGTTGTGATGAAGTGTTATCTCCTCATCCTCCATCCTTTGGTCCCTTTGATCCTCTAGATTGTGATGCGTTGTGTTCATTGCTTTCGAATATCTCTTTTGATGTTCAGAAGGATCAAGTGTTGGATGGAGTTGGTGTTGAGGAGCCAACTTGTGATATCATTCAAGATGATTATGTGGGGGAGCCCATAGATGAACAAGAATCTACGATGAAGGATGATTCTCTTCCTTCCGCACCTCTCCTTCATCACCCTTAAATTTCCCATGATTCTATCATTTTTGTTGAATCTTTTGAAAAAATTGTTTTTGATGATGTTACTACTTTTGATCATTCACAGAACACGTGGGATGTCAATTTTTCATCCAAATGTGGAGAGGGTGAATCTTCTACTCCTGATCTTATTAATCTCTCATCTCATCTTTTTGAAAACTTAGAGGGTGAAATATATCATTTTTCATCTTTCCCTATTTGCGATTCATCAGATCATGAGGATGCCTCCATCTGTGATCTTGAGCTTTATGATCATAGCTGTCGTGACCTCTTCATTGATTCATTCAGTCACGATTCTGAATTTTTTGTTGCTAATCTTTCCTAGCCATCAATCTGTGATGATCTACCTTCTGATGAATTTGAACTTCCCCAAGTTGTCAAGGCACTTCAGCCTGAGCTGATTCTTATGTCAGGTTCTCGTAGTCCTGAGGTCAGTTCCACTTCCAATCAGAATAGTGTTGAATATTATGAGGCTCCTCATCACTCTATTGCACATATTCAAAATCAATTTGTTTTACAATTGTCACATCCTCCATCTGTATTACACGATCCTATTGCTCAGTCTTTTGATGATTCGTACATGGCGAGCACTGTTGAAAAAATAAAATTTTCTTCTTTCGTTCTCTTGCCTTTACAGTTTGAAATTTTGTGCTTTTATGTCTGTAACTCGCAGAGTGTTGAGACACAATGATATAGTTGCATAATGTCTTTCATGCGCTTTTCGTTGTTACCTTTATGCGTGTATATTCAAACTTTGAATTTTTTGGTTTGCATTTTACTATCTTTCTTATTTACTGATTTAGTTGTATATATTTCTTGACATGCATTCCCTTGCCTACATAGGCTAGCCAATGCATTGGTGGATCCATTGGAAGTACCATTTTACGTAAGTTTGGCCTATGCTCTATTTAGGTTAGGAGTAGGAGTAGTTTTTCTTTCTTTGTTTTTTCCTTTGATTTTATTTTCTTTGTTTTCACTTTCCTCACTTCGCTTCTTTCCTTTGTTTGTTTTCTTTTAAGATATAGGTTACCATATGAAACCGTATTTGGCTTCTTAGACAATCTTGATGAAATCCAAGAGGAAGTTGTACTTCTATCAACACTTGGTTATCTGTTTGTTCCCTCTCTTTATGAGAATCTTCCATTTCTTTTAGTCAATGATACTCTAATGGACAATACTTTCCTTTTGGAGAGAGGCATAATGCAATCAAGATGCTTTCACTTTAACTAGTATCGCTTACTCTAATCAGTGTTCTACTTTTGGTTAATCCTTGTCAACTAAGTCGAGTAGAGTAAGGAGGGGAGGAAAACCTTAACAAGTATGTTAGAAGTATATGTAAACATCCTTCTCTGAAGGGACAACCTCTTCTACTCTCCATAAGTTAGGATCCATATTCTACCCCATCAAATAAAGAAGTTCCTATGCACAGTTCTTTGAAGGAATAAAAAAATTGGAAAAATGAAATAAATGGGCGAAAGAAGAGAAATGCTTCCTACGCAGAGAGGTGGAGCAATAAACTCCACCGGGGTACTGCCCAGGCTCGCTAGTAGCAGAGCAATTATTGTGTTCCTGAAGTGACTCCATCAGGGTACTATTTAGGCCTACTGGTAGCAAAGAAACACAAGAGATGAAAATTAATACTCTGAAAATTTCTTTTACTTGTGCATTTATATACTACTCATCCTGAATCGAAACAAATTAGTTTGACCTGGCTTGGTATGTATGTTGCCGATAAAGTGAATGATAAGGATTATATATTTAACTCAAGCTAAGTGAAGAAGTTGTGATAATCCATGAACTGAACAATACTTCCAGAAGAGATAGAACTATTTTGCATGATACAAGATCCATACAAAGAGTTGGAGTTCTACCAGTGTTTTGCCAGTGTTGTAGCACCTACGACCAGTATCCAAATTTTTTCATATGCTTTGATTTTGGAGCCTTCCTTCTTATCCACAGGAGCTCATCTTACACTGATTTGGGTATTCATGCTTCGACTAAGACTTGTCTTTTTTATTTGTGATTTTGCTTGCTTGTTTTCACACTTAGATTATCTTTCTAAGTCACAAGATGATCTCCCAACTTGGTCTCACAACAGTCTTGGGCTTGTCTCAAGAAACTACACAATCCTTGAGGGAAAGCAGCCCATTAGGGGAATTTTGAGGTCTAAAATGGGTCTCCTAAGGAAATTGTAAAACAATAGTGGAAATAATAAAATAATATTAGATTACATCATCAAATTTTAGACAGAAAAAAGAAAAAATTACTTTTTCAACTCGTAGTTTCAACTTATGTCCCTATGGGTTTACTCACTTTTCAAGTGGGAACACTCATTGGATGCATAATTTGATTCCTCATCTAATGAGTATCCATGTTGCATAATTTCGATGGATCCTGCTACATGAAAAATGTGATTGCAATCCTGGTTTTTCATGTATTTCTCATTTTTTATGTTGTAGGGTCCATCAAAAGTATGCAACATGGGTACTCTTTGAATGAAGAATTAAATTTTGCATCCAATGAGTACTCCCACTTGAAATTTGAGTAAAACATTAGGGAGATAAGTTGAAAAGAAGACTTGAAAAAGTTATTTTATTATTTTTTAATATTTGTACTTTTTTACTACAAAAATGGTGAATCATCCCCCATGGTTGACATCATCATCTTGAATCATTTTTGTTCTTATAAAGTTTATTTCGGTTGTACATTTTTCTTAGGAGGCCCATTTTAGACCTCAAAATTCCTCTAATGCTTGACGATAGGAATTGTTTAGTCTTGAATGGAAGTCAACCTTGAGCTTAAAAATTGTGCAGTCATGGTAGGAAGCCGAACACTGAGCCCAAACACTGCACAACCGTCACTAAGCTTAGAACCTATGCATTGCACATTGAGTCCAAAAGTTTCTCAGTTCCTCAGAACTGTGCAGTATTTCCCGACAGTGTGCATGGCAAGCCCCCCCGGAAAATAAAGAAAACTGAAGGGAAAAAGATCATCCCTAGGAAGTATGGAACTATTATTAGTTTCCCGAAGATGGCACATTTCTATTTTTAGAATTTTCTGCCAATTGCCGCCTTTGTCCTTAATCTCAAGCATGCACATCATAAAAACTCATTAGCTCAAATCTAGTTTATCGACACCTCTAGAGCTCATTTTAGCATTCGATATTGGATATCTAGCATTCTCGAAGAGATCAAGGAACCTTCGATGGGGTCATCGTTGCTTTTCGGGGTGAGTTTTTCTTTTATTTCCTTTTGCCACCTTTTCTGCCATTTTTTTTCGTTTCGCTTGTGTGAGTGTTGTTTTGTTTGTTTTTCTTCATGGTTGTTGGTGTTTCAACTTATTTTACTTGTAGAGGTGTTATTTCAAGTTATCGATTGCCTTTCACAAATGTCGCATAGGTTTTCCTGTTTTTGCACTAATGGTCATCATTGCGGCGACTCTCCTTACATACTCGATTTTACTTCTGTTTGATTAGTTTTATCACTTGATCCACATTAATTCATTTACACTTAGTCAATTTTTCACTCAAGCTCACATCATCATTGACTTCTACTCATTTTTCACACTTAGCTCATTTTTCATTGACTTCTGCTCATTTTAGCTTATAGAGGTGTTGTTTCAAGTTATCTCTTGCCTTTCACAAATGTCGCATAGGTTTTCCTGTTTTTGCACTAATGGTCATCATTGCGGCGACTCTCCTTACATACTCGATTTACTTCTGTTTGATTAGTTTTTGCACTTGATCCACATTAATTCATTTACACTTAGTCAATTTTTCACTCAATCTCACATCATCATTGACTTCTGCTCATTTTTCACACTTCCACTGAGTAGATCTGTATTTCCCTTGGCCAGATTTTGCCTTGCCCAACTCGGCACTATGCAATCCTAAGGCTCAAGCCACAAGGATGGTGTTTGGAACTGCGCAATGCACAGTACAGGTTGGCTCCAGCTACGACTACACAGTTCCAAGGGTAAGCCTATAATCTTGGCCACTGAGACTATGCAATGCATAGTCTCTCCCAATCTTTGTGCAGGCTGGGACTGCGCATTACGCAACCTCAAGCCACAAGCTTCATCCCTAACTGTTGGGACTATGCAGCGAACAATTCCCACAGGAAACCAATCCCTCTTTGCAATGAAAATTGTGTAATCCTTCCCATCATATGCCTAGTTTTCTTCTTGATCATGCCTTAAAAGTTGATTTGTTGAAGCTAATGTTTGCTTGCCATGAGTGTCCTTTTTTTCCCATAGGTACCACACTTGTGAAGCACTTCTCTCCAACAGTCATTTTTACCATGGAAACAAAGAGAGCTGCTTCAAGAGATACAACTGAAAGAAGTATTGAGGAAGTAGTTGAGAAAGCACCAGTTAACTTTTCAATATATGTGAATACTCAACTGTTTATAGAAAAGATTTAACACTAACATGGAAACAAGTCCAACAGTAGTAGTAGAAGGAAACAATCCAGTACAAGATCAGGGAAGAGAAAGGTTGTTGACATAATATAGGGAGAACAAAGTTGCAGAGTGAAGGCAGATTCAATCCTTATGCAAGCATCTTTGGCAGAGGAAGCAGAGGAGACAAAGAGCAGGGTAGAGGAAGAGAGAAAATCAGAGGTTATAGGAAGAAAATCTGAGGGTGAAGTAAGCAAAACAAGAATTGAGGAAAGAACAGTAACAAAGTAGGAAAGAATAGGAAGGTAGAAGAAGCAGGAATAAGAAGAAAGGAAAGGAGAATTTCTAGGAGAAACAATGTTGATTCAAGTTGAATAGTAAGGACATAACCAACCAATAGCAGAGGGGGAGAGAGAAAATATGTAGGATCGAAGGATTGCTCAACAAATTGGAGACTTGATTGAAGTTGTGGACATGGAGTTGAAACTGGAACCACAAGATGAATATGTTTACCTGATGCCCAGTGGACGATTGTTATAGCTCCAAATACCACCCTTGGTATTTGTGATGTTGAGTTTATGGCCTAGGGCAACCCCTCCTTCCAGACTGGGTCCAAATATTTAAAAAATAGTTTTTGATTCCCTATACGTTACTTTGCCCCGAGATAAAAGCGTGTACATGCGGGTTAGTCAATACCCAACCCACGTATATGTGTTAAAACATTAAAAAAAATTAAATTTCCTTAACTATGGGCAGAGTTCACAGGTTTTACCTATTGATTACCTCCTAATGCCCGTGGCCCAATTGTTTCCCAACTAAAAACCTAATTGGGAGAAGTATAAATAGACTTCTATGGGAAGGCCTTAAGGAGGAGAAGAGATAGAATTTATACACTGAGATTATCCCTGACTGAGTCTGAAGTATCCCTATGCTTCAAGCACTTCCCCAAGTTTTTAGGAAACCCTTGTTTCCTTGAGTGTTGATATTCTCCCACTTGCTTGAGATATCATGGTATTGGTTATGGAAGGAGGCTGTTATGGTATAAGATATGCACATATATGAAAACTATGTAGAACTCTAGCCTCTATATATGTGTAGGGTTCATATATGCACATGTTTTTCATATATGCACAACTTCTATATATGTGCATGTCTTCTGTATATGTTCTTCGTCCATATATGCATTAAATATATGTGCATATGGAGGTTGTCCTATATGAATATATGGAATATATGGAAGATATGTGTATATACAAAAGTTGCACATGCACAGGAGATGTGCCCATATACAAAACATATGTGCATGTCCATATATGCACAAATTTTGTATATGCACATATCTTTCGTATATGTGCAACTTCTGTATATGTGCATATAAAGAAGATACACATATACAGAAATATGCATATACCAAAGATACACATATACGAAGGATATGTGGATATACAAAAGTTGTGCATATATAGAGGCTATTGTCTATGCATATGTGCAACTTCTGTATATGTGCATATAGAGAAGATATGCATATACGGAATTATGCATATACCAAAGATACACATATACGAAGGATATGCGGATATACAAAAGTTGTGCATATATAGAGGCTATTGTCTATGCATATTCTGAAAGTTGTGCACAACTTCTATATATGCTCAACTTTTGTATATGTACATATACAGAAGTTGTGCATACACAAAAGATATGCGCATATATGGAAGATATGTGCCACTTCCATATATACACAACTTCTATATATGTGCATATACAAAAGTTATGCACAACTTCAACCTCCATATATACTCATCCTTAGAAAATATATAACATGTAAGTAAGTATAACATGTCAATTTCAAGATTATTGATTTTTGTGAAGCTCATAGAGGTAAATTGTCACCTAAACAAAATTGTCATATTAAAATATAGCTTGTAAAGACTCAATATCACAATTATTTTATACATTTGAGTTAAGGTAGGGTGATATTAATTTTTAAGTTTCATTATACATTAAGATAGACGTTGAATATTACTATTGCTACCACACTTACCATGCATGTTTATTTTTTTTACTATTGTACATTTTCTTTGGTACACTTTCATTATGCATATTTCTTATCTGTATTCTCACCATAAATAATTTTTGTGCTCTTATACCCCATGTCTCAAAACAATCTTACACACTTATTGTATTCTCACCATACATACTTTTTGCGCGGAAGCTCATTCCCAACATAGATAATGGAAGGTCATGCCCATACATATACATCAATTTCATGTGCATGATATATGCTCTCTTCATGTACATTATACATCTATTATTATAACTAAGCAAAGTTTCATGGAAATGATATGTTTGTCCATCATGCAACATTGAGTAAGATATAAATATAAAAGTAACTTAACTTGCAAACTTGCTAACTTGTAAATAAATAAAAAAATCATTCTAACTACATTCATCAAAAGTCATGTAACATTGATAGAATATAACATCAAATCCACAACATGAATTTAAAATTCAATGAAGACATTATCATATACACAAGTCCAAATTCATGTATTTGTACTCAAAATTAATCCAGCTATACATTGTTCTTTTTTACAAAATGGAACTTTGTTCTCAACATAGATAATGGAATTTCATGCCCATAAATGACATAATGGAAAAATGACATTCTAGAATATGGGTCTATAAGTCACCCTGGCCACTCTTGGCACTCCCAAGTGCATTTATAAATTGATATTGCTGCAAAAATTACATTAATCAATTAGTTGTAAAAAACAAAATGCATAGAATCAATTGCACGTACATGATACATCTATTATTATAACTAAGCATAATTCCATGGGAATGATATGTTCATCCATGCATGCAACATTGAGTAAGATATAAATATGAAAGTAACTTAACTTGCAAACTTAATAATTAGTTAATAAATAAATAAATAAAATCCATTCTAACTAAATTCATCAAAAATAATATAACATTGATAAAATATAGCATCAAATCCACATCATGAATTTAAAAGTCAATGAAGACGTTCTCATATATACAAGTCCAAATTCATATATTTGTTTTCAAAATTGGCCCAGTTATACATTTTTCCTTTTTACAAAAAGGAACTTTGTTCCCAACACAGATAATGGAATCTCATGCCCATAAATGACATGATGACAAAATGGCAGCATGATTGATCTAGAATATGGGTTTATAAGTCACTCCCGCCCCTCTTGGCACTCCCATGTTTATTTCCAAATTGATATTTTTGCAAAAATTACGTTAATCAATTAGTGGTAAACAAAATTCATAAAACTAATTTCATTAATTTATAATGAGATTTTGATGAATTACTCATTCTCATTATGAAGATCTAAGGCAATGGAGAAGACTAACCTTCCTTGGTAGATGGTGGAGAACTTGGTGAACGATATATGCATGGTTCAGGGGTGATGGATAAAGGCATGGTGGAAGTGAAAAATGGAAAAGGTAGTGGGTGTTGGCGATGATACACCCCCACTAGTTGTATGATAGTGGGAATCACCCTAGGGCTGTGGATTGCCTTAGGGGGAGAAATTGGAATGTTAAGGGCAGATGATTGAAAAAATGAGAATTGTGGATGACTAACGGGTAGAGGTGAGCATTGGGAAGGTTTGGAGAGGTGCTTATAGGCATGGAAGAATTTATGAAGGAAAAAGGTGGTGGGTGTGGGCGACTATATATCCCCATTGGTTGAATAAGAGGGGGAAGCACCCTCGGGGAGGAAATTAGGATGTTAATTGCTGGAGCAGTGTTCCAAATTTTAGATCGTTTTTCAGTATCATTCTCACCAAATAATCGATTTCGACAAGTTGGAACATTGTGAGACGTGGCTCCCTCAACTATAACAATAAAAAATTTCATATAGCTATGAAAATGCATTGAAAATGATAATATATCACACTCATGTAAAACAATGCATAGTATCAAATTTCCATACCAATTTTGTGTATAATGGAATGTTTCACTAACTCAGTCATGTGGTCCACATTTATTTGTTTTTGAGAAGATAACTCCAAGTTTTCATCCATGCCTTTTTTTTGCACAAACTCATCCAACCTTTTCAAATTTTAGTTTATCTTTTCTTGATTTTGACTTGTGACCACATCGTATTTTCTTATTGTTTGGGCTCAAAAAACTATTCTTTCTCTTAGTAGTGATCTTGGATGGAGTTATAGTATTGAAAAACATTTTTTTTGTATTCTTGACATGCTTTGTTTGTGAAGTTGTTCATTGCATATGCCTGTTCCAAATTTGTAGGTATTATGGATCTCAATTTCTCATGAGTTGATGAGTTAACACATTTCATCTCATCATCTTCAGAGAATGCACTATCTAGTTGTACTTGGTTGATTCAACATTATATGAGAAATTATCTAAATCATAAATTCTTGTTTCATTATGATAATTTGGATTGGGAGGAGAATCAAAGTGTGGCGGAAGCTCTATTAGAGTCGAATATAGGTGTTTCATTCAAATCAAATAAAATTCTAGGCCTTTCTGTAGTAGGATTAGTGACATTAGTTAGTAAGTTTTCACTCAAAATAGTGTTACTCACCCACATCTCAACTTTCAATACATGTTTACATATATTTCCATTTAGGGTCCAATTGTAATTACAAAATTGTACATTGGAACCTTTATATATGACATTGTACCAAATGTCACAAGTATCCTTATTTTGGCTACGAACCCAATAATCATTGTTACTCTTTTCATCAGAGGAAAAATCTTCATTTGGGATTTGGTTAGCTATACACTTGGATGAATTCAATTGTTCCTCGATTTTTCTAGGTTGTACAAAACCAACTTATTTTAAATGTTTCATATGATTGTAATATAACGTTATCTTTGTCAACAACACATAAATTAACCAATCAATTCGTTTAGGCATGCATTGTTCTTCTCACTTAGGTACCTTTCCTTGATCTATCAATGGTAATGTTCAATTGCATTATTTGTATCTTGATTGGAATGTGGAAAATTTTTGTACGCTTTTGTCCACATATTTCTAGAAAGAAATTTATTAGTTATGAATTAATAACTATACACATGAAATGCAAAATAGAGTCATTAAATCCACCTATAAGAAACTTACATATTTTGTTGTCATCTAACCAAGTTGTTTTAAAATATTCCAAAAACTTTTTATGGCCATCGAATCCTTCAAAGGACCTTTCAACTATCTTTGTTACAGATTCTTCATTTTCACATGTGTGCATGATTTCTCCTAAAGCACAAAAAATGTAGATTTGGTTTTCCCCTCCTTGGACTTTATTTCCAAAATTATTCAACCATGCACAATGAAAATTCCACACACATAATAATATTTTACACTTGATTGAAGACCTAGAATAACATATTTTTTAGAGAGAATATACATTAACAATATTTTTATGTGTCTTGTTGTCACTCATTGCATTGTGGGTTTCAATTGGTAAAGTTTTCCCAAAAGCAATGAAGTTTGTAGCCACTTTCCTAGGAAACATATGATCTTAGAGCTTTATTAGACCCTCTCTAGTGCCTAACGCTCAAAAAGAGTTTTCCAATGGTATATAGAAGTCAAAAAAAGGACTCCTGGTTCAGAAGTTAGAGCCTGTTGAAGATTGCCTTTGGAAAGCCTAGAAAAACAAGAAAATGGCTAAGTATGAGGGCATCTCGCAATCCTACATCCTGCAAATAAGAAGTCCAACAGTCACAGCAAACTCCAAAACTTATGGGGGCTGATCTTGCAATATAGTGTGAAATCGTCGAGGGAGGGCCAAATTTTTTTAACAAAGGAAATGCAAAACAAAACCAAGTCAGGGTCACCCCTTTCTCTCTCCTCCACATGGCAGTATCCTGCATCTTGGAAATCAAGCAGTCACGTATCCAGGTGATCCCTTAGATTGGTTGGTTCTAAACATAAAAGACCATGCGGGGGCCTATCTTGCTATATGGTGTGACATCATCGAGGAGGGCTAAAAATAAATACAAAAGAAATGCATGAAAAACAGGGGCAGGCGGCCTCCATTCTCTCTCCTTCATGTGGTGAAATACATGCAAGATAGGCATATCGGTGGGTTTCAAACTTAAAAGACCATGCAGGGGCCAATTCTGTAGTATAGTGTAAAAGTTTCGGGGGAGGGCCAAAAACCGTTAACAAAGGAAGTGCTTGACAAAACAAAGTTTGGGCCACCCCTTTCTCTCTCCTACATGTGGCGGTATCTTTCATCTCGCAATCCTGCATTATCTGTGATCGGAAGAATAGAGGGGCTACATCCCCAATAAACTTGCGGGATTTCGATTTAGTGCAAAATTGTTGGGGAGGACCGAAATTCACTAACAAAGGAAATGCCTACAAAAGTAGGATCAAGTAGGCCTTTTTCTCTCTCCTCCAGGGGGCCATGTGGTGGCCTCTAATTGGTCCTTAGAGAAGACATGGTATTCGTTGTCATCATTTATGTGGTAGTACTAATGATGACGTGTCAGATGACATGTGTCACTCAGTTTGAATGTTTTCATGGGTGAAATGGGTCTATTTCCAAGTGCCACATATCACCATTCGCAGGGTGACACGTGGTAGTGATTGCATCACCCCGCAGATCGGTGATCGTAGTTGTTAAGGGGAAAAGATAGAGGTAGGGTTCCTACCATTGAGATTTGTGTGAATCCCTCCCGGATGCGATATGTTTTAGTGGTTCTACCTTAGGAGGATTTCGTGTCGGGACTATTGTCTCACACTATGGAAAAAGGTAAAGGGTCTTGTAGTGGGATTATGATGTCTTAGGTGGGCCCAATCCCACAAATTGGAAATCACAAGTGTTTGGAGAAGAAGCTTAAGGAAAAAGCACAGTAAAGCACCGATATGCGGGATTTTGTGTTACAAAGGAAGAAGGCTCCCAGACACAGGTCTGAAGGCCTTAGCACCTGAAGGTTAAGCCCTTATTCCTAGCCCTTGGTTACATGAAAATAATAGCATGAGAGGGTCTATACTAAAAGGGGCTTAAGGGGAGGTTAGAATTCGCCTGTTTCAAATTATTCTTAAAGGATAAGGTCCCGGGGCCGTCGTGCTCCGGTAATGTTTTGTAGAGATTTAATGGGCAGAAGGGCTAGCAGCTAAAAGACTTAAATGAAGTAGGGCGCAACATTGGAGTAGTACATGGGACTCAGGAAGATTAATGGCTCAACATGGATCCCCATCCCTCTTCACAGCAAAAGACCGCCAATACGATCACTTACAATTGACCCAACCCCTACTTCAAAGAACAAGGCATCCTAGCAGTAAAGGCAGAAGTGATGGGGGTGGTTGAGAAACACAGGAGGCCATACCTTAAGTAGAAAAACTCCTGCAGTAGAGACGATCATAGGATGAGCAAGTAAATCTTTGAATATATTACATCTTATGTTTATTTATTTGTTGTAATGTAATGCGCTTCCTTTCAATGATGCTTTTAATTTTGTAATGTTTTGGGCCACAGAACCATCTCTGACTGAGACAGCTAATCGACCCAACAACTGAGATTAGGCCAGATCTATTTTGTTGTAATGAATGTTTTTTCTCCCTTCTCTAGATAAATAGGGGAAAGAAAGACTTAGAAAATGTTCAGAAATTCTATAGAAAACACTACATGCTATTTTTAGACTGTATCTCTTTGTAATACATACCTTTTTCAGAATATCAAGGAAACAGTGGTGATTCCCTCTTCAAGTATTACAATATGCGTTCCCTTTGTCAAACTCTTTTTTTATGTTCATGCTTCTTCCCCGAATTCATGCAATTATAGTTGCTAGAAATATTTCAATCTCCCTCACAGATTCATTAATATCTACATGTTAATGCAAATGCATGTAACTATTTCACAGATTCATTTGTCTCAACATTGTTTATGAATATGCCTCTGTGGACTATTGAAATTGTATCTTTAAATATGCAACACATGAATCATAGATTTCAGCCCCTCTTTCAGTTATTATTTCTGCTTGTAACTCAAATAAGTATAGAAATCCTTAATGCCTCAAGTTCTATGTGTTAAGTGTAGAATGCTTGAAGCCTTATGCTCTATGTGATGAGTTTCTCCTTCTCTTTTTCCTCTCTCATCTACTCTGCAAAAGCTTATTAAGTTGTAAGACCTTGAAACACTCGGCCTCCACTATTTTTATGCTTATTTCTGAGATCTAAACCTGTGAGGAAGTACCAGAAATCCATGTTTTATTTCTTTGGATAAATGAACCAACCCATTCCCTATATATATATATATAGATATATATATATATATATATATATATATATATATATATATATAGAGAGAGAGAGAGAGAGAGAGAGAGAGAGAGAGAGAGAGAACATAAGTGATGTCTCCAGTGTCCTGTAAATCAATTGAGACACACCAATTTAGATGTTCCTAGGCACTAGTCTTGTAAGAAATCCAAGGGTGTCTCTGGGAGCTACAACATGTCTTGTAAAAAGAATAAACACATCATGTTAAAGCTTCAATTTCATAAGTAGCATCATCTGTGATGAAGGCTTGAACATGCCAATTTGGTCGCTCTTTCTTCCCAATGTAAAAGAGAGTCGACATCCATTTATAAATATCAGCTATAGTATTGCGTGATGATATTACCCAAGCTACTGGAACCCTGTTGTGATGTTCGATGAAAACCATTAAGGTGTAAAGTTGATACTACAGTACAAACAATGTACATACTTATATCTATATAAGATACATGCATTAAAATGAAGTTGAATAAATGAATCATATTTAGGATAAATCTATACTCACCCCATACTTATTTGTACTAAATGTTGAATCCATTGAGATTATATTGTTGTGAGAATATTTTAGCATCATCTAACGCATCCACTTTGTTTATATGCCTATGATAAAAGTGATATTTAAGATCTTGTTTATGGTAGAAGAAAAATATGTGAGGGTGTTCCTTATACCAACATTCTACATTGTTTGGATCACTTTGACCTTTAACATACGCTAGCCTTATGGTATCATTGTAAATTTTTAATATATATCTTGTCTTGCATGTATGTATCTCGAGATATCACTGTGTATAAGTCATTGAATCCATTCTTCACATCAGAGATGAACTTGTTCCATATCATTGTAACATTAAAACCTCTTTGGATTAAATGTTGGATAATAGATCACATATCCCTTGTTAAATGTGGTGCATAATTGAATCTCATAGGACTATCAATTGCATTTGTTCCATGACAAACAACATTGGATTTATCAATATGCCTACATGCAATATATATTATTACAACATCATCTGGTCTAGGTTGAAGTCGTCACACAATGAAGTGACATTGGCAACTAACTTTAATACTTTCATGTCAATTGAATTTTTTCTTTTGATCTGAGGATGCACTTATAATTCTATTTTTTGACCCCAGATCATATGCACACCAATAACTATATGTAAAAAAATTACAACAAATTAGATATAACATTTATGCATACTGAAAAAATTATATGTATATTGAAAAAGTATATAAAAACTCACATAGTGTACTCCATATATGTTGAAAAATATGTGTTTTTTATATCCTTGACTTTTTTTCTTCGATGAGACCAAAGAATAAATTGAGTGGGTGCACATTCACTTGATTCCTCTCTCCTTATAAAATCATCAAGTTGACAATATGGAACAATTGCAACCTAGTCCCCATCAATCTTTGTCCATGTTAAGTCTTCAAATAAAAATTTAATCATATCCTCTCGTTCTTCAACTTCCAACTCGTTAATCCTCTCACTTAGTCATTCTTCAAATATCTATACAAATTGCATTGAAAATGATTTGGATTGAGTAAATATTATGGTCTTGATTAATGCATATCACTAAGCATGGAAGTCTCATTTTAAGGCAAATATTTATACTTTTCAAGTAAACCACTTTGGGCTCAAGTAATATTGAGGGAATATTAGATAACATTATGTGATAAGTAATATCATAAGAGATTGGGTCATTAATCAACTTAGATATTTATGAAAAATATACACTAACCATGTATGGCATTTGAAGTCTTTGTGGAGGTGGTGCCACCATGTTAGTGTCAAGGGGTGACTTGTGATGAGTCATTGAGGTGGAAGGGGTCGAAGGTCATTGCCTAACACTGACGCATGAGATGGTGTGATAATGGGGGCCTTTCGAAGAGGGATCAAAGGGAGAGACATAACACCTCTCCCCTGTAGGTTTTAACCCCGTACAGAAATTACCTGGATACGAATTCTAAAACACAGAAAATAAACAATGCGAGAGCATAACACATAAAACACATATACACAGAGATTTTCCACTGGATCCCAAAACCGAGACTACCAGCTTGATTTTTCATTTTGTTCCTTTCAATGTTACAATATATATTTATACATGCCAAAGCATCCAATACCATGGACCGAAAACCATCGTGTCCAAAACCATGGACCGAAAAACATCGCGTCCAAAACCATGGACCGAAAAACCATCACGTCCAAAACCATGGACCGAAAACCATAGGTAGTTTCACCCACTTGTTGTTTTCTTTCCACAGGGGGCCACAAGAGAGCTTAGTCATTTTTCCAGCCCTGAAATGCCCATTGTTTCTCTACACCAAGAGAACTTCTCAAAGCTCGTAGATTTTGTCAATGCATCTGCAATATTGTTCAAAGTGTCCACCTTTACTAGCAACACCTCTTTGTCTTCTACCATATCCCTCACAAAGTGATACTGAACATCAATGTGCTTTGTCTTTGAATGATAAGCAGGGTTCTTTGCCAAGAAAGTTGCACTTTGGCTGTCACAATCTATCCTTATAGCTCAGTGTACTAACCCAATACTTGAACAAAATATCTACAACCAAATTGCTTCTTTGCTTGCATGAGTGGTTGCCATGTATTCTGCCTCTATAGTTGATAGTGCCACTACAGATTTTTTCTTACTCATCTAACTAACTACTCCTCCAAATAGGTTAAACACATACCCACTTGTAGATATTCTCTGATCCAAATCTCCAGCCTAGTATGCATTAACAAAGCCACAGATATCCAAAAATCTGTCCAATCTTGGTCTTCCTTGGTAGCACAAACCATAATCACTAGTGCCACACAAATTCCTGAAAACCCGCTTCACTGTTGTCCAATGATCCTTCCCTGGTTTTGACATAAACCTGCTTAATACTCCCACTGCATGTGCAATGTTTGGTCTAGTATAGACCATTGCATACATCAGGCTACAGATTGCACTTGCATATGAAACATGGGACATATCCTCTTCCTCTTCTTGTGTCTTGGGACACTATGTAGCAGATAGCTTTACACCTATAGGAATAGGAACCTTCACAGGTTTACTATCCTGCATATTAAACCTCTATAGTATTGTCTCAACATACTTCCTCTGGTTTAACCATAGCTTCCTCTTTTCACAATCTCTTTTAATTTCCATGCCCAAAATATAGTTTGCAACACCAAGATATTTCATGTCGAATTTGGAGGACAATTGGGTCTTGAAATCATGGATAATTTCTTTGTCATTTCCAACCAGCAACATATCATCCACATACAAGACCAGATAAATAACACAGTCACCAATTAATTTAAAATACACATAATGATATGCTTTTCTTCTGGTGAAGCCAATTCCCTGTAAAAATGTATCAAATTTCTAATACCACATCCTTGGTGACTGTTTTAAGCCATACAAAGACTTCTTTAACTTGCATACCAGTTCTTTCTTACCCTTCACTGCAAAGCCTTCAGGTTACTTCATGTAGATCTCCTCTTCCAGACCCATGAAGAAATGTTTTCTTCACATCCATCTGTTCTACCTCAAATCAAAAGCAACAGCAACATATAAAAGTAATCTAATAGAAGTTACCTTGGCAACAGGAGAAAAAATGTCACCAAAATCAATTCTTGGTGCCTGGGAATAACCTTTTGCTACCAATCGAGCTTTGTATTTCTCCACCTTTCCTTCTGCATTTGTATTCTTCTTTAACACCCATTTGCTGCCAATGGGTTTCCTTCCAGCTTTGTGAAAAGATGCCATTTCATCAATCATGGCCTCTTTCTAGAGTTTTCCATCCTCTAAATCTATTGCTTCCTTCACAGTTCTGGGATCATCATCAGTAATAGATAAAGAAAAATTTGAACAGAAAGAAAATGGACTATACCTTTCTGGTTTCCTTCTTTCTCGAACTGATCTTCTTACACCAAGAGTTTGTGGCTCTTCATCTTCTGATTCCTCCTCTACTGTAGAGTCTGATTCTTCCTCCTTTAGCTCAAACTATATCTTCTTAGGTTCCTTTGGTTGGACTTCATGTTTAATAACATCTTTCACCTCTCTAAACACCACATCTTAGTTGTACAAAACCTTCCTTGTTGCTGGGTTCCAAAGCTTATAACCCTTTAAACCATCCTTATACCCAATAAAGATGCACTTTTCAGATTTACTATCCAACTTGGTTCGTTTCTCCTTTGGAACATGTACATATGCATCACATCCAAATACCCTCAAATGTGAAAGAGAGGGTTTCTTACCAGTTCATGCCTCTTGTGGAGTCTTATCCTCCAACGCTAATGAAGGCGATCTGTTGACCAGATAACATGCTGTCTCCACCGCCTCTTCCCAGAATTCCTATCCTAACCCGGCACCACTAAGCATGCTTCTTGCCCTTTCCATCAACATCTTGTTCATTCTTTCTGCAACTCCATTTTGCTGAGGTGTATATGGAGTAGTCTTTTGCCATTCTATACCACACTTCTTACAAGATTCTTCAAATTCCTTACTACAAAACTCTCCACCGTTATCTGTCCTCAACACCTTTATCTTCTTCTCTGTCTGGTTTTCCACCAGAGCCTTAAATTATTTAAACCTATCAAAGACTTCAAATTTCTTCTTAAGGAAATATATCCATGTATTCCTTGAGAAATCATCTATAAATGATACATAGTACACAGACTTACCCAGTGATGGAACCTTCACAGGTCCAAACACATCACTGTGCACAAGCTCTAATATCTGTTTCACCCTCTTACCACCAGAGGGGAAACTCACTCGATTCTGCTTCCCATATACACAATTTTCATAGAAATCGAAATCCATAGAGCTATTACTCATACCTTCTACCATACCTTTACCATGAAGTATTTGAAGGCCCTTCTCTCCAATACGTCCAAGCCTTTGATGCCACAACATGATCTTCTCTCCAGATACCACTATATTTTCTGCATCACTTTCAGGAACCATAGAACTGTTGCACCCTTCAACAAAAGTGCTACCTTGCAGCTTGTAAAGAGTTCCAGTCCGAACTTGCTGCATCAATACCAGTGCTCCTCGAACCATCTTGCAAGTATCCTTCTCAAACACTATTTTTACACCTACATCATCCAGCTTACTTACATAAATTAGATTTATGACCAATGCAGGAATATGTAGAACACCTGGAAGTGTTCTAACCCTTCCACCTTGCAACTTCAAATTTAATTTTCTGCGACCAATGATTCTAGACTTCCTATCATCCCCTAAGAAGACATCACCGCCATCATATTTCTCATACTCGGAGAACCACTTTCTATGGGGAGTGAAGTGAAAGGATGCACCTGATTCAATCAACCATGCCTCATGATCTACATGTGTACTTGAAGAAACCAAGTACACATCCCCACCTTCATCTGAGGTGGTTTTCACCTTTGCAGAAGGAGCATCATCAGATCCCTTTCCTTTGTCAGGAGCTTTAGATTTACAGTCCCTTTTTTAGTGCCCTTCCTTTCCACATTTCCATCACACCACCGTTACAGGTTTTCCTAGAGATTTAGATCTCCCTCTAGATTTAGATCTCCCACTCGATGACTTATTTTTGATTCTGTTCTGGGACTGTCCTCGTACAGACAAGGCATCACCATTCTATCTCTCCATATTTTTCCATCTCATCTCCTCCGTTAGCAAGGATGAGACTATTTCATCAAACTGCAAGGTCTATTGCAATAACCAGACTATCCCCCAAATCTGGTAGAGAACATAACAAACTAATGCACTTATCTTCATCTAAAATTTTTATATCAAGAGATGATAACTAACTTACCACAATATTAAACGCATTCATATGCTCTGTCACCAAGTCTCCATCTTTCATTCTCGGGTTATACAATTTTTTTCACAGGAACAGTTTATTCATCAAATACTTAGATTGGTACAAAGTCCCTAACTTGTCCCACAAATCCTTCACTGTAGCTTCCCCTGATACATTCAGCAATACTGAATCTGAGACACACAATTGTATTGTTCTCTTTGCCTTCCGATCCAACTTCTTCCATTCTTCATTGGTCACTCTCGTTGGTTTAGTACCTGGATCTACCACGATCCACTAATCTTTATCCACCAACAGATCCTCCATCTTGAGTTTCCACAACTCAAAACTCTGACCATTAAATTTCTCGATATTTATCTTTCCACTGCTCGCTATCTTCTTTCACCACTAGAATCGATCTCGCAGATCTCCCACCGAACAGGGTCTACCACAGGCCCGATCGAAATCCCTCAGCAACAAAGGCATCCCCTTGAATCCAAAACAGCTCAGATACCAAATGTAGGTTTTAACCCCATACAGAAATTACCTGCATATGAATTCTAAAACACAGAAAATAAACAATGCGAGAGCATAACACATAAAACACATATACATAGAGATTTTCCCCTGGATCCCAAAACTGGGACTACCAGCTTGATTTTTCATTATGTTCCTTTCAATATTACAATAGATATTTATACATGTCGAAGCATCCAGTACCATGGACCGAAAACCATCGCGTCCAAAACCATGGACCAAAAAACCATCGCGTCCAAAACCATGGACCGAAAACCATAGGTAGGTTCGCCCAACCTAATATAGGGTCCAAAAAAAAAAATTTCCTGGGGCGCTGCCCTAAACCCCGTAGAGGGGGGCTACCCACCCCCCTCAAACCCCCTGTGACACAAACCAACATCCCTAACCAGACCCCCCAGTATCGAGAGAAAAACCACCAAAAAATGTTGTGAATTAAGAAAAGAGGCAATCCTCTCTATTAAATCTTCTTTGAGAAAACAAGACAAAATGGTGATGACATACTAATTTTATAGAATAGGATAAGGACCATGAAAATCAACTAGCTCAAAAAGCCAAGACTCACCAAAACACACCTCAAATAGTTGCTCACGTAAGCAACAAGGGGGGTTGGTGTATGTCTCTTCACATTATATACCTTGCAATATGACTATTAGATTTACTATGTGCCTCCATAAATAAGAGATACATGTCTTGTCCTTCATGAGAAACTTAGGGGATGCTATAAATTCCCAACTTATCATTGATAATCAAGCCCCCTTCTCTTATAATAATAATGGATTTATTTGCATGTATCTCAATCAAAGCATTATTCTCCCTTAAATCATGCAAGAATTTAACCCTAGAGAGGTTTGGGATACCTCCTTCACCCACTCTAGTATTAAAGTCAAAAGAGTGTTCAATGGAGTAATGTGAACCATACACCTTTTTACATTCTAAAAATCCATGACCACCTTCAAAATTTGAAAACCAAAGTTGATGGAATCCTTCAAACCTTTCCATAGTGCATAAGATTCAACATGACTATTTATTGAAATATCAGGAACCCAAACAAATGCACTTTCAATTAATCCTATAGGATATGTAATAACCCCCATACCACCCACCACCTAACTCTATAACATGTTAATTAGTAAGTTAAGTACCATCAATAATTATTAGTGGCACGGATTTAATTTTCATGGAATATTCTAGAAGCTTCCTTTCCCGTGATCCCTATCGGTTATACCTTCCCCTCGCTACTTACTATCTATAGGAGGTGGGGTATAATGCGGAACGGATCGAGTAGCATCGCTGCTTGCTTGCAGGGAGGAGTGCACATGGGGGCAGGCAAAGGATCAAGCGCCTTGAGTCCCCCAATGCAATGCGGCACCACAAACAATATAGGTTGGGTTGGAGAGCCGTGTGATGCGTTACTAGCTCTCTGTTGGTGTCTGACTTCCTTGTTGGTTGCTTTCGGGCAATGTATTCTAAAGGGTGGGCAACTACCCTATGTACTTTTTTTATTTATGTTCTTTTTGTCTTTCTAATTAAATTGACTAATTAAAGAAAAATGGCAAACAACCAAGTGTCATATAGAACAAGTCATGGTTTTTGGTCATGTGGTATTGATAAGCCTTATTGTAACAAAGCTTATTTACATTAGCAAATCTCCATGGTAAAATGAGTGTGAATCTCCATGACTAAAAATCTTGTTACATGTTTTTCCAAATGTATATATGTTTAATTTATGTATTACTTTCTTTTTGTAATTAATAATAATAATGATAGTTTAAAATAAAATTATTATTTAGTTAATTTTTATGCTTTTTTAATCCTAATAATATGAGATATACTAAAGTAGTGTATTTTGTTATTGATTATGAATTGATGTCTATTAATATTTACTAGTCATCTATTTTTTATGGTTGCACTAGTTCTGTTGAGCTTTTCTAATCAAACATTTTTTTTTAAACAAGAGCTCTAAAAGTAAAATTTTTACTTTGATAGACACTGAGAAAGGCATGTCTCCTTCTGAGAATTGAAGTTCTACTTTTGTCACTACATTTGATGAGTTTAGTAGGTTATTTATTCAATATACTTGTGCTTTTTGAAATTGTGTTAGTTATATGTCTTTCTCCACTTACAAATAAATGGTAAGAACATTGGTTTGGCTCCTAAGAGATAAAACTTAATAAAGCATAACCAGTTATATAACATTTAGTAACAATTGTAAAAATCTCAATGATTATTATTTACATTATAATTAATAATAATAATAATAATAATAATAATTTAAACTAAAATTATAATTTAGTTATTTGTTATGCTTTTCTAATTTTAATAATATGAGATATACTAGAGTAGATTTGTTTTGTTATTAATTATGAATTGATGTCCACCAATATTTATTATCCATTTCATTTATATGGCTGCACTAGTTTTATTATTTTGAACTTTTCTAACCAAACATAAACTTTGCAACTAAATTTTTAGTTCTCAGAATTGCAGTCCTACTTTTGTCACTTCATTTGACGAATTTGGTAGGTTATTTATTCAATATGTTTGTGCTTTTTTTAAACCGTGTTAGTTATATTTCTGTCTCCACTTATAAGTAAATTTTAAGAACACTAATTTGGCTACGAAGACGTAAAACTTAATAAACCATAATCAGTTATATATTATTTGGTAACAAATTTCAAAATCTCAATGACAAGTACGTTTATATTTACATTTAGATATTTACAACAGTATTTTGGGAACATATTTCAATTCATACAAGATATATTATGAAGTAAGTTTACACTTCATTTCATTTTTTTAATGGGTAATTTAAATTTGATTAAATTATTAAGTTTGGGTATTAATAATAGTATTTTACTATCATAATTACATTTCCACGATAGTTAATGGAAAAAAGGAAGCAATATTTATAAGTATAATTTATAATTATAATGAATGAAATATAGTTAATGGTTTCAATTTTCTTAATTAATTATAATTTGATTAATTATTTTTATTATTTAAAATACTTTTTTGGTAAACTTAAATATTTCATTTCAATTTTTATTTGTAGAATTTATTTTAATGTATATTCAGGTGAAACAGGAATTGGAATGTTTTGTGTATCATTGTCATATTATTCTTAATATGAAAACATAAGGTAGTTATGTATTCTTAAAATGGAGTGTGTGTCATTTTTGTGGTGAGGGGAAGGATATGTATTAAAGAAAATAAATTACATACATAAAACAAAGAGAAAAATAAATGGTTACTTTCCTTTTAAGTTATGCTATGTGATCAATCAAACAAGCAAAATGGATTTTGTTTGTTTTTCCTTTGATAAAAGATCCTATGAAAACCTATTCGTCCTTTCCACTCTCAAAGTAACTAGGGATTGTGGAGATATGTTTTATGATAGGTACTGGAGCTACGTCCCAAAAGAGCTAGCGATGCTTCCAACAACGAAAAGAATCAACCAAGGTAATGAATAAGGCTTTAGTGCTTCCCACACCTCCACATATAGGGAAAGATTCCCTAAACTTAGGCCAGTAGGATACCTTCATCTCAAAGGTTCAGTCAAGTCTTTAGCTTCTTGGTAATCAGTCATCAGTACTGAGCACTATACAGTTCGGGTATACCCATATAGTATTGCACACACTGGGACCTAAGTCGAACCTCCAATGAATTGGATCTTTGGCATGCCCAAGTAATATTTTTCGTGAGATGGTAAAGGATTTGAAGCACTCTAAAAGACAACTTCTATGTTTCAAAATGTAACACGAACTTGGCGTCTTATTGGATGCCTAACCCCAATGGTCCTAACCTGAACTATAAATTATTTTATGGGCCCTGTTGGGAAATTTAGTTTTTTCAAGTTATGGTTTCTTTTAGGTGTCTTCCTTCACTTATGGTGTGAAAAAGTAAGCTAAAATAAACTGACTACAAAATCTATTGAAACTGGATGCCCTTTGTTCAAATTTTAGAGTAGCTTATTGTGTATAAGTGACAAAGTGAACATACAAAGTGTGCAATGATGTGGATATGAAATGATCCTTTATAAAAGCTCCTACTTACACTAAGCTATGTTTGTTCCTTACCTGCAAATAAAATAATGTGTGGTTGATGAGTTACTTCCTTCCTTCCTATTACACTATGTGAGCCTAAAATGGGAGATGAAAAATCGAGTTCTTTAAAAAGATTTCAGATGCAAGCCTAGGATCGTCTAAAAGACAAAAGGGAAGTAGGGGCTACTCTCTTTCTTTATTAACACCCGGTTCTTAGTCCCAATGCTAATGAAGTAAAAATGCTTTGGTTAGTAAAAAAGATGTGTGGATTATGGGCCACTTACTCCTTTGCTAATTAAGCTATGTGACTTGTGAAAAATAGAAAAACAAATTGAAAAAGATGTGTGGATTATGGCCACTTACTTTTCCCCTTAATTAAGCTATGTGTGAAATGCAAAAAATTTAAAAAGCCAAGACTAAGTAACTACCCTACTAATAGTTGAAATCTACATAAGTTAATAGTTGAAGGTAGTTATGATTATAGGAGCTAGGGTTTAAATAAGTTAACATTTAAATTCCTTCGGGATGAAGTTTTATACAAGTAGGAATCACAATTGATAAGTGCTAAGAAAAATTATATAGATTAAGAGTGATAATTATTATAAGTAGTATGCATTATGAATATTCTAGATTATAACTTATATGATTAGGGAACAACATATTTTATAAATTGTAAGACTATAAATAATTTAATTAAAATTTATAATCATTACATATTACAGTGATTAAAATGATATAAAATATATCGATTTAGCATTTCAAAAAGTGGTATATGATGAATAATAAATATTAAAAATTAACACACACTGTATTTACATAAACTAACTAATTAATATCTACTTAATATGTTTTTTTAATATAAACGGAACTTATAATGGATCTATGACATTCATCAAGGTATCAACCTTCTTCAACAATGTTTTGTTTTGTTCAATCATGTCTATAACAAGAATAACACATCAATATATCAAATATATTTTAAAATTTCTATAGAGTGAAGGACCTTCAATACTACACAGTAAAATGCAAAGTAGTCGTGCTTCATATGTTGATTAATGGTAAAAAAATATAGATCGTTCCTTTCTGAAGTCTCATGGCACTTCCAAGATTTTACTAAATGGCTATGCAGTTAGCAATTATTTCAAACCATCCATTAGTTAATCAGCCGATTAATGAAGGTTCATATTTATACTTTTAACAAAATTATTAAAATATGTCATTAGGTTCATATTTATACTTTTAACAAAATCAATAAAATATCCCATTAGGAGAACAAGGGCCAAGTGAGTAGGATATTGATCTAGGTGGATCTTCAAACACAATGGAATGGGAAAAGCTCACAACTCAAAGTGTTGGAAAGGCGATGAACTTGACATCAGATTAAAGTGTTCATCACCCTAATCCCAATGGTGTGAACGACACTCCAATCCGAGTCCGGATGAAGGAGATAGAAGCAGTGAAATTTGGGTCGACTTTTGATGACTACACATGTTTAATGAGGACACAATTTGGCATTTTCCAGAGGACGGAATCCAGCTAACTCCGACCATATTCTAGGTGAAATCATTGCATGTTTAAAAACACCCATTCGGTCCATAACCGAATTTCCAAAAATGCACATGTTGTTTTATATAACAAATATATATATACATATATATATATATATATATATATATATATATATATATATATATATATATATATATATATATTTGTTATATATATATATATATATAAAGGTGTGGCGAGCCACCAACCCCACCACCCCAACTCCCAACCGAATCCACAAAAATAAAGTAATTGGTAGAGGGGCAGGCCACGACCCCTGGCCCCTCCCACAGGTCCCTCACCTCACACTACAGAACTCCCCACTCCCATGGATCCATCCCAATGATCACCATACATAAAAGGGCACAGGAGTTGGGTGGTCCAACCCATTTAATGTAAACCTTCATCCACAGAAACCATGGCCCAAGTAATGAGGGAGTTGGGTGGGCCGACCCTTGGGGTTTGGACCCAACCCATAACAAATGGAGATGGGTACCGTGGGTGGGCCCCGCAAGGTGGGCCCGACCCAACCAAACCTTAAGTTTAAAAAAAAATTGGTTATGAAATTTTTAAAAGGGAGATTTGTTATATGTAAAAGGAGGAGGCGGGGTTTGACCTCCCGACCTCCTCCCTTTTAAACCGGATCACAACCAACTCTACTAATAGCTTTATTGGGAAATATGTCACCCAATTTTTATTTAAAATGCAGTTTTCAGTGCGCTCAGGCAGAGGAGGCAATGTACGCAGTTCGAGGCAGAATTTTGTAGGAGGGGTGAAATTTCACTTTGTCAGAATTCGACAAATTTTATATGATTTTAGCACTTCTTAATGCCACGAACGCAATGGCGCTATCCGTTTCTCCATCCAACTTTTGTATTTTTCGGCCATTTTTCATTATGTAGGTATAGGATTCCTTTTTGTAACTGATGCTTGTACTCTTCTTTTTCATGCCACTTAATGAATGAAGGCCTGCCCATTGATCAAGCAGGACCCTCAGATGTAGTCCAAGTCGGACAAACTCAATTATCAAGTCTTGTTGTCTTATTTCATGCTTTATGTGTTTCTCCTCTTGTCTCATGTGCACATTAAGTTTTCATTGTTAAGCTACAATTTATGCATGTAATTCCTTAACACATCTATAAAAAAAATATTTTGGATCAAGCGGTATCAGAGCAAGTCTTTTTTTAGATGTGAATTGCATGTTTGTATACTAACAAGAAACAGGCTCCGAAGAGGCGAAGGGAAACTAAATTCTTCCGATCCTGAAGTGGGGCATGCACATCGAAGGAGAAACATGGCAGATGAGGAGGCTTGTCTTGAAGAGGAGCGTAATTTCCACAAAACCTTCTATTCAATGGCATAGAATATCAGTCAGTTGCTTTCAAGGTTGGAGAAAGCAAAAGAGAGAAAACCAGAAGAACAAGGTTCAGCGCATGGAAATGGTGGAGAAGAACCCCCTCCTTCTCCTTCAACGAGTGAAATTTCTTCTTCCTCTCATCACCATCCTCATAGAAATTCAAGCAATGCATCTAGGAAACCTTTCTTTAAATTAGATATCAAATTTGATCTTCCCATGTTTGACGGTGAAAGTAATGCTGAAAATCTTAATAACTGGATTAGGCAGATTGAAATCTACTACAGGATTCAACAGATGGAAGAGGAAGAGGCAAATATTCAGCTAGCCTCTCTTCGATTGAGTAGCACCACTCTCGTTTGGTGGGAGAGAAAATTGTGAAGCAGTAAGGGTGTGTGTAATCTTCTTTCCTCATGGCCTAATTTCATTTCTACATTAAAGGAACAATTATGTCCCTTGGGTTACAACAAAAAGCCTTAATGGATTTGCAATACTTAAGGCAAGGCAGAGGTCAGGATGTTCAAAGATTTACAGAGGAATTTAGAAAACAGGTACTTAATTTGGACATTGCACTTGACTCACCTGAAGTAGTAACTAAGTATATTGGATCATTACATAGTTACCTTATACATTCATTATTATTGTTTGAACCAACTACTATTGACTCCACCAGTGTGAAGGCAATCCATCTTGAGAACAGGGGAAAAAATGAAAGAGATGATCATTTCAAGAAACCACCTTTCAAACCTCCAAATGGAAAACCCAAAGTGAAAGGAAAAGGAAAGGAGAAGAGGATGGCATCAACCAAGAAAGATGAAGGAGAAATACCTTATTGCAATCACTGCAAAAAGGAAGGTCATGACGATGATCATTGTTGGAAACAGTACCCAGAAAAGAGACCAAAGAAGTATGGAGGAAAAGGCAAGCAGAAGACAGTGGCAACTGTGCAGCAAGACCTTGGATCCAATTTCGAAGATGAAGCATTGATCACAGCAGTAGGAACAAAAGGTACTCTTACACCTCATGTTAATTCTAAATCACATGAAGGTACTAGTTCAATAGATGAGTCTCTTCCTAATGAAAGAAAGAGAATTGAGCTATTTCATATTAGAGTTATCATAAATCATACAAAAGTAGAAACTCTATTTCATAACAGATCCCAAGTAAACTTAATTTCAAAGTCCTTGGTAAAGAAGCTAGGCTTGGAAACCAAACTGCATCAAAAACCTTACCCACTTGGATGGATAAATGATAAAACAAAATTGAATGTAACTAAGCAGTGTAAGGTTAAATTTGTGATCGCTTCTAAGTTAGTGGATGAGGTAAATCTTGATGTAATACCATTGGATATCTATGGCATGGTGTTAGGGAGTCCATATCTATATGATAGAAAGGTAATCTTCTTGCGTCATGAAAACAAATACCAAATCACAAAATATGGGGTAGAATATATTGCAAGGGCTAATCAAACTAAAATCAGTGCTAGCCTTGTAAGTGCAGGACAAATGAAGAGGTTGGTGAATTCCAGTAAAGGTTGCATGCTTATGATTGTAAGGGGAAAAGATGCAGAATTATCCAATGATTTCCAGGGTTGTGATCATGTGCATAAAAATGAATTATGTGAATTAATTTCTAACTATGATGAGATGTTTCAGGAACCAAAGGGATTACCTTCGAAGAGGGAAATCCAACATGAGATCCATTTGCAACATGACGCTCCTTTACCGAATATTGGCATGTACAGGATGTCGACCATTGAGATGGAGGAGATCAAAAAGTAGGTGCAGGAACTATTGAACCAAGGGGTCATCAGACCGAGTACTTCTCCATGCATCTCACTGATTGTTTTAGTGCCGAAGAAAGATGGCACATGGAGGATGTGCGTGGATTATCGAGCACTAAAAAAAATCACAGTGAAAAATCGTTACCCTCTTCCCCGCATTGATGACTTATTAGATCAGTTAAAGAATGCTATCTATTTAACCAAATTGGATTTGTGTAGTGGTTATCACCAAGTTCGAATTGCAGAGAAGGATGTGTGGAAAATCGCCTTCAAGACCAAACAGGGGTTGTTCAAATGGATGGTGATGCCATTCAGACTTTGCAATGCTCTAGCCACTTTCATGAGGGTCATGAATGATCTCTTTAGGCCTTTCATTGATGAATTTGTTCTTGTATATCTAGATGATATCCTTGTCTTTAGTAAAATTTGGAATGAACATGTATGTCATGTGAAGAAAGTGTTTGATATATTGAAAAATGAAAAACTTTATGTAAAATTTTCAAAGTGTGAGTTTGGCAAAACCTCTTTGGTTTACCTAGGTCATATTGTTGGTCATGGTCAGTTAAAAATTGATCCTTCTAAAGTTGAAGAAATTGTAAGTTTACCTAAGCCTACTAGTGTAACCAAGGTTCGCAGCTTTTTGGGTGCAGTGCAGTATTAGAGGAGATTTATTACCAATTTCTCTATTATTGCAGCACCTTTACACGCATTAACAAGTGTAAAGGAAGTCTTTCAATGGGGAGGAAAGCAGTAGAAGTCCTTCGAAACATTGAAATAAAATATCAGCATCGCACCGGTCTTGGCCTTACCAGATCTCCAACAGCCATTCGAGATCGAGACAGACGCCAGCGGATATGTCATGGGAGTTGTACTGATGCAGCAAAGGAAGCCGATATGTTACCATTCAAAGAAGTTCTCTCAAGCTGTGATAAACTATCCCACTTATGACAAGGAATTATATGCCTTGGTCCAGAGTGTGAAAAAGTGGAAACACTACCTGATCGGCAAGGAGACCATCATCCATACAGATCATCAGCCCTTGTAGTATCTTCAGTCATAAACCAAGTTGCAACAATCTCGTCATTTCAGGTGGATGGGTTTTCTTCAACAATTTCATCTGGTAATAAAGTATAAGAAGGGCACTAGCAATAAAGTGGCCAATATGCTATCTCGCCCTCCTATTTCTGCTTCTGTTATTTTGCATAATGCTTCGTTATCTTTTGAAAATTATGCTGAACAGTATGCTAACGATGATGAATTTAAGGAGATTTATGCAAAACTAACCCATGGTTCATAGGTGGACAACTATCACTTGCAGGGAAACTATTGTATCACCTTAGCAAATTATGCATACCCACAGGAGAAAGGGTACATGTAATCCAGGTGGCCCACACCTCCCTTGTGTCTAGTCATTGGTATTGAAAAAACATTGTGTCATGTACAAAGATTTTGTTTTTGGCCTCATATGAAGAACATTGTGACTCGCTATATAAAGGGTTGTGTGATGTGTTCTGTTTCAAAGCCCTCTAATAGAAAACTCGGGCTCTACATACCACTCCCTATTCTGAGTCATCCATGGGAAAGTGTATCAATGGATTTTGTAGGAGGTTTTCCTTTGTCTAGAAAAAGTCATGACTATTTATATGTCGTCATTAACCGTTTTAGTAATATGTGTATTTTAATTCCTTGTAAAAAGCAAATCACTGCAGAGAAGATTTCTCATCTTTTATTTCAGCATGTTTGGGTCCATTTTGGGTTTCCCACATCGATTGTGTCAAATCGAGACTCTCGCATTCTCGGAGAGTTTTGGACCAGCTTGTGGAAGATGATGGACACCAAGTTGAAAATAAGCACCAAATTCCATCCACAGACTGACGAAGTGACAGAGGTCATCAACCGCATTGTGGTACACTTGTTGCGAGGGTATTGTGGGAGACATCCTAAGTTGTGGGATGAGCATCTTCCATATGTGCAGCATTCCTACAATCGAGTTGTGCACTCATCTACCTAGCATTCACCATTTGATACATGTTTTAGTTACCTGCCAAAGGACCCTTTTGATATGGTCTTTGGAAGGGAAGATGACTCCAGTGGACGTAATGACAGGGACAAAGCGCAGAAGTTCATCCAACAGATCTAGTTGATTCACCAAGCAATACAGGAGCAGTTGGAGAAAAGTCAAACCCATTACAAGGATCGACATGACAAACATCGAGTCGACCATCAATTTCAAGTGGGAGACAAAGTGTGGTTCCATATTAGCAAGGACAAGATGAAGGGATAAGGCAAGAAGTTATGACCAATCCAGTATCGTCCATTCACCATTTTGGAGAAGATTGGAAACAATGCCTTTCATCTCGATTTTCTAATATATATGCAGATGTACTCCATAGTGAATGTGGAGAACTTAAAGTTGTATGAGCCACCATTAATTATGGACACCGAGGAGGTAGGCATAGTTCCTACAGTTGATGACTTTGCACTAGAGTATCTCGATGAGTTACCTGAAGACATCATCCTTGACAGAAGAACTAGGATTTCACAACAAGGAGATGAGGAATACCTTCGAGTTGGTTTCAAGGGGATGCACCCTAGCAAGGCAAAATAGCTGGAAAAGGATAGAGTGAGGTAATAATTCCCTCACTTTCCAATTGACTGATAAAGCTTTTTATTGTCCAAAAGATCCTCAATGGGAAGGATTGATCCAAGTGGATCTTTAGACACAGTGGCAGGGGAAAAGCTCAAAATGCAAAGTGGCGGAAAGGAGATGAACTTGACATCAGATCGAAGTGCTCGTCGCCTTGATTCCAACGGTGCAAATGACACTCCAATCCGAGTCTGGATGAAGGAGATAGAAGTAGTCAAAGTTGGGTTGAATTTTGATGACTGGGCAGGTTTAATGAGGACACAATTCGGCATTTTCCGGTGGAAGGAATCCATCCAACTCTGGCCAGATTTTGGGTGAAATCATTGCCTTTTTAAAAACACCCCTTCAGTCCATAACCGAATTTCCAAAAATGCACATTTTGTTTCATATAACAAATAATATATATATATATATATATATATATATATATATATATATATATATATATATATATAGATATATATATATATATATATATATATAAAGGGGTGGCAGGCCACCAACCCCGCCACCCAACTCCCAACCAAATCCACACAAAATAAAGTAATTGGTGGAGGGGAGGTCCATGATCCTCGGCCCCCCCCACAGGTCCCTCACCTCACACTAAAGAACTCCCCGCTCCCACAGATCTGTCCGAATAACACCATACATAAAAGGGCACGGGAGTTGGGTGGCCCAACCCATTTGATGTAAACCTTCACCCACGAAAACCATGGCCCGAGTAATGAGGGAGTTGGGTGGGCCGGAACTTGGGGCACGGACCCAACCCATAACAAATGGAGGTGGGTACGATGGGCGGGCCGCCCAAGGCGGGCCCGAACCAACCAAACCTTAAGTTTAAAAAAATATTGGTTATGAAATTTTTAAACGGGGGATTTGTTATATGTAAAAGGAGGAGGTGAGGTTTGACCTCCCGACCTCCTCCTTATTAAACCGGATCAAAACCAACTCCGCTAATAGCTTTATTGGGAAATTTGTCACCCACTTTTTATTTAAAATGCAATTTTCAGTGTGCTCAGGCAGAGAAGGCAGTGCATGTGGTTTGAGGAAGAATTTTGTCGGAGGGGCGAAATTTCACTTTGTTAGAATTTGACAAATTTTATATGGTTTCAGCACTTCTCGATGCCACGAACACAATGGCACTGTCCGTTTCATCAAAGTTTTGTATTTTTCGGTCATTTTTCAGTATGGAGGTATAAGACTCCTTTTTGTAACTAATGCTTGTACTCTTCTTTTTCATGCCACTTAATGAATGAAGGCCTCCCCATTGATCGAGCAGGGCCCGGAGATGCAGTCTAAGTCGGATGAACTCCGTTATCAAGTCTTGTTGTCTTCTTTCATGCTTTATGTGTTTCTCCTCTTGTCTCATGTGCACATTAAGTTTTCGCTACTAAGCTACAAGTTATGCATGTAACTCTTTAACACATCTATAAGCAAAAGATTTTGGATCAGATATTGATTAATGTTGTAGAAAACTTTATTATTCTTTTATCATGATTAAATCATTTCTTTCCTCCTTGATGATGTTTAGGTACTTCCCATTCAACCTAACTTTACTATTCTTCTATCATGATTAAATTATTTCTTTCCTCCTTGAAGATGTTTAGGTACTTCCCATTGGTCCTTACACAAGTCGGTAATGGGTTAACTTCATCAAGACCTCTTGAATAACTCAGTTCATCTAGAAAGAATGTGATAATGTTTGCATGGCTATATAAATGCTTCCTCTTTTTATTTATTATTTCAATTGGTTATAAGATATGCTACATGATAATATATGGTTTCAATGTGTTATGATTATGATAATTACATAAATAAAAGTGTTTACAAAAATAAAGTTTGTGGTTGAATATTGATAATATGATATTTTTTTTTAATTTTTCTGAATTCTTTAAAATAATTTGTATTTAAAAAATATATAATATTATAGACACAATTAATATAATTATTTATTAATCAGAAATATAATTGTGGGAGTTTTATGTATGGTGTAAGCTAGATGATTCATAGCCAAAGAAAACTAAGCTATTGGTGAGAACATGTTAGTGAGTATTTTTCCTGCCAAGCAATTATATAGTTGGAGGTATTGGTGGAACCCTATACATAGGTGTTGGTAATCTAAATTGTCCTACTCTAGACACATGAACCAAACCTTTGTTTTAACCTAAGAACCTATTCATTCCTGTACCTTTCTCTGAAATCATGCACATTCCTGCACCCTCTTTGTATTTTCATATTTAAAGGCTTTTCATGGACTTAATTACTTATTTATGGATTTTATACCTTTCATTATCCTTGAAACTAGTATTTTTCTTTCCTAAAGTATTTGATAAACAAATGTATTAATCTTTGTGATAGAATTGTCAAGTGCAGGTAGGATTCCTGCACCAGCTGGTGAATTCTTGCACTCCCGTGACAGCTCACCAACTGACACGTATCTTTAATAAAGGATCAGTTGACCACGAGTTGGGCTCGGAGCAAGAGAGAAATCAATGGATTGAAGATTAGGACCTCGGCCAAATATCTTAGAATAGTATTTTGTAAACAACCAAAAGGCTTAGTTAAGCTACTGTTATGATTTTTTTATGGCCGTAGGCCTAAAGGCTTATATATAATGTAAAACTCTTATAGGAATTAGTAGCGATTCTATGGTAAAATTTTGCTAAGAGATTGTAATTGTTTTGGAGTATCACCTCTTTGGGCTAGATCGCAAATCCAAGATGTATTTTTTCTTCTAAAACTAATATAAAGGAATGCACCAGTACGCAGTTTCATTTTCCATTTGCATTGTGATCTTTGACCGACTGCATTTATCGATTTCGTAATAGGGAAATGAGATGGCTGGCCAGGGCCCAAGCAACCCAGCTCGTTCTCCCTTTCTTTAAAGGTGTGTTAATTTAATTTAAAGTGCAAGCATGAATTTGTTATTTACTTTGATTTTTCTCACAAGTTACAGATTTTGTTTCATTTACAGTTATTGTGTTACGGATCTGTGGTGTGCAGGCTTAGAAGTATTTGATTTCAATTTCCATAAGCTTTCCTTTGTAATGTTTGATTTCATTTATGCAAGATCGATACAAGCATGTTGCCTGTACTAGTGCATTTCTAGTCCTGCAAGTTGATTTCATTGGTTCAGTTTTGCAAGTCTTTTACTCCTCTTCTTTCGCAAAAGTTCTTTATTCCTTCCTGCAATATTGATGTTTGTTTCTAAACTAAGGGTATTATTAATATATGAGGTTTCACTTAAGATTTATTTATGCTGTGATGAATATGGAATAAACGTTGTAGTAACTTACAGGTATCTGTTTGCACTGAAAACTTTCGAAGAAAGGATTGAATTTCATGATTAAGTATTAAATGAACCTTTTGAATTAAAGCATTAAAAGGCAGATCTAAAATTATATGCACAACTATCTCAAGAAAAACATGTTTACACAACCAAAAAATTTCCGCAATTATATAGAAGAGATTTTTGTTTTAAAGAAAGATTTACTTTAACTTTTGAAAATAATTTCCTATCTAGAATCTAAATTTGGTTGAAGAATCTTTCTGCTTGTGAGAATTTACTTTCAAATTATGTTTGCTTTGCACTCTATTTCACTTAACACGCTTTTTTATTTTTTTAAAGTAATCTAGAAACCAAGTGCAGAAATATTGATTATCAGGTGCAAGAACCTGTTGGCTTGATGGGCCCTGACCCAGGTTCAGCGCTAGTCAGCAAAGCAAATTCCTACACTACTAACCCTTTCGACATTAGTCTGCAGAGCGTGGACCAAAGTCTCACCCAAAGCAGTATGGGGGGATGCAGGAACCAATTTTTTGCACCCTAAGATGGTCGTGATATCAATTTTACACCTTAAACCCTTCATTTGCGCTTATCGATGTATTTTCTCTTTCGTCTCTAAGAACCTCCTCAAGGGTATATGATTGTCCTTCGCACAACCCTAACCAATGGCTTAGGTACATACACGCCTTTGTTACTGCGTTATTGTATGATTTCCTAAATTATCTTAAGTGTTCGCCAAATTTACCATGCAACTAATATTATCTCTGGATAAACATATATCCTTATTTGAGTTCATATAATGGATAGAAACATATACATTTGCACATCAAATTATAATTATAACATAAACCTAGAACATAACATAACATAATCACATGCGATTCACAGAGGAAAAATACACACTATTTTCATAATACTTCTCTTTATTGATGATTGAGATCTCCAATACAAACTCTATCTGCCCTGCACACACAGCTGTAGGGATCCGTGCACTCAACTGTGGGCTTCTACCTGTTACACAAAAATATCGTCACCATGATTATTTGCAGTCAGTATGGGTCTATCATCACTTTTACTGACCTCCTAAGCAAGTCTCAGACCTCAGCTCTTCAAGTCAAGCTTTGAAAATGAGAGAAAGACATTGAAAATCAACAAAGCTCTGGTTCCGCACTTTCTCTCACTATTGCCTGCTGTCCCGCACCTCTTGTTTACAAAAATTGTGGACCTACCCGCTCTGTCCCTAAAGGTGTGGGTGCGGACCCCTGTGAAAGTCAAAAAGGCGGAAGTTTATTCTAAAAAACTCATTTTGGGTTAATTCTAGACGATTCTAGAACGAATTTTGACGTGGATTGGCCTCTATTAGGTGGTTCATGCATCCCAAAAGAGAAGGAGCTAATCCCTTGATGAGAGTGTTACAGGGAAAAGTGTCTACGCAGAACTGCTTATCCCACTAAGGTGTGGTAGCTACCTTAGAAACAAAGAAAGTAAAGCTACTTTCGTTTTTCCTTTATGAAATATAAATGTGATCTGGATTTAAACAGGAACGCAACAAATTACAGAGATAACCATATACACAAAGATGCAGCGGAAATAATACTTCATTTCATTAATGGAAAATACTGAAATATGCTTACAAACAGAAATGGCAATAAACTAGCTAGGGCGATGGTAGCTTATCTCTGAGAAGAGATGTGATGGCTACATGCCTCTGAACTCTGTTACAATGAGGCTCGAAGGCCTATTTATTGTTGAGAAACAATGGAAAAACCCTTAACATTCCAAAACCTAACCCTAGGAGATGAAACGCCAAACTGTGGGCCCCGTTTGGGGGTAAGTTGGTACATCAACTTCCCGGGGTCGTAACTTTGGCATATGATCTCTGTTTGACGCGTACAATAGCTCATTAGAAAGATCTATCCGAGCACTATCATTGTTGGAACAGGCAACACCAGTCCATTCCATGGACTCGTGTTGCCCCCGGATTCCCCAAAAAACGTCGTTTAGGGCCTCAAAACGGCTCCGGAAGTTCAGGACCCGAAAAACTGCTAAAAATAGTAATTTGTGCTACAATTAAGGAAACTGAAAATGCTGAGAAAGACAATGGTGGAGGTCCAGGTGGACTTGGCAGGTGGCCACCAATATCCACCTGGATCAAGATGAGAGAAGAACAAAGGAGACCAACCTCTGTCTTGCGCTTATCTCCTAGTTCGATGCCTCTCTCTCCTGATAGTCCTTTGCTACTCGCTTCCTTGTACGCCCTGCTTCAAAGAGTACCTGTAGGATCAAAGTAGCATGACACTATAAAAGAACATGGATATATAATCATAAACAATCTAGGATCAGATTTAAATTGACCATACAAATGCATAAAACATAAATGACACAAGAGTATGGAGGAAAACTTGAATAACTTTTATTGATAATCAAGAAAGAGCCAAGGGAGTTACAACCAGTTGTTTTGACCCAGCATCATCCTCTCAGAAAGTAAGCCCTTCTTCACCTCATACAAAGCTTAGATCACCCAACACTATGATGTTGTCTCAAGAAACCAACAGCAATTCCTTACAAGATGCAGAATTCCAGCCTCTGGATCTCTGGGATGAGGGATCCATATATAGATATCTGTAAGGGAGATGAGTCAGCTTGTGATTTGATTAGTGTCTTCCCTCTGATAGTTCTTGCTTCCACTTGGAGATTGATGATCTCTTACTCATCCTTGGTCGAATTCATAGAGGCAAGTGTCACAGGAGATGTTTATGGAAGATTCCATGCCTCTCCACCTCGCGGATTGACACTGCCATTTGTCAGTTCTCGCCCATCGCACCCCATAGAAGGGCTTTTTGAAATGCAATGCACCCACAGAGTGTACTTAGGTGAGATGCAACGCACTTTGCCTATGGAGCAGCTGAAATGATCCTGTTTTGACCAGTTTTGAGCAGTTTTTCATGGAGAACTTCTGGGAGAAACTGTAATCAATTGACCTTGTTCCTTTAGGGGTTAGAACAACACTTTTAGGGACTTAGGAGCCCTTGGTTTATGGACATTTTATGCTTGGGGTTGCAGTGCCCAAAAATGTCTATAACAATTGCCCCCTAAAGCATGAGGTCATTAATCTTTTGATGTCGGGTGAAATGCTTTATTATGAGGATCCGAAGTTGTTTCAAGCTGGGAGGAGACCTTTAATAAGATACAATACAATACATTATCTTCATAATATTTTCATGATCTAGCTAAGGCGGGCATTCCCATGCTCAGCTTTATAAATTCATTTTCATGTACATAGGACAGACAATCGTCTGAGTGTAGTCTGATGATTCTGGTAGAGCCATCATCCCTTTGATTGGATGATTATCTATGTAGCAATGATGTACATTTGATGTCTTTATTTTCCTGAATATATATCGCAGCCCGAATGGATGAAACTAGATCTGGGGTCTTCAATATCGTTTGATATTCACTTGAAGTACAAGTCTATCCATGTGAGAGATGTTCTAGAGTCGAACATGGAAAGACATCGCCTGATTACCAGCCAATGATGTAAGCTGTTAACAGGCGCGAGAGGAATCACCGATAATGATAATGACCCTCAAGGTACTGCAGTACAATTTACATGGTGTGAATAAAGGACTTGGCGTCGAACACCACGCAAAATATTTCAGTCGAAGGTCATTGATGTAAACCTATCACCGGAAGTGAGAAACTTTCCATTGAGGCATGCAAGCTTTAAAGTACTGAACGAGGTGTTCCTAGATCGACTTCTTGGATAATGAGTTGATGTCGACAAGAAGCGATCCTTCATAGGAGGGCCTTAATGAATCCCACATCAATGACACGGAACGGAGCAAATCATTTTAATGGAGGTGAAAACGATCTGGTGATATAAGGTTCAGGGTGGCGGTCATGAAAGAATGGAGTGTAAATGTATTGTAGAGGGTGAGACACAGGTGAATTCTCTAAATGACTTCTCTTGAACATATCGGCGACACTGACGTGATGGATTGGTAGCATTAACCCCAAATGTGGATGGTGTGATGGGACCATGGTGATGTGACTGGTGAATGAAACAACCCAACCCGACTTGGATGCGGAGTGAAAGTGTCATGTTCAAGAGCGACTTGCTACCAACAAACTTTCTTCAAGTTTTCTTCCCAATTTTTCCCCAGTCATTTCTGACCAGTACCTCTTTATTTTTGTCAAGCTTGAGGAGGATAACGTATGCTTGTTCTATAATTTTCCCTTCAGGCAAACCCATCGCTATGTTTTAACGAGCCTAGCGATAGTGAAACTCGTTCTTGTCTGTTATGGACAAGTTTGTCGCTATTACGTTTTAACGATTTTAACGACAAAGATAACTCGATCCTTTTAAATTTTAGAGAGTCTAAAAAGGGTCGTAAAGGAAACTCCAAAATTCCTTTTTCGTCATCTAATCCCTTAAGTCCGAAAAAGTATAAAACAATACAGAAGGGATGAATTTTCGATACTTTTAACGAGCCGAACAAAACAAGCACTCGATCTTTTTGTGTAATAATCCCTCAGGTCCAAAAAGATTAAAATCTAAAGGAGGGATAGCACTTCCGGTCCCTTTAACGAGCTGGAGAGGCCAATGGCTCGACAATATTTTCATATTTTACGAGTCAGTTGAAAAGAGCTTAAAGGAGACTCGTCTTTTGAGGAACGAGTGATAAAATTGGGTAGCAGCTGATTCCAGGTAAGGTTTGGAATTTTCCAATCACGGCAGTGTTACAAGGATGGCTAGTGGGATCACTCTTCGCAGTTGTTCCTCAAAAGGGGTAAACAATCAAATGGAGGTGAATGATCGGCCAATACAGAGTGGAGGTGATGATGAGAACACAACCAAGGCTTTAAAGGCTGAAGTACTACATTCACTATGGTTATTTACTGGGAAATAGTTCATTTTTTAATGAGCTTAAACGCGGGGAGAAACATTTGCTCATGACTTATGTTTATTTTTTAACGAGCTTGAACTATGTGCTAAAACTGCTCGAGGCGGGTTTATTTTTTAATGAGCTTGAACCCTACGGTAACACTGCTCATGATAAGTTTGCATGCCCCCAACATAATAACGCAAATCGAGGCGCATGCCCCCCAAGCTTCATTTCATTCATCTCGGTGGTTGGAATGAAGGTTTACCTTCGAGATCTTCGAAAGACTCGACTTTGATTTTATGAGATCGTAATCAAAGTCTTGATTTGGAAAAGGAGTCATTTCATTTTTTAATGAGGTTGACACAGTAAAAGAACTATCCTCATGACTCCTTGTTTCATTTTTTAACGAGGTCGACACGAGATAAGAACCGTCCTCGGAATCCACTGTATTTACAGTATTTCATAGAAAATCAAAAACTGATGGATGATTAAGGTTGCTGGAATAATCTTCATGGTAATCCCGAAGATGGGAGCGATGGTGATGATATTCCCATTGTGCCTCTTCTATCATCATTGTTTGAATGATTCCTTCATCTGTATAATGTACATGCGACCAAGGATCTGAAGAGGTGCCATATTCCTTAGACCTATCTATCCAAACACTCCATGAGTGTTGATTTGGGTTTGCCCCCCAAGCCAAGAAAATTGATTGCTACAATATTTCTAAAATGGCGATGATCCATGCTGACAAAATGTTTAGGAATCTTCTGAATCCATTAGATATAGAAGATTTCATATTGTAGGTTTCCACTGTGGCCACTTCCGCCAGATTACTCGGAGGTGGTAGGGAAAAAGTACCCATTAAGGCAGGGCCTTTTAGGAGACCTACTATAATATTTTGAAGCGAATGATTGCTTCCATGGATCATTGGAATGCTTCCCGTAACTTGTGAACTGTTGGGGAGAAATGTTTGTTGGTCGACGATTGTAATTCCTCCTTAGAAGGGAAATGCAATCTTCCTGAAGTAGGTCGACACAATTGCAGCCATGCCATATATCCAGGGCCTTCCCAGTAGGATGTTGTAATCGAGGTTTCCGTCGATTACTTCGACATCTATTTCTATTGTTTTGCCCCCTAGTTCAACTTGCAAGTTACTTAGAATCCCGTATGGAGTGTATGATCGTCCATCAAATGCTTTTAACATTGTTGATGATTGCGACTAGGGTGGTGAGCCTAAATTTTTCCAGCAATCCATCGACATAATACATGTAGATGCCCCCTCATCAATAATTGTTCGATGAACAGTTTTGTTGAGGGCTTTCACTTGAATAAGGAAAGCTAGTTGAGCTGGTAACTGAGGGTCATATCCTTTGTGATTAAAGGATACAAGATTGGAATCCGTTGGGTCAATCCCACCTATTACTGATAATAGATCTTGCTTTTGGGAGAGGCAATTTCACGGTACCTCAAGTGTTGACATAGCAGACGGTGATTGGGCCAGGTCCTCTACTATATTATAATTTTGTGCTACTTTGGCACGAGGATTAAATGTCGATTTTTGTACTACTCCCTTTGGCTACTTTATCATTGGTTCAGGAATGATGGGTGGCACAACTTCGGTCAAAGTTGTTGTCGAACTACTAGGTTGTTCATTAGCCTTGTTATTCGACAGCCGTGGATTCTCGTAATCTTTATTCCTTGTCAAAGCATCATTTTGCTACTTTGAGATAGACAACATAAGCACTTGAGATTGGGAAGCATTTTGATTAGCAACCAGTTTGGTTCCCGGGCTTGGAAACGGATCAGTCAATACTGCTGAGATTTTTGAACTCTTAAAGAGTTTCTTAACTTCAGCTTTATGTGGACAATCTCTCGTCCGATGATCCTCATCGCATATCTGACACCCCGCAGGGGGTTTCCTTTGCCCAGAAGGGTTTGCAGAAGGTTTTTCAGGAGATGACTCATCCTGCTTCTTTTTTCTCGCTTTCCTTTTCTTCTTGCCCCCTGGTTGCTTCAGTTGTTTGCCCTTGTCAGTCGACACGGCATTTACTTCCGAGGCAAGAAGTTCCTCATTTGCATTTTGACTAGAAATCTTACGGGCATTTTTAGATGTCGTCTTTGTTGATTTCGTGTTTGTAGTACCAATCACGCCATCGTCGGCATGAGAGTCATTGTTCGATTTAGGAGGAGGAGGAACGGAAAATTATGGTCTGGGAGCGTCAGGGATTTTATGCGGAATCACCGACCACCAAGGGGCATAACCAATTGCATCATTCGTCAGTCGGTTTAGATCTGGTAATTCTAGAGTTGCTACAAAGGGTAACTATTGATTCAGGTTAGTCAAAGCATACCCAAGATAATATGGAATCGCTTGAGCAGTGGGTCTTTGCATACCAGCATAATGTATTTGATGTTGGCAACTTTGACAAGGTTGATGGGCATAACCATTATAATATGGTTGTTGATAACCACTTTGGAAATGCGGTTGCCCCTTACTTACAAAGACTTGTTGCTTAGGTCCTTGATATGATTGCTGGAATGGCGGTTGTTGAGATCGAACCAGCCATGGGTGTTGGACCATTTGCTGTTGCCCAATACTGGATGATTGACCAAGATGAGGAATCATAGTACTTGTTTGAGCCTGAGTCGCTCCAGATAAGGAGGCACTAACCTGAGGTTGTGATTGAGTTGTCGAGACAAGAGGCTGTTGTATTGCAACATGAGAAACTTGGGGTTGACATACAACAGGTAACGCTTGTACTTGCGATGCAGTCACCATAGCAGGTATAGTGGGAATATTTGACACAGGGTGGACTGGTTGCATTGAAAATACAACCCTTGGTTGTTGAGGCAGTATTGGTACCCAACCGCTGGATGTAATTCCAGTCTGACCTGAACTTTGCTGTAAAATCCCATATGGTTGTTCTCTAGGAGGGAACAATGAAAAGGCATATTGCCCTCCATATGGTGGCAATCCAACACTTAAAGGGTAGATTGGCCTTTGAAGACACATTGGATCAATTTGTTGAGTTTCAACATAAGAAATACCAGATGATAATCCGAATGAAGAAATAGGAACTGACCATGTCGTCGAAACAGTCCCTGATTGGACTCCGGCTTGTTGTTGATAACTTGCCGGGACAGATGGTATACCGGCGAACATCGTTGGAGTAGCAGCAGGAGGCTCTGCCGCTGCTGCGTCAGATGACACAGTCCTGGATGTCGACGGTTGTTCAGACATATCTAGTCTATCCAAAAGATTTTCTAACGATTTCGATTGACTTTCTTCCACGATTGCGGATTACTCGATCAACTCAAAATAAAGGGGAAGTATATTTCCGAATTAGATGAATTTTAGACACTTTGACACAACTTGTTTTTTCAATTTTAAAGAGTCGAGAAAAAACAAAAGATGACTCTAGTCGCCTTTGATTTTTAATGAGCCTGAAGTGACAGGTGCTCAGATGGACCTTTTCCGTTAAGGAGTCTGAAAAGGAACGAAAGGGACTGCTCTGGAAATCTAGGCAAAGGGATTACCAAACCAATCGCAAAACTGCAGAATACTTTTTACAGTATGGCATTCAATCTTCCCGAATGTTGTGTTCAGTGCATTGCGATCGATAGGGTGGCAGACACGGCTTCCTATGGATAAAGGATTAAGCCTATTGTGGTCTCCGAAAATATACTCGATGGTATGTGGGAGCACAAGTCCGTAGTGGCACTTATTGTCTCAAAGTGGAGGAATCACCCAACCATCAGTGAGAACAATAGTTACCAGGATTTACGACGCCAGAATACGTCTCTAGCCTAGACTTCTAGATGTTGTGCGTTAGGTTCCAAAGCGTTGTTAGATTCATTAAATTTATTTTATAGTTGATCTTGCTTAAGAAATTTGCCTTTCAAGTTCACCGCGTGATGTAGATGTACAATTCCTAAAATGCAATCTAAGATGATAAACAGTCTTTTATCTTCTTTGTGCAATGAAAATCCTAGCTACTAAGGAAAGAGAGACAGTATTCTTTCACAAAGAGCAAAGAGCACACACTATATGCACCGTCCTAAATCAAACCTATCAAACAGTCTAAATGCAAATGCACATGCATGTATTTTTTTTCGGCTTTCTTAGTATGTGAATGATAAAAAGAAAGCCAATGCGCAAATCTGAATTACTTTTCAAGCGACAATTACTAACAAGTTTCTTTTCAAAATAAAAAATGAAGACAATCACAACACTTTACGATTCGGAAAAGAATACTTGCTTTCGACACTAGAAAAAACTACAAATTCAGACCAAATACAATAGTAACAGGGTAATTGACTATCAAGAGCAATCAAACTATCTCCTATGACTGAAAACGACACTTGCGACACTTTCAAATCAAGAAACGACAGTACAATTACGTTACTTTTTGCAAAGGAGAACTGAAAGTGACTCAACAAATACACAAAAACATTTACAATTATTTTGCACAATGGAGGCGGAATATCAGCAAGGAAAGGGGTTTCAAACAGAGATATACTAATTACAAACAGCAAAACTCATGAATAGAACTGAAAAGAATGAACACAGAAACCAAGACTGAGGAACAATGCCTAGTCTGATCAGCGCACCTGTACCACAGTGAACTTGAAATGCAGCGCACCTACTACACTCGGGAAGTGCGCTGAATTTCAGTTTCACAGAACTGAACCTGCGCTGGGCCAGAGACGAGACTTTGCTTGGGTTCCGGGTCACAGTTTGCAGTTCAGTTCAGGGGTTTTGGCCGAGCAAATGGTAATCAATAAATCAACAATCAAGGGTAGATCTAAGGAGGTTACTGGAGCTACCACAGGGGCAATTAGAGAGTTTGTAAATTAGTTGTTTAATTCATAAACAAATCCCGGAGATTGACTGAAGCGACATTTATCTACTTTGCATTTGCATAGCAAATGCAGTTCGAAAGCTACCTGGCTCGACTTCAGGCTCCGTCTGTAAGTTTATAAAATAACTAACAAGGAAGATAAACAAACAACCTAGTTGCTCCCCAGCGGAGTTGCCATTTTGTTACAGGGAAAAGTGTCTACGCAGAACTGCTTATCCCACTAAGGTGTGGTAGCTACCTTAGAAACAAACAAAGTAAAGCTACTTTCGTTTTTCCTTTATGAAATATAGATGAGAGAAGAACAAAGGAGACCAACCTCTGTCTTGCACTTATCTCCTAGTTCGATGCCTCTCTCTCCTGATAGTCCTTCGCTACTCGCTTCCTTGTACGCCCTGCTTCACAGAGTACCTGTAGGATCAAAGTAGCTTGACACTATACAAGAACATGGATCTATAATCATAAACAATATAGGATCAGATGTAAATTGACCATACAAATGCATAAAACATAAATGACACAAGAGTATGGAGGAAAACTTGAATAGCTTTTATTGATAATCAAGAAAGAGCCAAGGGAGTTACAACCAGTTGTTCTGACCCAACATCATCCTCTCAGCAAGTAAGCCCTTCTTCACCTCATACAAAGCTTAGATCACCCAACACTATGATGTTGTCTCAAGAAACCAACAGAAATTCCTTACAAGATGCAAAATTCCAGCCTCTGGATCTCTGGGATGAGGGATCCATATATAGATATCTGTAAGGGAGATGAGTAAGCTTGTGATTTGATTAGTGTCTTCCCTCTGATAGTTCTTACTTCCACTTGGAGATTGATGATCTCTTACTCATCCTTGGTCGAATTCAGAGAGGCAAGTGTCATAGGAGAAGTTTCTGGAAGATTCCATGCCTCTCCACCTCGCGGATTGACACTGCCATTTGCACTTCTCGCCCATCGCACCCCATAGAACGGTTTTGTGAAATGCAACGCACCCACAGAGTGTACTTAGGTGAGATGCAACGCACTTTGCCTATGGAGCAGCTGAAATGATCCTATTTTGACTAGTTCTAAGCAGTTTTTCATGGAGAACCTCTGGGAGAAGCTGTAATCAGATGACCTTGTTCCTTTAGGGGTTAGAACAACACTTTTAGGGACTTAGGAGCCCTTGGTTTGTGGACATTTTATGCTTAGGGTTGCAGTGCCCAAAAATGTCTATAACAGAGAGGATCTATCCCTTTGAAGGAGGGCTTTATCCCTTTGAAGGAGGACCTAGTAACTTCCCTCCATTGCACTATAAATTCAGGCATTGGGCTCGTTGCTACGGAGGATAGAAGCTGAACATTTTTTAGGGTAAGTGCTGGTGAAATTAAGACTTCCTAGTTGAGCTTGAGAGGAGAGATCACATACCTTTTTTGGCTTCATTGGGAAGAGAGTGAAACTTGTCAAAGTAGAGGAGACTTCTTGCTGGACCCTGGGAGGAGCTTGTACAGCGTCAAGGCACAGGTTGTAAAGTTCTTCTTTGATTTGAATTAATACAATCTGTCTCATTTTTCTCAACAAATTGTCTCATGTCATTTCTTTCATGAATTCCTTGACTTTCATGTTAAATATGTTTTATGATATTGGCTTTCAGGTGCTATTTAATTTGTTTGTTTGTTTGTGTTTGCAGATTCGCGACAAGGGAGCTCATTTGGATTGAAGGAACGAGGCTTCCACAAACTTGCGTTGGACGCAAGGTAGGCCTAAAACACTTGTTTGCCTTTGTTTATAAAAGCATATTTAGAGAAAGATAGTGTGTGATTGGTTTGCTTGTCATTAGGTCTTCTTTAGATTCTAGGAAGGTCTATCTTGTCTGCAAGATCGACTCATTCCGTGTGAAAAAATGGCGACTCCTCTGGGGACTTGATTTTTTTCCTTGTTTTTACTTTGACCTGAGAAACTGTGTTTTTGTTTCTGTTTTTGGCCTGTTGTGTGTGGAATTGGGTAGATATTGTAGATCCAGGGTTAGTTTTCATTTTTCATAACTTTGGGAGAGGACCGCACCCTAGCCTTTTGACACAGTGCGTACTTATCCGCACTTTTGCTTTTAGCACAGAGTGGTACCGCACCTGTGTTAACTGTGGGCTTGCGGACCCTGTCAAAATTTTGAAAAACCTAAGATTTCCTCTGTTAGTCAGCTTAGTTTTTGTTTAGAATTTATTATCTACTAACCAGACCTGCATATAACCTGTCATAATCTTTCCTTAGGTTGATTTCATTGGTGTTAGGGTTTTAGGTGAAATTCCTAGTAGTTTTGCTTGTTGGGTTTGTTTTTCATTTTGGTCTTGTAGTAGCTCTGAGCTTAGAAGCTGTAGGGACCTCAGATCACCTTAGTTTCTACCAGCCTTCTTATGAGTCTAACCATTATTTAAATCTACCCTTGTTGAGGAATCTGTTTTGTGTTTTCTCTTTACAAAACTTCGAAAAGCTTGTGTTTAAAAGTTTGGATTTTCATTTTTAAAAAGAAAACAAAATTGGTTCTTTTTTACTGATTTGTGATTCTGCATAAATTGGTCCTTAGTTTACATCTAACTAAGTAAAACATCCTTAAAAAGACATCTTGTAGGCTTTGACTTCAAATAGTTTTTATGATTTATAGATCTCAAAGTTAGTCATTTCCATAGTTTTGAGTGTTTTATAAAAAATAAAAAAATCTCTTTTGAAAAAAGTTTGTTTTTGTAGTGGTTGAGTGCTTTGAAATGAAAAGGGAAAATTTTTGTGAAAATAACTAGTTGTCTCCTTTTGAGTGCATTGGAAAGGACAAAAGCTCTTCTTTTAATTTGTTTGTTAAGAAAGATTTGTGTTTACAAAGTATTTGCATTCTCAAACCTTTTCTTAGCTAGAAGTTCATCGAAGGGAAAAGATTGTTTAAATCATCTTAGGTGCATTTTTAGTGATTTTGAGTCGAGTCTTCATACCACGAGTTCCATCTCCACACCTTTTGACTTAAACAAAAACCAATAAAAATAACGCTTAAAGTAAAATTCATCTAGTAACATTTTTATTTCTAGGGCTCTGATACACCAACATAGCTTAGGCTAGTGTTTTGGAGTAGGAGAGTAATTAACTCTTCAAGACAGTAAAAACAAACAAGTAGCTGTATCTTGTGGTAGGGAAGAAATCCAATTGTTACATTTATGCTCTGGAAAGCTCCTCTTAAAGGAGAAGCACGAGATCGTGTCCGAACCAGTGTGGGAATCAATCCTTCCTCATTGGGAACAATGCCAGATATTCACGTATTAAAAACGGTAAACCTCGGATTAACCATTGTCGAGGAGCCTGGGGTCACTTGTTGGTAAACCTTGGATTATGTCAAGGAGCCTTCAAGGGGATTGAGCTTGCTACTCTACCCTTGTGTGCGTATCGGATCGTAGACTGTTCCCCCAGGTATATTTGTTTCAGTTGGTAACCTTAGTGGCCATATTCTTTAGGATTCTTCCTAAGGTGACAGTGGTGGGAAGATCCCCCTGTACCTGGAGCAGACGTCGACTAGACTCACTTGGATTTTCTGGGGGGTTCTCTTCACTCGAGACGGTTAAGTGGAGGAACTTGTGCCAGTCTATTCATTAAGCAGGTTGTCGGGGTAACTGTTCCAACCGCCATTTCTGTATTGAACTCTACGACGTTGGATTTCATCACCAACTAGTGTTTTCAGTAAAGAAAGTTATTGTTTGTGTGTGTTTGATCTCCTAGATTCTTTAGGCGTGTGATTCAAATTTGTTTGGTTCTTTAGAGGCTTTAGGTGGTTTTCATTGAGATTTTACTTTGTTTGCGTGTGAAGTAGTTAAAAGTTTTTAATCGTGGCTGAATTACCGAGGAAGTCCCGTAGACTTCGGGGCCAACCTCCTGAGTTTTCACCGATCCAGCCTGAAGGGTTGAAAGTCCTCGTAACTCCTAGAGACAGTAGAGTTGGGTCACCTGAAGGAGAGTCTTCTTTGGTGGTACATCCTGATTTTCAAGCTTTAGTAGCAGATTATAATCCACAATCAGTGTCTGTTTTCGAAGTTACTGGTAGCTTTTCATCTACTAGTGATATAGGTGAGGAACATGAAATATCCGAACCTGAAAGTGAATTTGCTGCTACTCCGACATCGGGGTTTGCTTCTCCATCTTCTAGTGGTCCTGGTTCACCTAGGGTAGAAAGAATAATCACCCAAGATCTTCCTTCTAGACTTATAGCTATCGAAGAACTTGCTACTCCAGAAGAAGAAGTAGGCATCCCTATCCCTGATAATCAACCTGTTAGTGAGCTAAGGGAGCGTGAATCAATTTTTTACAGTCCACCTAGGAGCAGTGCTTGGTATCTTTCTTTGACTAATTTCTTAGAAAACCTAGGGTTAAGTTTTTCACCACCTCGTGTTCCTTATCGCCCAACACCTAGAGGTTACTATCCTCCGTTAAATATGTCAAGACAGTCGTCCATGTTTACTCAATCGCCCGAATCTTTTTTGTACGGTAGTCCTTCTGTTCCCTCTGGGTATCAGTCACTTTCTGGTACTTTTTCGGGAGCATCTCCTCAACCCATTGAACAAGGGTTATTAATTGGAAGCAATGGTACTAAGCCGTTGAGCGTAGAAGATATTCTCATGATGTCAGGTTCTATTCCCAATCCTCAACCTCAAGGTGGCCAATTAACACCCGGGGGGCAGCCTCAAAATCCTCAATTATCGCCTGGGGGGCAACCTCAAGGTACCCAATTTGTGCCTGGGGGGCAACCTCAAGGACAGTACATACCTACGGGACAGTACGTTCCTCAAGGTCAACCCCAGACTCAATATCTACCCCAAGGTCAACCCCAGTATCAATTTATACCTCAAGGTCAACCCCAGTATCAGTACGTGCCTCAAGGGTATCAACCCCAAGGTCAGTACTCGAACCAAGGTTTCCAACCACCTTCCGGTCAATCAAATGTTAAAGGAACGGGACACGTACCTTTGAATTATCAAACCTACCCTCAACCTGGTTATGGTCCTCAATATTCTCAACCTGTTATGGGTCCGTACCCCAAAATGAATTTAGTGTGGGATCCATCGCAAACCCAACAGGTGTTGCAGCCAAATGTACAGTTGTCATCTCAAACTGGACAACCCTTAGTTTCTGGTACACCCCAACAACCTGTCTAGTCTAATATTCAAACTTTTGTACCTTCAGTAGTTTCTCAGCCTGGGCCTAGTATGCCTTTTACTTAGCCTCAAACGACTGCTGCAACTGCCGCAACATCTGTTCAATCTACCCCACCTACTTCCGGATTATCGACAGCTCCGGTTTCTACTGTTCCTATATCTACTCCTCAGACGTCTTTACCACTGTCTAGATCCATGATTCAAACTTCGATTCAGATGCCTGTAGGACAACCCGGTTCAAGTACGGTTGTCACAAGTCAACCACAATTTACTTATCAACCATACCAGGGACAGTACCAATTCGGTCCTACTGTACAACAGCCAGTCTATCAGTATCAACCGTACCCTGGGTACACATATCAACAACCTCAACAACCCCCGTACGGTCCCGTTAATCCTGGTTTTCCAGGAGGATACAATATCCCAAATGCAATTCCCATTCCTAGTTATCCTGGATATCCTCCTCCTGGGGCTGGTCTCATGACCCAGAGTTTTAGGGACCCTAATCGACGGTTACCTTTTATCGCAACTTTGGACTTGCTTGAATTGTCGCGCCTAACGAACGATCCCATTAATTATCTTCCGTTTTGGCCGCCAATGTCGAATAAGTTTCCTAGTGATATTCCTAAGTTCGAAGGTGAATCAGGAGAGGACCCATCGAACCATGTGATGACTTATCACCTCTGGTGTGCGTCTAACTCCATTTCAGATGATTCAATCCATCTAAGACTTTTCCAGCGCACTCTAATTGGTCTTGCGACCAAGTGGTACATTGAGTTACCGCGAGGCACTTTTATAATTTTAGTCAGTTAGCTACCTCGTTTTTAACTCATTTTCAGTTGCTAGTCCGATATGAAAATGGCACGGAATTGTTAACTTCGTTAAAGAAATCAACGTCCACTTACATTTTAGATCATATTCATGAATGGAGATGTCGACGGCGTTTAGTGAAGGTTTTTACTCCGGATTAGATCTTGGCTGAATGGTTTGTAAAGTCTTTGTTGCCAAAGATCACTGAAGATGTAGCTAAACCCGGAGTTGTTACTGAGGAGCAAGTAATTTCTCAAGCACAGTACCTTGACTTGGTCTATACTTAGTCAGGTACGTTACACGAGAAAATCCCTGATCTTCATAAGCAAAATCAAATCGCTACAGTTCCTTCAGGATCTCATGCCGTTGATGGTATGATTGGTACGGTTAACACTAAAAGTAAGAAGAAGTCTTCCAAGAATTCTTCTCCTATCATAACCTTGCCTGATTCCCCGACAGGAGATTCTTCAGCCGAGATTTCCGCCGATATTCACGTTGTAGAGTCATCTACAGCCAAATCAAAATCCGGTGGGAAGAAGAAGGGGAAGAAGAAGAATAAAACGGACAAAAATTCAAAGGAGAAACCTGAAAAATCGGAATCCAATGACGAAAAATGCAAACCTCGTTATCCTTGTCTCATTTGTGACGATGAACATTTTACAAGAGACTGCCCTCATCGTGCAAAGGTTGCGAAGATTGTCAAAGGTTCCCAAACACCTGCTGTTTTGAAGGATCCTTTTCCAAGTCAAGACAGTAAGATGATAGGTTCTTCCTCGAGTGCCAATGAAGAAACTATACTGATGATGTCCCATGTTAGGATTGCGACTCGATCGCATGATTATGGTAGTAAGAGTCTTGTTGATGGTAAAGAAGCAGAATCTTCTCATTCTAATCCATCAACCTCAGCTCCCGATTCTGATCCACTACAGATCGAGAAACCTAATCCAGACTTGGTAATCAAACCGCCCGCCAAGGGTATACTTCAAAAGCCAGCATTCAATCCACATGCAGAGCGGCTCAGAACTATAACATTGTTGAGGATTTAGTTGTTTCACCCTCAGCAATGTCAGCTTTGGAAGTGCTACAATCATGTCTAGTACAGCGTAAATTACTTTTGTCGGCTATAGGAGCTGTTGACGTTCAGGACTCGAACCTAATAATTTTCGATCTAGAAAATAGTACACCGCGCTTACCTCATCAAATGGCTTTCCAGATTCCAGTGATAGTCAAAAACAGGCCTATTCATCGGACTGTGATTGATGAGGGAGCCTCAACGTGTATTATGTCGATACAGTGTTGGAGATCGCTTGGTTCTCCTTCGCTAAATCAATCACTGACGATTCTAAAGGCCTTTGATGGCTGTGGGTTTCATCCTTTTGGCATTCTACAGGATTTTCCTATAGGGGTTGAAGGAAAAACCGTTAATCTAGATGTGGAGGTGGTTGATGCCCCTCTAGATTACAACCTTCTCTTGGGTCGTAGTTGGTCTTACACTATGATAGCTGTCGTTTCATCGGTCTTTCGGGTTATAAAGTTTCAACATAACGGAAAGATCGTAACAATATACCAGCTGGCTTATTTTTCATCTGACCCAGCCTCTTCTGAAAGTATTCAGCATGTCGGTAAAACGACTATCCCGTATAAGGATGTTGGAGTAGGACTAGTTAAAGATGCCAGTTTACTAGGAACTTTTCCTTTTCCTCTGATCAACGCATTGTCTTCATTTGCAACCATTCATATGATTACGTCAGATACCATTATTTATGATGATCCTTGGATCGTTCCTTCTGAATCTGAGATAGACTCATTTGGTGATGTCATGCCTTTGAGTCCATATGAAATTGCGTATGAGGCCGTGCAATCGTTTACCGACCCATCTTCAACCGAAATTGACTTAATGAATGTGGTCCGTGAGGAATCACTTTTCACATCAAGCTCAGATTCAATCACGTTTTCTGAACTTGTTCACTCTGATGAGCAAATTTGTCAAATCCTATGTGTAGATGATTTACCATGGGAAGATCTCCATCACAGATCTTCATTTTTACCCGAGAATGTTCGTTTTGAAAATGATTTTTCATCAATCTTTACAACTGAATATGTTAAGGAACCTCAGAATCCAATGAAACATCCTGATTCAGAGTTAAATTTGGGAAACATCTCTCGAACTTTTCCTATTGACATTTCGGTTAAGCCTGGAATTGTTGAGAACATTCATATAGGTACCTCATGTACAGCAAATGAAATTCAAATATATAAGGCCCTATTTCAAGAATTTCGCGACGTGTTTTCCTGGTCCTATGAGGAAATGCCAGGAATTGATCCCACAATTTTTGTTCATGAAATAAAGACTTACCCGGACGCTAAACCCGTCCGGAAACGTTTGCGTCAGATTCACCCAAGAAAATTTGCTGCAATTAAAGCAGAAGTTGAAAAATTACTCAAAGCAGGTTTCATTTATCCAATCCCGTTAACGGATTGGGTATCGAATATTGTTCTGGTTAACAAAAATCAGGGGACAATAAGAATATGTATCGATTATAGGGACATTAATCGAGCCTTTCCAAAGGAAAATTACCCAACTCCCTATATCGATCAAATCATTGATGCTTGTGCCGACAGCAAAATATTCTCCTTCATGGATGGTTTTTCCGGATACAATCAAATCAATATTCTACCTGCCGATCAACCAAAAACGACTTTCATTTGTCCATGGGGGACATTTGCCTATTGCAAATTACCTTTTGGGCTCAAGAATGTTGGAGCAACTTTTCAAAGGGCCATGTCTTATGCATTTCATGACATCAAGCACATTGTGCAACCCTATCTCGATGATTTGCCGGCTCATTCATTACATCGAGCTGATCACCTCGTCCATTTACGAGCAATCTTTATGAGGTGTAGGCATTATCGGATTCGGTTGAATCCACACAAATGTGTTTTCTGTATAGCAATGGGTCGATTGTTGGGGCTTGTAGTTTCGAAAGTCGGCATTCGCGTCGATCCCTTGAAGGTCGAAGCTATTGTCAAATTGCCTCCTCCTTCGAGTCTTCACCAACTCCAAAGTTTGCAAGGGAAAGAAATTTTTTTACGACGATTCATTCCTAACTACGCCGAGGTTACAAAGGGTTTTACCCGGTTGTTGAAAAAGAATACTCCATTCTATTGGGATGAGATAGCTCAGAAATCATTTGATGCACTAAAACACGCGTTGACCCATGCACCGTTATTGCATCCTCCCAACTACAACCAGGATTAATTCTTGTATCTCGTCGCCTCTCATTCCACCATTGGAATGGTCTTCGTTCAGGAAGATGAATTCGGTACTGAACATGTGATATATTACCTTAGTTGCACTTTAAATCCAACTGAGCTAAAATATTCACATGTGGAGAAATTGGCATTGGCAGCTGTTCAAGCTGTCCAATGTTTTCGTCACTACATTTTACTACGTAAAACTACAGTAATTTTGGATTGCAACCCTATGATCTACATTTTGACCAAGAAATTGCTAGGAGGCAAGTACTCTAAATGGATTGTTATCCTGCAGGAGTTCGACTTGGAATTTGAAAAATCTAAGTCTAAGAAATATTTAGTTTTTGCGGAGTTGATGTGTGACTTCCCGCGTGCTGACACGGAAACTGTGGCGGAGGAGCCCATTGCGGACGAGTCCTTATTTCTAATCAGAAATTTAGATCCATGGTATGGGGATATCATCGTTTATCTCCAGACCCAATCCTTTCGGCCAGAAATTTCAAGGTCAGAACGTCGGAAAATACGATTCCAGTCCCAACAATTCAGAATTATTGGAGATAATCTTTATCGCCATGGGGCGGACACTGTTTTTCGACGTTGTTTAACTCACGAGGAAGATGAAAGGGTTCTAAATGACTGTCACTTTGGAGCGTGTGGTGGTCATATGTCTGGGTATGCCATAGCCCAAAAGATATTGCGCGCTAGCTACTTCCGGCCGTCTTTGTTTAAAGATTGTAGTACCGCGGTCTGAAAATGCCACAACTGCCAAAGTTTTGATCGAAAGATGCGCTTTCCACCTGCTCCTCTCCACCCTATAATTGTCGTTGGTCCTTTTTCCAAATGGGGTATCGATTTTATTACATGTAACCCTCACTCGGCTGGGGGGCATGCGTATATCATCCTTGCGGTAGATTATTTTACCAAGTGGACCGAGGCGATGCCTACATTTGAGGCAGACGGCAAGACAGCTGCAATTTTCGTGTTCAATCATATAATTTCTAGGTTTGGTGTCCCACAAGCGATTATCACTGATCATGGGCGTCATTTTTGAAACGTTATGATGACCGAACTTACAGGCCAGCTTGGTTTGCGTCACGATAGTTCAACTCCTTATTATCCACAAGCTAATGGTCTGGTTGAATCCATCAACAAAGTCTTAGTCATCATGATCAGACGAATCATTGGGATTCATCGGTCGAATTGGATGAACATGCTATTTTCAGCGCTTTGGGTGTATCGTACCTCAGTAAAAACATCAATAGGGTTCACTCATTTCCAACTAGTTTATGGTCTGGAAGCTGTGTTACCCATTGAATGCGAAATCCTGTCATTGCAAATGGCCATCGAGTTACTTCCAGCCACTTCCGAAGAGGAAAAGCGTTTATTATACTTCGCTCAATTATATGAGAATCGATGTGATGATGCATTGGCGATCGAGACTCACGCAAAACGTATGAAAGCTCAGTATGATCGAAATGTGACCCCTCGAAATTTTTCGGAAAGAGATCTAGTCTTAGTTTACGATCAAGCTAATGATAAATTAGGCGCTGGAAAATTCGTTCCTATGTGGCATGGTCCCTATGTTGTCAAGTGAAAGCTAGCAAAAGGGGCCTATGAATTGGTAGACTTTGACAGGGACTCTTTACGTAAACCCAGAAATGGTCTTTACCTGAAGAGGTATTATGTTTAAAGAATGGGTATGGAGTTTTTTAGTTAGGATAGTTCTTTCTTTCTAGCTGGTGTGTTTTAGTTTAACAGTGTGCTTAGCTTAGAGAGTGTTTTTTCATCATTATTCCTGCTTATCTTGGTTTTACTCTTGATATTGCAGATGTCAATGCCTCTCCAAACATACATTGGTTTCTCTGATGGTGCTTGTCGTAATACACAGAACATTTCTTCCACAGCTTGGGTTATCTATTTGCCCTTTGACGAGTTGGTATCTATGCATGGGGTAAGCCTCGGTCAAACGACGAACAACATTGCCGAGTATAGTGCAGTGATTGAGTTATTATCTGAATCTATTTCATTTGGGATTCGGAATTTGATAGTGAGGTTAGATTCTGAACTCATTTTATTACAGCTTAATAGAGTGTATGCCATTAGAAATCCAGTGTTATTGAGATTATTTTTGAGAGTGCGTCTCTTGGAACGTGAATTTGATTATATTGAATATCAGCATATTCCAAGATCTTTAAATACATTAGCAGATGCAATTTCTTCTCGAATGTTAAGTAGACATTTTCAATAATCATACATGTAAATTTAAAACCATTCCATAACATGATTTACAAGATAAGCCGGTAATAGTGATATATGTATATATAGGAGTGTGTCAAAAAATACATCGTCCTCGATCATAGGTTGAAAAACACCTTATGATCGGAAAAAATGATAAGTACAAAAAACAAAAATGTCATATGTGCCCGCAATAGGCGATCATCCTGTCACTGGTGATGATCTCGATAAGAAACCACTGCACGGGCCACCTTGCAAAGGAACCTCCTAAAAGGTCCTGGGACCCCAATCACATAGCGTTGAAGTCGACGAGGAATGTCATCTATGGTGGTCCCCAGAATATCTCCTGTCAAGTGCTCTAGATGACTCTCCAACTCGGCCAAAACCTCTGCTGATTCGTCCTGTGGGGCTGGCGCGGCTGCAACTGTTTGTTTCCTCTCGTAAGGCCGGAGAGCGGTTGGTCGCTGTGGACCCACATCTGCATTTGAAACTTTTACTATCAGTTTTGGGACGATAGAAAAATAATAAAAAAATTAAAATAGGAAAAATGTTTAAAATGATTTTACCTGAGTCATCCCATTGCTCTCCTGGTGGAAGAGCCATGTCTAGGTCACCACGAAAATCTACCCCAGCGTAAGGGAAGTCCTGAATAGAAAAAACCTGGTTTTCCAACCATTGGAAATACTCAGATTTGAATCGAACAACCTCTGTCCCCTCGTCCAGATGACGGGCCATAACTATGACCCATCGCATCAGTTTCGGCTCTCGAGGAAGCCCAGCTCCAACAGTAAGGTGTTGCGGGATCAACATGGGAACCCTCTCCAGACCAAAACTCACAACCAAAGCCCCATAACCAAAGCTCTTTAGTTGTCCGTTCTTGGCTCTGGTCAGTTGGCCTTTCACATTGGCCAACACAGCATCGCACCAGTTGAAGATGGTGCCTCGAAAGCAGTCAATTGCCATCCGCATCTGGGATCCGATGGCAATATGTAATATGGCACTCCCACAAAGTCTGGTGACAGTAAACCCGATCACCATGAGTTCATGAAGGGATATGGTTTTTATATCTATCCCTTTGTCTCTAGCCTGGCTGTTGCAGAACTCTAGCTGGAGGCTATCGACAGACTGGCCACCTGGCCTAGTCCCGAATAGAGTCAAGTCTTCGCCTCTCTTAGGCAAACCAGTCAAGAAATATATGTCTGCCGGCTCGATTTCGAGCTGGTGGCCACCAATGAAAAAGCACTGGTCCTGTATGCTCCATATGTCAACCAGCCACTGTAAGAAATCCACCTAGGCCCTCATGCCAGGTATGGCCCAGAATTTGTAGAAGCCGTAGGCCTTCAATGTATCGATCGAAGGTTGGCGATTCAACGCGGCTATATCCACGTCCTCATGCTCTCGTTCACGCCAATCTAGCATGATGTACTCTCTGCATCAAGTAAAAAGACAAATTAGAATGCTAGAAATTAATTTGTTTGGGTCAATTTTGAGAAATTTTGGGTTAAAAACCCTTGCTACGGGGACCGCACTCTCTGGGTTAGACACAGTGTGTGGGCCCGCACCTTGCCTACATGGAAAGTGCGGACCCCTGACTTTTTCCCCATTGAGAAAAAGTTGGGGTCTGCGGGCTAGCAGTGTTACGCCTGTGGGCCCCCGCGCGTGGGTTTTAAGCCTAAAAACCCTCCAAAAAATGAAATAGAAGCCTAAAACAAAAAATGAAACAGTTAAAAATGAAGAGTGGGATGATGTGGATTACCTGGAGAAGACGGCGTTCGATTCCGACAGTTGGATTTTCCGCAATCTTCACGGGAAGTTTTCTGAACAAAAGCACTATTTTGTCACCCAAAACTCAAACGGTAAAAATGAATTGACGAAAGCCCTTTTTATAAGTTTTTTGTGTAAATAAATTGCAAATTTGTTTATGTTTCACTTTGGAAAGGTATTTTTGCAACATTTTTATCCATTTCAAATAGGTATGAGTAATGTTTGCATTTTGTTCAGGATAACGGATTATTCAGGCGAAATCTATCATTTTCGACGAAAAAACATTTAGAGTCACCTTTAAGCTCTTTTCTGACTCCTGAAACATGAAAAGATTGCCGAGTTTTTTCTTTTAAACTCGTTAAAACGGAACTAAAAGACGGTCCACTTACAGCTCTTTTCTGACCGTAAAAACATGAAAAGATTGCCGGATTTTTGTCGTTTCAAATTTGATATTGGTTATAAAACGACGTGTCGTTGATCGCTTTTTTACTTTTTCATATCAGGGACACTAATTACGAAAAGTACTCCTTGGTCGTAAAGATCAAGCAGTTCTCTCAAGTATTATTTTATACTTTTTCGGGTTGGGAGACACAAATTTACGCAAAAGGTCAACCCTGAAGTCTTCTTAAGTTTTTTCAAACTCTCTAAAATTGAAAAACGCCGAGTTTCTCCTATACTGGACTCGTTAAAATTTCACAGTAAAGGACCTATTCAATTACAAACAGGAACGAACCACTCCTTCTTAGGGTTCAAATTTAAAATAAGTTGGACTCATCCGAAGGATGAGCTTATAATCAAGCAAATGTTATCCTCCTCAAGCTTGTCAAAAATAAAGAGGTACTTGCCAGAAATGGTGGGGGAAAAGAGAGAAAAATGAGCTTGTTTGTCATGCTTTGTAACCACTCTTGAACACGACACTCTTATTCACCTGGGTTGGAAAATCCTTTGCCTAACAGTTGATCAAACCACATTGAAAGTCTTCAGCTGGTTTCTGGGTATTAACTTTGGGTCAATTGTCACCAAGCCATCTGTCGTGTTTTTATGTGTTCAAGAGGTCACTGCCAATAAGCCATTCATCTGCAAAATATCTGTCACCCATCTTGACCATCCCTGAGTCAGTCCTTGCAACTAAATTTCTTCAACTTGATCTATGATTTCGTGTTGTGGGCTTGCCTGCAACAGATCGCTTTCTATCGACTTCAGCTCATTATCTAGAAAGATGATCTAGAAATCGTCAATACCTTGGGATCTGCATGCCTCAATGGTAGGTTTCTCGCCTTTGACGACAGATTGCATCATTGACCTTCGATCAAAGGATTCTGTGACATGTTCGACATCAACACATTTATTCACATCTCATGGATTGTACTGGGTACTTTGAGAGCCATTGACATCACTGGTGGTTTCTCTCACACTTGTTAACAATTTACATCATTGACTGGTAATCAAGTGGTTTCTACCATGTTCGACTCCAACACATTTATTCGCATGGATAGAATCGTACTGTTTCGGGAAGTAGAAATGAAGACCCTGGATCTAGTTTCCACAATCCAGGCTATGAGGAATTTTGTATTCATTATATAATGGACTATTCATAAACAGATGGTTGCGTCCATACTGTGTCCACATGAGTCTATACTTGTGATGTATTACAAGATCATTCATGTATCAGAGCAATAGTTAGTTTTCTAAGTCAGTTTTGATCTAAGTATGGGAATGCTTACCTCAGCGATGATATGATCTCATATATATATCTTGCATTGAATGTTTTTACAGGTTCCAACTAGGCTCTCCACAAGATGATCCTCGAAATGATAAAGTACTTCACTCTTCCTAAATGATAAATGAAATCCTCATCTACTACAGACTTCGCACTTTAGGGGGCAATCTGTTCCACAAAAATATTGTCACCATGATTATTTGCAGTCAGTATGGGTCTATCATCACTTGTACTGACCTCCTAAGCAAGTCTCAGACCTCAGCTCTTCAAGTCAAGCTTTGAAAATGAGAGGAAGACATTGAAAATCAACAAAGCTCTGGTTCCGCACTTTCTCTCACTATTGCTTGCGGTCCCGCACCTCCTGTTTACAAAAACTACGGACCTACCCGCTCTGTCCCTAAAGGTGTGGGTGCGGACCCCTGTGAAAGTCAAAAAGGCGCAAGTTTATTCTAAAAAACTCACTTTGGGTTAATTCTAGATGATTCTAGAAGGAATTTTGACGTGGATTGGCCGCTCTTAGGTGGTTCATGCATCCCAAAAGAGAAGGAGCTAATCCCTTGATGAGAGGAGCTATCCCTTTGAAGGAGGACTTTATCTCTTTGAAGGAGGACCTAGTAACTTCCCTCCATTGCACTATAAATTCATGCATTGGGCTGGTTGCTAGGGAGTTTAGAAGCTAAACATTTTTGAGGATAAATGCTGGTGAAATTAAGACTTCCTAGTTGAGCTTGAGAGGAGAAATAACATACCTTTTTTGGCTTCATTGGGAAGAGAGTGAAACTTGTCAAAGTAGAGGAGACTTCTTGCTGGACCCTGGGAGGAGCTTGTACGGCGTCAAGGCACAGGTTGTAAAGTTCTTCTTTGATTTGAATTAATACAATCAGACTCATTTTTCTCAACAAATTGTCTCATGAATTCCTTGACTTTCATGTTAAATATGTTTTATGATATTGGCTTTTCATGTGCTATTTAATTTGTTTGCTTGTTTGTGTTTGTAGATTCGCAACAAGGGAGCTCATTTGGATCGAAGGAGCGAGGCTTCCACAAACTTGCGTTGGACCCAAGGTAGGCCTAAAACACTTGTTTGCCTTTGTTTATAAAAGCATATTTAGATAAAGATAGTGTGTGATTGGTTTGCTTGTCATTAGGTCTTCTTTAGATTCTAGGAAGGTCTATCTTGTCCGCAAGATCGACTCATTCCATGTGACACTACCCTAGGCCTCAGTGCACTCAGCTACAAAGCCTCTTCCTACACTAAGACTCTCGCTCTTAGCTCTTTACAGGCTCATCAAGCACTTCTACTTCCCTTGACTGACTTCTTTCTTAGACTCCTCTAAGACCTCCTTTTTATACAATTCCATGGTCCGCTAACCAAGGGCGAATCTCTAAAATTGACACAACCTATCTAGACTAAGGCTGGAAAACCCTTTTTAACTCTTCATATCTTCATGCTCTGCAACCAAAAAATGCAGATACTTTACATTTCTTTATACAAACTTCAGGCCTCTGCCCTAAAACTTGGGTTTTTAACCCCAAAATTGACCCCCAAGGGACCCGTTCCCAACAGGCCCCCAACATAAACATGGTGACTCACCCTTGAGTCACTCTACTAGTGTGGAGATCTTGTTGCGAAGACCTCCCAGCTCAACTTAGACAACTGCTACCTCAGCGATGTACTGTGTTACCACCTACTTCATCTCCTCAACCAACTGCTCTGTCACTGGCCCTGCACTGTCTGACTTAATGTTCTGCTGAGTCTCCTACAGACTAGCTAGCTAGCCTTCAATAGTGGTTGTGATCAAGTAGGCCTCATCCAACCAAGGCTTCAAGTGAGCCTTCAGTGTGGCTTCCCTGTGCTAAGTTGCATCTACCTGCTCTTTCAATGGCTTGGCCTCTTGTATCTTGGCTAACCTCTGCTTGATGGCAACAGTGCACGTTGTCACTTTGACTTCATCGTAGTGCTGTTGTAGCTCATGTGCTTTTGTTTCCAACCACTGTACAATAGGATCTTATTCCAAGCAGGTGACTAGCTCGAGTGAATACTCAAAGAGTGTGGTATAGTCCTTCACTGCGCTCTCTACTGCTACTACCACGTCTTTTACAATGGTCTCACGTTTCTCTCTGATCTCTGGTGGAGTTGAAGGCTGGGCCTTCAACTGCAACTCTGCAATTTTGAGGTTCAGCTCCAGCTGAACCTTTGCCAATTCAGTTTGTGCATTACGCACTCTAGCAGCGAGCTTTCGAACCCTCACATCTATTGGCTTAGCCTCGGGAATGCCCAGCTCTGGGACAGTCCTGCACGCCTCAGCCACGACTGTGGCAATGTGTTGGTTCTTGTCTGTAATTTCTTTTACAAGGTTAAGGGTGGAGTCTCTCTGCATGGTTAGCTAGGCATTGTTGACCTTTTGTTCATTGATCACCTGCAATGCACGCTGTTCACAGGCCCAAAGTTTCGCGATCACACCATCCTACAAAAGGTGAAGCGCCTCATTGGGAAGCATGGCCAGGTTGAGTCCAACTCTCTTGAGGGTGCTGACAGTGAGTTTATCAGCTTCAACCCCTATTGTTAGTGCTCCATCTGGCAGCACTATTTCTCAAGGATCCCTTGCGTGCAACATCGTTGCGACTTCTGAGGTGCCAGGCGCCAAACTGGTTGACGTCGCGTTTGTCTGTATCTATGATGCATGGATATATAGCTCGTGCAAACTCATCTGTATATCACCCAACACCTGTTGTTGTTGCTACTTGAACTGTTGCAGCAGTTCCGTGGTGGCATCCCACATCGTATCACCTATGTCATTTAATTCCCCCTTTGTCAGGGTGATCAGGTCTAAGACGTCTTGCTAGCCTTGGACTTCTTTCGTAGTCCTACTTTCTATCAATCTCTAGTGTGTTTGGTGCGGAACGGAGTCGTCTCTAGGTCCACTCCTCCCTGCTCCATCTGATCATCTTCTTCCTCGGTCTCCGGGGAAGGCGACTTCTGACTCTAGTCAGATCCATGCTCCTCTTCGCCTGCTTGTCCACCCGATGATTGCACAGCAGTGCACTCTACCTTGGCCTTGTGATGGGCCTCCTTTTTCCTCTTCATGACCAACTATTCCATCTTCAGCTTGGCTTCTTCCTTCTTTTGTTGCGTGGTGGTCTTTCTAGATCCTGCTGTTGAGTCTGTGGCATTGTGCCAATCTCCCAGTGAGCAGTCGAGAACTACTGCAATTTCATCATCTGTGGCAAAGTATGGTAGGTCATGCGACTTTGGCTCAGGGTGCTTCCGCACCTGTATTGAGACATGGTGGAAGCTAGCCTTGAATTCCACATACTCTTACAACTTCTCAAAATTTGTAGGTGTCAGCCATAGCTTACGATTGATGGCCATGTGGATGCTCATCTCCATCAAGATCCAGAAGATATTGTTGTCCTTTATCCACTGAGGATCCTTCGGTGCCCATAGAAAAGTGAACTTCACTATCTCTGCTAGGTATAGCGTGACCAGAAGAAACTGACTATCCTTAGGTAGCTCCCATGAAACTAGTACTATGGAAAACAATAGCCATGCATAGTGGAAAGTCTTACTATGATCTTGTGCCTCACGGCAGTTCGAGAAGAACTCACCGCAGAGGTAGCACGCCCAGTTAAATTGAACTCCCTTTGCACACTGGGTCACTAAAGCTATCACTGGTGCTAACACTTCATCTGCGCGACACTTCTGCATGACCGTCCCTTCCAAGATTTGAGTTGCCACCTTGACCTCAAGGTCAAAGATACTCGAAATAGCGTAGCCACGCAGCTTATTTACGAGCTTGAATTTTTCCTTCATCACCTCCGCAAGCGCATGCTTGTCAGTCTTTCTGCGAAACGCCATGGCCGAGTTTTCTCCTATGTATGGCACTTGCGTGATCCTATGGATCAGAATGTTAGTGATGGGTATTGGCTCCTCTAGCCACAGACACCCATCATACACCAAGCACATCAGCTGCTTGATCACTACCATTATGATAGGTGCACGGTTGTAATGTGGCACCCATAGCATGTTTAGCAATCCTGCTTTATCCACGCCTTTCAGCCACTTCCTCGGCTCCAAAGCGGTCACTCCATTATTTTTGTGGAAGATAGAGTGCATAAGTTGGTCTGTTGCTAAATGAGGGAAGTGCTCCGTGTTAGCTAAGTCCTAGTCCTCCAACTTCAAAAGGGGGACACGCCCCAAGCGTGGTCCCTCAAAGACAATTTGGTTTGGCAGGAGGGGTGTGTGCAGGATGACCTTACTCTCATCAATATCTTTGGGCACCTTCGTCTTGCCCTTGCGTGGAGGAATGTATTCAAGCAACTTAGAGATGGGGTTCGACCCCTCAATTTCAACATCCTTCGTTTCCACTGCAATATCCTCATCATCCATAGGGATTTCTTCGGCCTCTTCTTCCAACTCTAGGTCAATCATTTTGGCCTTTTCTTGCATGATAGGTTTTCCTAACTATGGGTGCCTCCTAGGTGATGCACGAACCGGCAGCTACATTTTCTGCTTGTCCTTCTTCGGTTTTGGACCCTCCTGTGTCGGTGTAAGCCTTGACATGGGTGTCCTGGGGGATTTAGGCACTTCTACCAGTACTTCTGCAGACATAACTTCTGGGGTAGCTCCCTGTGCTACCATAGCTACCTCTGGAACAACTCCCTCGACTATCACTGCTTCAACGCTCATAGCTTCTGAGAGCATCGACATGATGCTATGCAACAACTCTTGTGTCTCCTTTGGCAACGTCTCAAATACTGAGAGCTCAACACCTCAATTCTCCAAATTACAAGTGTTTTTTGTTGGGCTGCTACCGGTAATTTGTAAGCACTTTCGAATTCAAATCTGACTGTTCCCCCCAAAATTGATTCATTAGTGCGAGATTGGTGGAATATTTTCAAAGATCTGGTCCATAAATTCCGACTTAAATTCCCCCCCCCCCGCTCCATTTGGTCGTTTTCTCATCGTCAAATCATGAACAATGACTTTAACGATCACTTTCCAGCTATCCTGTGTGGTTTTTCCTTTGGTAGCACAACTACATGCACTCTTCTGCAAGCTCTATGACATTTCTTCATTCTGCACAGTTCCCTAATCGCGTAGCACTCCGACCTGGGAAATGTAGTTTATAGTCCTACGCTTCCTTTCAGCTTCCTGGAGTGCTAAGACTGTGCTTCCCTCATATAGTCACCTAGCTGGATCACCGGTGTATGGCTTCAATCGGCTACCATTCACCTTCCCTAGGAAGGGTTCTCCATTCAATTTGACCAGCTGAACTGCTCCACCATTAGTAATCTCCTTGATGACATATGGCCCTAGCCAGTGCATCCTAAATTTCCCTGGAAATTTATCAAATTTACTATCATATAACAAGACCAAATCATTTACCTTGAAGGTGTGTAGGCTAATGTGCCAATCGTCCCATGCCTTTTCACGTTCCTTTTGATCTTGTTGATGAAATCCAACTAGAAATCGGTCCTCCTAAATTTCATCTAGCTGCGCGAGCGTCTCTTCCAGGGCTCCCTGATCCACCATTCCTGTGAGTGCCACTATGCACAGAGTAGGTACAATGTATTCCATTGGCATCACAGCTTCTATGCCATACACAATTCTAAAAGGTGTTTTCCCAGTCAACTTCTTGCAAGTTGTAATGTAGGCCCATAGCACAACGGGTATGCACACATCCCAGTCATTTCTCTGAGCATTGCAGGCCTTCGTCAGCACGCTCTCTAGTATCTTATTGAATGCTTCCACCATCCCATTAGACTGAAGATGATAAGGTGTACTTTTTTTATGATACACCTGAAATTCTTTTTTCAATGCGCTGATTGTTTTGTTAAGAAAGTGTGTGCCGCGATCACTCATGAAGATCTTTGGACAACCAAATCTTGTCAACACATATTCAAAAATAAGCTTTTTTTTTGTCTCGCCTATAAAGTCCTTCAAATATTGCGCCTTAGCCCACCTGGTCAAGTACTCAATCGCAGTGATGATGTACCACACACAAGTCTTCTTTCCTTGAGGCTGAATTAGACCCACAAAGTCAATCGTCCATTTCTCGAATGGTTGTAATGTGACCTGTGGCATCAGAGGTAGTTCATCCCTCCGTGATAGCTTGCCAGTCCTTTGACATCCATCACATGCCCTATAATATGCATTTGAATCATTATGCATGGTTGGTCACCACAACCCAGTGCGTAGAATCTTCTGCGCTATTTCTTTCCCTGCATAGTGTCCTCTCGTAGCTCCTCTGTGAGCCTCAAGGAGGATGCTGCTTCGTTCAAATTCAGGTACATAACGTCACAATATTTCATCTAACCCCATTTTATACAAGTGCCCTGCAATGATAGAAAAGTCTGTCGCGTGCACTACTAGTTCCTTCTTCTGTTGACTTGTATAACCTTCCGGAGTCAATCTTGTTGTTAACACCCAGGTTGTTCCCTATGACTCCCAAGGGAATACGGCCGGGGTAACCACTAACCAATCTTTGGATCACAGTTTCTAGCCAAACTGTAATCAGAGAGGGCTCTCTCTTTATGATTTGTCTCTGTTATAATGGTGTTTTAGGCTAGGTATTATGCTCAGGTTTTGGTTTATGTTTTGATTGAAGGATTTCTTTCAGGTCTTATGATATAGTGTTTAGATAGTGAAATACCATTGGGCAATGGAGTCTGGATTTGTGAAATGACTTGATATGCAGGATTGGTGGTGTTCAAACTGCAGGGCCTATTGTGTATTTTAGACAAACAAAATTAGCTTAAATGGTGATGTATGTCAACCAATAGAAAGCAATTAAGAATTTTCTATTTAAGTTGGTAAGGTGAAGGCGAACACACTGCACAGGAGCATAACTTGAATTCCTGTGACAAAGGCCACTGTGAAAGGTGTATTCTGAAAGTGCAGCAATTAAGAATTACACTTATCTAGATTACAGCTGAAGAAAACATTCATAAACAACACAGATTGAACTCAGGGTACTCAGTGAATAAATCTTGAAAGTTATTCTTTTTCCTTGTTGCTTAGTATTGAAAATCAGATAACATATATGGATTTTAACAAAACAACTAATTAACAGAGAGAGTTACAGAGACTTATTGTATGGTGAAATACACAGGAATCCAGCAGTTATCAATAGACACCAGAACTCATCCAACACTTCACAAATCTGAGAAATTCCATCACTTTCTTTATTAGACTTCTGAAAGGATTATAGCATAAGAATTTCTTTAGGAGAAATCAACAACAACCCTTGCAAGCTCATGCGAAGGGGACTTTATAGCAATGCTTATACAAAATATCTCAGGTATTGAGTCATCTAAGAGAGAAAATATCTTCATAAATGCGTACAGAAAGCAGGAAAAGAAGTTATTGCAACTCTGAATGCAGCATAAATGCTCTTTATGTCTGTCAGAGGGTGATTTGACCTTTGGAGGTCATTGAGTCGGTTGAGCCGTTTTTCTTTAACGCTGAATAATGCGTCTTTATTTCTTGTTGCGCTGTATTTTCTCGGCCCTGCCAAATGTAGTCTTTTATTTCTGCTTTGTTGGCCGATCCATCTGCTGAGTTGGCTCAGCTTTAATTCATAATGCATGCTGATTTTGTTGAACTGTGCTCTGCATGACAACTGATACTCTTTAAGAAACAAAATTGTTAAGTGGCTCCCTGTTTACAAAATCTTCTGTATTGCATTTGTCCACCATTCTTGCGTAGGGAGTTGATGCCTGAGAATAGCATCCATTGTCTCCTCTGCCTCTGTGTATTTGAAGAAATTGGGAGCCACCCCAAACAGGTGATTGATCTCATTCATTATAAAAAACAGATTCTCGACTCTGTTGTAAAGAGACTGTCCTGTGGCTGGCCCTGTTTCCTCTGAGGTGCTTGGCTTATCATTGATCTGGCTAGTGGCAAATGTATTGACCCTTTTAGCATACTGGTCATGTGTGAACAATCTCCCTGCGCTATTCAGTAAGCCAGGGAGTCCTTTGCTTTCTAACACTTGAAACTTTTCTAAAAACTTGTTCACCTCAGTCTGCATATCCTGGGTTCTTCTCTCCAAGGTCTGCACAAAGTTTCTCAGTGTGAGAACCCTTTTGACCATTTGGATAGTGTCAGTTCTGTTTGTAATTCCCATGGCAGCTAACTGGGAACTTGTTCTGTGGTTAAGTACATTGATCATTCTGGTGGCCACTTCAGGCATATTGCTCAATTGAGCTCTTGATCTGTGGATCTCCCTCTGTGCCTTTGGGATGAGCTCTAGTTGCTCATGGATAGTTTCAATATATGGCCACTGCTCATTGATGGATTGACCAATGTTAGCCCATAGCACTATTTTCAGTTCGGCCACCACTTTATCTAACTTGAGCTCATTCTCTAGCTCTTTTATTTTTTTTTTGAGGGCTTTCACCTCCCTGTCCTTCTCTGCCACAGTTTGTTTGGACTTATCATATCTATCATTGATTTTAGCCAAAGATTCTTTGGCTGAATTGAGCTCCAACATTTGAGCTTCCAGGACTTGGATTTCGTTCTTCAGCTTTTGCATATCTAGGCTTTGAGCCTGCTCTGTAGTTGTTGGCGCTGCTGAAGTAGATGTTGCTGTTTGTTCGGTCTGTTGAGGAGGTGGGGCTGTGATAGGAGCAGTTTCCTCCAGATTGATGATCTAAGGAGGAGGCTGAGAAGTCTGCCCTTCTTCTCTTTGTTTCAGAGATGCCTTTAATGCTGCCTTTGCAGCCTCTGATTCTCCCAACTTCTCTTGTGCTTGAACCAGCTGTTTATAAATGGAGATCAACAAATCTGTGGTGTCCTTCTCATGTCTTTTTTGGGCTACCTCATCTGTCTGAGGGTGAATGGTAGCTGGGATCTTGATTTTCTTTCTCATGGCAGCCATGTCAGCATCCCTCAACTTCAAGATTTCCTGTATCCCTGAAATATCTTTGGGATCATGCCCAATTTCAATGATTATGTCTTCAAGGGACCTTATTCTGTTGTCCTTTGCCTGGGATGATGCCTTCTCCAATTCCAGTTGAGAGGCCGTGGCATTGAGGCTGCTCTTTAGCTTATAATTTTCCAATGTTTCATCTGCTAAGGAGGCATACACCATCTCACCAGTCTGTTTATGCAGTTCAATTTTGTCCATTGGGTGTATGTCTTTGGCCATGACCTCCAGGTTGGTCCTGAGGTAATCTGAGGCAGATTGGGGCTGCAGTGCTGTAGGCATAAAATGACTCATGATCATTTTGCCTTCACCTACATCAAAGGCAGACATAAGTCTCTGCTGATTAGTAGGAGCCATGTTTAGCAGATGATTGTACAGCTGTATTTTGATAGGCTCATTCCTCCTTTTGATGTCTATGAATTGCTGTTTGATGCTTACTTGTCCTTCTTTTTGCTGGCTGGAGGCGCTGACCTCCCCTCCCATAGCCCTGTCCTGTTCCTGCTGGAAGGAACTTGCTGAAGCTTCTCTGCTGGGTGGGCCCATGCCCAATGCTTGTCTGATAGCTATATCATCCTCTGAAAAATCATTTAATCTTTGTCTTTTTTCTCCCTGGTTGATAGATGAAGTGAGGGGAGTTTCTCTATCCCTTTTTCTGCTTAAGTCCTCCTTTTTAGGAGTTTGGAGGACCGAGGCATCGGTGGTGACTTCTGGCCTAGGAGGCACTATGTTCTGAGCCTATTGCTCAGTGGAAGTTGGAGTATCAATTACTCTCTCCTGCTGTAAGGGCTGTTGTCTGTCATGTTGCCCTTCTTCTTGCTGCAAATCTTGTTGTTGTTGTTGCTCTGCCTGCTGCTGCCCTCCTTTATCTGTTTGCTCTTGAGTCACTGGAGGTGACTGCTCCTTCTCTTGATGTGTCTGCTCTGTCTCCATTTGCTTTTCTTTGCCTCTGCTGGATATATTCTCAGTGGCCTTGGTAGTTTGCTGCTTGGCAGTTGAGGAGGATTCAGCTGCTCTCGTTTGTGTCGTTGGAAGTGTGAATACCTGTGAACAAAGCTCAAGGTCAGCCATCTTCTTTAGATTCCTTAGTGCCCTCTTGTTCAGCTCTTCTTGTGACAAGGGCTCTTCTAAGGTCCCTCTCCTCCATTTGTCTTGATTTGCATACTTTTCAATGTGAGGGATGCTATGGTGATCATAGGCAGATAACTTATATTTGAGCCTCCTTATAGATATGAAATGGTTAGGGTCATAGGGTACCCATATGAAACTGGTTTGCAGGCCAAGGGTCTCAAGCATTCTTTCTGCTTCCCTCCATCCTTGCTCCCTCTCGTTATAGATAAAATGGCCAAGTTGGCTTTTGACCTTCAACTGTGCTTTTTTACCTTTTCCTGAAAAGTGAAGCACATCAACTCTGCCAAATTGCCTAAAGTACTCTAGGGAAAATAGCCTCATAGGCACATACTTGGGTAGTTTGAAAGGAGGTAGATCACACCCATATATCCTGATGACAATGTGGTTTTGGTAGAAGTACCAATCCCCAATGCTATAAGCTTTGGACAGCTGAAGAATCCTTTGCATGTCATCAGTGAGTCTTGGAGGAGGTGAGCTCATCAGCATTGCCATAGCTGGATGGATAAACAGATCCATGAATTCACAGTAAGTGTATGGAGACTCAGGTCTAATGTGGAAGACAGAAGACCAATAGACCACTGATCTAGGATTGCCTTGGGCATCCATTCTTTTGATTGAAAAGTGAAACTTCTCATGTTGATGGTACAAGATCAAATGGTAAATGTAGGAGGTGTATCTGAACATCCTATCTCTCCTTAAATTCATCAATTGCTCATGAATCTTGTATGATATGTAGGTGGCATAGTCATAGCAGATTGGTGACTTGCCAGGAGCAAACATAAGCATCATTACCAGCACAGTTGCATCAATATGCTCAATTGAACTATATCCCAAGATGGGAGAAATCATATCTACAAGGTCTCTGCCCAGCTCATTGAGATATACATGAAGAATTGGAGGGCCCATCACAATGTTAGTTTTGATGTATAATTGATTAAATTTGACAATTTGAGCATCTGTGAGTTTATCCCCTTGTTTTATCAGGTTTACCAGTGACAAAGGAACCAACTTCTTCTGAGGGTTGAAGCAAAGCATGTCTCTGATAGCTTGAGGGGTAACATAGAAAAGTACTGACCCAGTTGAGTCAACAACAGCCCTCTGAGAAACATCATATTGTTCAGCACAGAGGTGGATTAGTTCAGGGAACTGGTTGACCTGAGGGAGCTTGAAAGTAGGGAGGAAAGAATCCCATAAGCCCAATATATCTGTCCCATTTTCATGCTTGGTTTTCAACTCATTCAACAGATGAATGTGGAATTTGCTACTCATAAGCTTCTCTTGTGTAATTTGGTAATCCATATCTGCCAAGGTTTGCCATTTCAAGTTCTTTTGAGGGGCATTCAGAGGTTGAACATTTAGTACTACAGGTGTCTCCATTGCACAGGAGGATTTTGAATTAAGTGCAAAATGATTTTGATTGAGCAGGACAGTACAGAGGAATGCCTCTGTACCAGGGAGGTGAAATTATCAGGAACAGAGAGTGGTTCTACGAAATAGCAGTTGAAATACTATTTATAGTGCAACTAGGACCAATGTTTGGCCTTTCCCTGTCTCTCTCAGTGGTTAAATTTGGTTTGAATGAGTTTGTCGCGATTCCGCAGACAGAACTTAGTTTTTCAATGAAATGTAGGTAAAACAAGGCTCGACTGGTAGTTTTCGAGGTGGTAGTTGAAAATTAGAGGCTCTGTAGAGGAATTCACCGGTGAAATTATAAGTTTTACCGTCTTTTAAGCTTTTTGAGTGATTTATAGAGAATTCCAGGCGTATGGAGGATAAATGACGAAAAATACCTGGTAAAACAGCGAGCAGAGGTTGTATGAGCAGGCAGGATTGGTGCTCTGGAGGTCTCCTGGTTGATTTAGCAGGTTGGCGGTAAGTCGGACGTGAACAGCATGCAGCAGAGAGAATAAAAATGAGCGAAAAGAACGTAAAAACATGTTTTACGGCCATAATATAGACTTTTTGACAATTTGGCGCCTTTTCTGTGATGACGTCAGCATGACGTCATTGGTGGGGTCAAGGTCGGATGACGTCATAGGTGTGGTGGCGGGCTCTGATTGGTCCACGGGGATGGTGAAGTGGCATGCCAGGTCAGCAGGTGGTCAGGCGCAAGGGTTGACGTGACGGCATGGTGGCAGTGACGTGGGATGACGCGGAGGTGACGTAGCATAGGCGGAAAGGCCGAAACCGGAAACAGCCAGCGGTTTCATATCGCACTGCTTATGGTACAGGGGGGAATCTATCAGACGTACCTCCGACGAGCTGTGGCGAGGACGCGTGGCGGCCGAATGACGTAACCATTTTACGGATATCGGACGATATCCGTCGGACGTGAGACCTGCTCCGATATTGATGCTGACTATCGGATCTGGAGGGCTCGATCCAACGGCTATCGGGGGAGTGAAGTGACCGGTATATACGGCGGGTAAACGGCGGACGTCGAAGCCGCTCCGATGTGACATGAGCCGTTGGATGCTCTAGATCAGATCGGACGACTATCGTGGTGATGACGTGATAGGTGGAGAAGGCTGCGGGCGGAGGAATAAACATATAATTATTTAATGTTTTTCCACTATATTCCAAAAATCGAACATATGCGCCAACTTTGGTTAAGCGGTCAAAAGTGGGTTTTTTCGGGATTTTGGTAGTTTCAAAGGGTTTTCATGGGTAAAGGGGTTTTGTAAGGTTTTTCTTGGCAAATAGCATTTTAGTGAGTGGAATGACTTGAGGAAAGGGAGGGTAGGTGAGGTGTAGGTTCATCCAAGTGGCCAGATGTCACTTTGATCCCTGATTGAGACTTATTGGCTATAATGCCAAGGGGAGGGGTATTTATACAAAATTTGGGGTTTATACACCATGGTGTTTAATACTAGTAGGGGAAAGGTGATATAGGGATTTACATAGTAAAGTTAAAGTTAATATGGATGGGGGGTGATCAAAGGGAGAAAACAATGAGTCTGTTTGTGAAACACTTGGTTTAAAGAGTAGATCAAAATGAAAAGATTTTTACACAAGAAATGTGGCTTTTGAATGAACAAGAACCACCATGAAACCATGATCCTCTTCCATGAATCTCAGCTGATGAGGGGATGTTAGTAATGAAATGGAAGGGGAAAAGAGGGAGGTTAGTCATGCTCCTTGCTGTAACTTGATGAAGGTGAACACCTTGTCAATTGATAAACTTTGCCTTGGAAAACACAGTTCGCACATCTGTAATGATAAAGATAACCTTTCTGCAACCCCCAACTACTTACCCCAGTATTTGCCTAACATTTTTTATTTCTTCTTGGAGGGTGCACTTGGACTTGAAGACCCTTACTTGCCTTTTCTTTTCTTTGGCTTTTTCTTTGTTATTTCTATCTACTTCTACCCTTATCTCTTCCAAGGTCCCAGATTAAGCTGTTGGGAGCCTTTTCTTCTCTACCTGAACTACTTGTCTGCCAAGATTAAACAGTTTGGACAAAATTTCTTCTCTATTCTACAACTGCAAATTTAAACCATGGAATGATCCAGATTAGACTGTTGGACCATCCATCAAAATCTTAAGTCCATACCTAGCTATATACATAGATTGGATTCTCTTGAAAATATGTGATCTTTGGGTTATCAAAGCAGAGCATATTTGGTCCTTTCATAGCCAATCATGAAATATGAAACCTATTGGTATAGGTAGCTAACAGTGGCTCCACATGGGGATGGTTTTTCATTTGAAATACCAAGAACAGCAGGTCAGAATGCCTTGGCCTTTTACTGCTTTTATGAACTTGAAGTTTTGCTGCTTTGAAGTGCCCAAATTGTGTGCTTTTCTTCTTGGTAAACCTCTGATTCTTTTCTCCTTTTGCTGACCAACTAATAACACTTGAGAAACTGCATTTTACAAATTTTAAACAGAAAGTAATATATACATTTGGGTATGTACAATGGAAGCTCATGCTGCACTTAGGGGTGGTATTCAAAATAGTGCTTCAGCATCCTGCCATTCACAGGACCTTCATCCAAGTCAGTTTCACTAAGACTTTTTAGGAAGTAAGTGTTGTTACCTTGTACTGCTTGGACAGCAAATGGTCCTCTCCATAAGGAATCAAATTTTCCATGTTTTCCTTTCTCTTCTCTTCTTGCATCCCACTTGAGGACTTTATCACCAACATTAAAATCTTCTGCTTTGGTTCTTCTGTCAAAGGCTTTCTTTAGTTTTTCTTGTAATACCTAAACTCTGCTGAAAACTTGATCTCTGGTTTGATGCAGACATATGATTTGATTTATCCTTCTTTGCATATTATTTGGTTCAGCTTGGCTTTCTTGAAGAAGCTTCATAACAGGCACTCCTAGTGAAGAGGGGAATTTGGCCTCTAATCCATAAACCAACTCATATGGGCTGGTCCCAATTGATCTCTTGGTTGTTAGTCTATCAGCCCATAAGGCATTGACTAGTTTCTTGTGCCAGTTCTTTTTGTTCTCTTCAAGTACCTTCTTTATGATGTTTACAAGGCTTTTGTTTGATGATTCAGCAAGGCCATTTCCTTGGGGATAGTATGCAGTAGAATGGCCCAAAGTAATATGGAATTTGTGACAGAAATTCACCATTTTCTTGGATCTGAAAGCAGCAGCATTGTCTGTAATGATTTTATCAGGGCAGCCAAATCTAGCCAGTATGTTGTTCTCCAAGAACTGAATGATTACTGAATCATTTGCTTGTCTGCATGGGGCAGCTTCAATCCACTTAGTGAAGTAGTCTGTGGCTGTTAAGATCCATCTATGTTGGCCTAAAGATGAGGGATGAATTTCCCCAATGAAATCCAATCCCCATTGTTGAAAAGGTCTCTCTGTTGCAATAGGCTTTAAAGGAAGTGGCAGCAGTTGTCTCTTTCCCTCAAACACTTGGCATTTATGACATGATGTGATGAATTTTTTGACATCAGAAAACATGGTGGGCCAGTAGTATCCAGCCCTTAGTATTTTATCCACAGTGGACTTCCAATACAAGTGTCCACCACAGTCTCCTGCATGAAACTCTTGCATGATATTGTTAATCTCATTTTCAATTAAACAGTGCAGCAATATACCTTCATGGTTCTTCCAAAGCAGATTGCCATCCATCACACAAAATCTTGATGTTTTCATTTTTAAGAACCTACACTTAGTTTTGGACAGTCCTGGGGGAGCACACAGGTTTTGTAACACATAACAGATATCAGTGTACCAGGGGGATTGTTCAAAGGCTACATTGATCTTTGGAGTCGCCAGCTCTGTTTCACTGTCCAGCTGATTGATGTCTAAGGCTTGAAAATTTGTTTCTGTCATTAATTTGGCCAAGCCTTGCCCTTTTATTAGTTTTGTAGGTTTTATCTCAATGTCAAATTCCAAGATGCTGGCAATCCATTTTCCTCTTCTGCCTTCGAAATTCTCTTGGGTGAGAATGTCTTTGACAATAGGGCTTGGTACATATGCTTTTACATGAGAATAAAGGATATAAATCCTAAAGTCTTTAATTGCTTTGACTAAAGCGTAAGCTTGTTTTTCCATGATTTGATACTTCAAAGGTGCATCCCTAAGAGCTTTGCTAAAGAAAGCAATTGGCTTCTCATTTCCTTGGTCATCTTTTTGTAATAAAACAGCAGCAATAGTATGTTGGGAAGCAAAAGAGAAAATGATAAATTCTCTGTCAAACTGAGGGTTGGTTAAGACTGGGGTTTGGGTGAGGGCCAATTTTATACCTTCAAATGCTTGATTGGCTTCAACAGTCCACTTCACTTTTGAATCCTTTTTCAGCATGTTGTTTAATAATCTGGTTAGCTCTGCTAGGTTTGGGATAAACCTTCTCAAGAAATTGATTTTTCCCAAGAATCCTTGTAATTCTTTGACATTCCTTGGGTGAGGCATTTGCAGGATAGCTTGTATCCTATCTGGGTCAATTCTAATGCCATCTTTTGAGATGATGTGTCCTAAGAGCTTACCTTCTTCTAAACCAAAGAGGGATTTCTTAGGGTTCAAGGAGATTCCATATTTTCTGCATTTTAGGAAGATCTGTCTTAGATGTTTTATATGTTCTTGGTCTAATTTTGAAAAAGGTGTGAGATCATCTAAGTAAATGACTAAGAAGTCATGAATCTCTTTGGAAAAAGCAATGTCCATTGCTCTTTGAAATGTTGCCCCAGCATTCTTCAACCCAAAAGGCATTTTTACATATTTGAACGTTCCCCATGGGGTTGTAAATGTTGTTTTGTCCTGATCATCAGGGTGAACTAAGATCTGATTGAAGCCTGAAAATCCATCCAGTAATGAGATCCTTGAGGCCCCTACCACTCTTTGAAGAATGTGATCCATCTTGGGTAAGGGGTAGTTGTCTTTTAAGGATACTTGGTTTAGGTTCCTTAAGTCTACACACAGCCTAATCTCACCAGTCTTCTTTCTTGTAGGGACTAAGTTGGAGATCCATTCAGAGAATCTGATTGGTGCTATGATGTCTGCCTTGAACATTTTTTGTACCTCTTGTTCCATTGCTGGGAGAAGCATAGGATTGATTCTCCTCAGTTTTTGTTTAAAGGGCTTTTGATCAGGTTTGAGAGGGATAGTGTGCTGGATTACAGAGGTGTCATAGGACTTTAGGTCCTCATAGCTCCATGCAAAAACATCCTGGAACTCTTTGAAGAGGTCAATGTATTTTGGCTTTTGGTGAGGAGGTAAGGAAGCAGATAATTTAATTATCTTGGGTTTATCAATTTTACCTATGTTGCTGTTGTAGGGAAAAGTATCCGACTCGGATGACCCTATCCCACTCTAAGGGTGATAGTACCTCAGCAACAACTGTAAAGAAAACTACTTAAGGTTTACTTCTTTATGAAAGCAAGAGAGAGTGGATAGATGCACTAACCGTAGCCTTGCGCTTAATGTCGAATCCAAACTCTTCTCTTCGCCGCTTGCCCCCAGCTCTTTGCTCTTTTGCCGGCCCAGCTACAATGAGATCCTGCAAAATGACAAAGAAGGAAACTACAAGAGGCATGCAATCATAACTGATTCACGGATTAGCATAAACCAAATATACAATTATCACAAAACATCATTGGAACAAATGCATATAGAAGAACCTCAATAGCTTTTATTAATGAAGAAGTAAAGGTTCTGAGAGTGTTACAACCTTTGAAGGCCCCAATCCAGCAACACCTCCCAGCAGAAAGAATTTCTCTTCTTCACCTCCCTCAAGCAATCACCCAATAGCTCTATAGTGAAACCAACAGCATATCATTACTTTGCACAAAATTCCAGCCTCCTGAGCTCATAGGAGAGAGCTCAATATATAGATGAATTGAGAAAGGATGAGTCAGCTTGCAACTGATGTGTAGCTGCCTTGTGTCCTCTCTCTCTTCAGTTGATCTTCAGTTCTTGAGTCCACTTGGAGAACTTTGCTTCCACTTGGAGAAACAGAGCCTCTGACTCATCCCAAGGCGAAATCCCTGATCCAAGTGTCATTTTTGGAAGATTCCAGAGCAATGACTCAGTGTGCCACTTGTCCCATCTCGCTCAGCGCAGGTGGCCTTTGTTCCACTTGCTTTGCAATGCAGGTACACCATGGAGGATCTGAGTTTCAGCGCAGAAGCCTAGTGGAGCACCTACTTTGATTTCAGGATTGCTTGTTTTTTAGTGTTTTCAGGTGGAGAACTGATCTGAGAGATGTTGGTTTGCTGACCTTGTTCCTCTAGGGGTAGGAACATCATGTTTAGGGAACTTTGGATCCCTTGGATTATTGACAATTCATGCCTGTTGCTGTAAGGCACAAAATTGTCTATAACAGATGCCCCCTAAAGTATGAGGTCGTTTATTGGGTGAAATGCTTTATTAGGAGGATCCGAAGTTCATTCAATCTACTGAGAAGTGTCCTGTAATAAGATACAATACAATACATTATTTTTCATACTCTTTCATGATCTAGCTGAGGCGGGCATTCCCATGCTCAACTTTTATAAATACATTTTGGTACATAGAACAGACGATCGTCTGATGGTAGACTGATAATTCTCTGCTGAAATTATCATCCTTTAAGAAGGATGATCATCTGCTGTAATAATGCACATATCAAATGTCTTTATATCCCGAATATATATCGCAGCCCGGATGGATGAAACTAGATCCGGGGTCTTCAATCTCTTCCGATCTTCACTCGATGTACAAGTCGATCCATGTGAGAGTTTCTTGAAGTCGAACATGGAAAGACATCGCTTGATTACCGGTCTATGATGTAAACCGTTAACAAGCGCGAGAGGAATCACCGATAAGGATGATGACCCTCAAGGTACGACAGTACAGTTCACATGGTGGGAATAAAGGACTTGGCGTCGACCACCATGCAAAATCTTCTGGTCGAAGGTCATTGATGTATACCTGTCGCCGGAAGTGAGAAACTTGCCATTGAGGCATGCAAGCTTCAAAGTACTGAAGGGGGTGTTCCTAGATCAACTCCTTGGATAATGAGCTGATGTCGACAAGGAGCGATCCGTCAAAGGAGGGCCTTAATGAATCCCACATCAGTGACATGGAACAGAGCTAGTGATTGTGATGAGGTGAAAACAAACTGTGATGTATGATTCAGGGTGGCGGTCATGAAATGGATGAAGGATAATGTATGGCAGTGGATGGGACACGGTTGACTCTTTGCAGAACGACATCTCTTGAACATATAACGACACTGATGTGATGGATTGGTAGCATTACCCCATAATGTGGATGGTGTGGCGAGGACCATGGTTATGAGACCGGTGAATGAAACAACCCAACCCGATGTGATACGGAGGACAAAGTGTCATGTTCAAGAACAACTTTCTACCATTAAAGCTGTGAGGTTCTCCCAATTTTTCCCCAGTCATTGCTGACCAGTACCTCTTTATTTTTATCAAGCTTGAGGAGGATAAAATATGCTTGTTCTATAACCTGCCCTTCGGGCAAGCCCATCGCTATGTTTTAACGAGCCTAGCGATAGGGAAACTCGTTCTCGTCTAAAGACAAGTTTGTCGCTATTTAATAATTTTAACGAGTCTAACGACAAGGATAACTCGGTCCTTTTCATTTTTAGAGAGTCTGAAAAGGTACATAAAGTCAACTCCAAAATTCCTTTTTCGTCATCTAATCCCTTAAGTCCGAAAAAGTATAAAACAATACAAAAGGGATGAATTTTCGATTTCTTTAACGAGCCGAACAAAATAAGCGCTCGATCTTTTTGTGCAATAATCCCTCAGGTCCAAAAAGATTAAAATCTAGAGGAGGGATAGCTCTTCCGGTTGCTTTAACGAGCTGGAAGGCCAAAACTCGGCAAACTTTTCATATTTTACGAGTCAGTGAAAAGAGCTCAAAGAAGACTCGTCTTTTGAGGAACGAGTGATGAACAGGGATAGCAGCAGATTCCAGGTACAGGTTGGAATTTTCCAATCACGGCAGTGTCACAAGGATGGCTAAGTGAAATCACTCTTTGCAGCTGTTCCTCAAAATGGGTAAACAAACATATGGAGATGAACGATTGGCCAAATGAACGGATGGAGGTGAGACATATAAACACGACCAATGGCTTTAATATGGCTGTCAAAGGTTACATTTCTCAAGGTTATTTACCGGTTCATTTTTTCTGGGTGAGCTTGAACTGTAGGGGAAGATTGCTCACAACTTATGTTTATTGTTTAACGAGCATGAACTCTGTGCAAAACTGCTCGAATCTTGCGTTTATTTTTTAACGAGCATGAACATTGCTAAAACTGCTCGATTATACCAGTCTTAATACAAGGAACGCCTCAGGTGAGGTATTCTTATTTAAGGAGCTATACCTCACTAGCTACTCCAATTTGGCAAGTTTTAACTTTTGCCCCACATCCTTTCTTTGTGCAAGCTGGAAACGGCTAATCCTACGAGTTTAACGGGTTAGACCTACAGGTTTAAAGGGAGGACCTAAAAATTTAAAAAAATAAATAGTCGTCCCATGCTTGCACTCCAAAAGGTTCGCATGCCCCCAGGTATAAAGTATAATTTCGAGATTCTTCCTCTTACTTATTATCCGAAAAATGGTTTTGTTTGCTGCCGCAAACTAAACTCTCTTTTCGGCGATGTCTATCATTAGGTTGCTAAGGATGGTGACTACTTGTTGCAGCAATTTCATCTCTTTCTTTGGAGACTGCCCCTACTTATCCTTCAAAACATATGTTTTAATGGGTGAGGCTTGACTTCAAAGATGGTGGCTACTTGCCGCCACAAATGGATCTCCTCCCTTAGGAGAGCCTACTTTTTTAGACAAAGGGAGCGATTCTTCCGCTCACATAACTTTGACAAAAGAACTTTATCCTAGAACAACCCTCTCTTCCTTTCTTCGGACGGGGTACGGACTAGTCCATTCTTCTGCGGAAATTAACTTTATACCCAAGGTTTCCTCTGCCCAAGGCAGGCCAGGGTGCATGCCCCCTGGGTCCCAGTTCTTTCTTTCCGAATCACTCGCACTCATCGGGAAGTAGAACCGGGGGTGGAGGCATTCCTTGAGTGAATAAACCGTTAAGGGATGGTATTTGACTATTTGCGATGCGTGATCCTGGAAATGAAAGTTGGTCTACGAGCTTGACCATTCTTCCTTCATGTGGAAAACACATAACTCTAAAGAGTGAGGACACTATCGCCTCCATGCAATATATATAGTCGCGTCCAAGGAGTAAGTTATAAACCAAGGGTCCCTGGACGACCATGATGTTCATATGAACTATCTTCCCTTTCAACGTAACTGGAACATTGGGGAGAATCCCTAACGGGTGACTGGTTCCTTTATCAAAACCTGATAGATTCCTAATCTCAGGTAAAAGCGCCGGGGAACCCAGTGCTTTACAAGCAATAGAGGAAAGGATACTCACAGATGCCCCTTCATCAATGATAGTTCCAGCCATCACCATTCTATAGATTTGGACGATGATTCTGAATGGGATACTGGCTGGTAACCGGGGTCTGCCTAGTTGATTCCAATCAAAGGATACAACTAGGTTGCTTGGTGGTGGGACCGAATACACGGCCGGATACGACCCTGACGATGTTCCTTCCTGCGATAAAGGAATGGGCGCATTGCCCTGATGCTCATCAGAGTTTGTGTTGATGAAAAGAATATGGACGGTGTCATCCTTATCCTCTTCAGTGAGGGTGTCGTTTGAAGATGGATCTTCCACGACGGTGTCATTTGAGGATGAAGCCTCTAAAGGAAGAACCGGGTCAACTGTCGTTTCGACCTTTAGACTTTCGTCTGGTCTGGATTCAGCAGGTTCATTCTCAATGACTGACACTTCAGCTGACCATTTGATCGGGCCAGCTGGATTTTCAACTATCGAGGGATTAGGCGCGAGTTTTTGGTATCCAGGAGGAAGTCGTAACGGTGATACCGGACGATCTTCCAAAACTCTCTTTGCCTCATCTAAGAATGGACATCGGTGGATGGCGTGATCGCCTTCACACAACATACAGGGTGATCTTGGTCTCCCTTTTCGTCCTTCACTCTCGCTAGTTGACGGAATGCAATCAACATGTCTATCAGAGGTTGATGCTACCGGATTGTGCAACCTGTGGGACCAGTCCCTTAGTATCTGGGGAATACAAGGACAATCACGATGGAAGTGGGTCCCTTTGCAAATGACACATGGCGATTTAGGCCCGGTCGGTGCAGTGTGTGGATTTTTGTCAGATGTCTTTTGCTTGCCCCCAGTCGCCTTCGCCATAGGTCCCTTCTGCTTCTTTTCTCTCTTCTTCTTTTCCTTCTTCTCCATGGGAGGCTGACTTTTGCCGGCTCTACCTTGCGAAGATGAAGGATCAGAGGAAGAATTATAAGAAGTGGAAGGCTGGTGGGTAGCTCTAGACTGGTCTGACTGTTGATTCGACTGCTCAGGATTAGTGGCGATCTGAACTACATTAGTTGAAAAGAGCCATACAGGTAGGCCAATTGTCAATCCTGGAAGTGACAATGTGGCCATATGAGGCGCACCAACATCTCCCCAAGAGGAGAAGGGATTTGGACTTCCACCAAGGTTACTTCCTTGGTTGGTGAGCTCCATACTTTTCAACTGAAAGATCAACGTGGGAATAACAGGTGATTATGTTCCGATTAAAATAAATTTTATTAACGACGCTTTAGACACAACTTTGCTTTTTCATGTTTTAAGAGTCGAGAAAAAGCTAAAGATGACTCTAGTCACCTTCGATGTTTTAACGAGCCCGAAGTGACAAATGCTCGGGTGGACTTTTTTAGTTATAGAGTTTGAAAAAGGCCAAAAGAAACTGCTCTGGAGTTCTAGGCAGAGGGTGTGCCAAACTTTTCGCGAAACCACAGAATACGTTTTACGGTACGGGTGGTCGATCTTCGTGAATGTTGTGTTCACTGCATCACGATCAGTAGGGCGGCCGACACGGCTTCCTATGGATAAAGGCTTTGTTCCTATAGGGGTCTCCCAATATATACGCGACGGTACGTGGGAGCACAAGTCCGTATTAGTGCCACCGACTCTCAGGAGGAATCACCCACCTTCGTAGAGATCGACAGTCACTATGTTTAACGACGCCGGAACATGTCTCTACCTAGACCTCTATATGTTTGCGTTATGTTACAAAGCGTTGTTATGTAAATTGAATTTATTTTAATGTTGATCTTGCTTAGCAGTTTGCCTTTAAGGATCACCACGAGATGTATGTAACAAATTCCTGAATGCAGTCTAAGATGAGAAGCAAACTTTTCAATCTTTCAACTTTGAAAATCTTAACTACTGAGGGAAAAGAAAGGCAAATCTTTTCACACAGATCATAGAGCACACACTAATGCAAAATTTCCTAAATCTTCATGCAAACAGTCAAATGCAAAATGCACAATGCATGTATTTTCTTTTCCCTTTCTTATTGTTGATGGGTTACAAAAAGAAAGTTGTTATATAACTTTGATTTCGATTTAAAGCGAAAAGTAAACAAGCTTGTCCAAAATCAAAAGACACCTTAAGATTTACTTGTTTAATCACTGGAAATACATGAAATCAAACCATAATGACGAAAGTAAAATGACTAATCAGCTATGGACAGCAAACAAGCTAACTCTTTAGACCAGCAAAATGCCTAACACAGGTTCAGATCTAAAAGGCCAAAGCAAGACTAGTTTATTCTTTGTTATGGGAAATTGTAAATGAAATAAGAAATACAAAAGAACAAGTACAATTTCGTTATATAACAGAGGCGGAATGATGGAAAGTAAGGTTGGTTTCAGAACAGGCACAAGACTGGTAACTGGCTGCCAAATCTATAATGAAAACAGGCAAGAGAAAGGGAGGAAACCCCAACAGCACTAGGCAAAATTGGGCCAACGCAGGTGCTGCACAGCCAGTCTGGCTCTCAGCGCAGGTAGCCCCTTCAGGACCTACGTTGCAAAGTAGGTAGCCTGTGTACTACCTGCTTTGGAAAACGAAAGTTAAGTTTTCTCAGTTTCCGGTTCACAATTTTCTCAAAAATGCACAGTTTTTGCTCAAATCAGAAGCAATCAGTCAAGCACACTCAAAGGGATGACAAGGAAGGTGAAAAACTATCACTAAGAGCTTACAAGGATCCTTGTAGATCAGCTCTTCAAATCATGAACACGCTCAGAAATGAGCAGGAGTAGCTGCCCTCTACTTCGCTTTTGATATAGTCAAAAGCTTTTCGATTTGGTACTCTTTTGTTCAGGAAATGAATAGCAAAATACTACAAACACAATCAAACGGATACGATCCCCAGTGGAGTCGCCATTTTGTTGTAGGAAAAAGTATCCGACTCGGATGACCCTATCCCACTCTAAGGGTGATAGTACCTCAGCAACAACTGTAAAGAAAACTACTTAAGGTTTACTTCTTTATGAAAGCAAGAGAGAGTGGATAGATGCACTAACCGTAGCCTTGCGCTTAATGTCGAATCCAAACTCTTCTCTTCGCCGCTTGCCCCCGGCTCTTTGCTCTTTTGCCGGCCTAGCTACAATGAGATCCTGCAAAATGACAAAGAAGGAAACTACAAGAGGCATGCAATCATAACTGATTCACGGATTAGCATAAACCAAATATACAATTATCACAAAACATCATTGGAACAAATGCATATAGAAGAACCTCAATAGCTTTTATTAATGAAGAAGTAAAGGTTCTGAGAGTGTTACAACCTTTGAAGGCCCCAATCCAGCAACACCTCCCAGCAGAAAGAATTTCTCTTCTTCACCTCCCTCAAGCAATCACCCAATAGCTCTATAGTGAAACCAACAGCATATCATTACTTTGCACAAAATTCCAGCCTCCTGAGCTCATAGGAGAGAGCTCAATATATAGATGAATTGAGAAAGGATGAGTCAGCTTGCAACTGATGTGTAGCTGCCTTGTGTCCTCTCTCTCTTCAGTTGATCTTCAGTTCTTGAGTCCACTTGGAGAACTTTGCTTTCACTTGGAGAAACAGAGCCTCTGACTCATCCCAAGGCGAAATCCCTGATCCAAGTGTCATTTTTGGAAGATTCCAGAGCAATGACTCAGTGTGCCACTTGTCCCATCTCGCTCAGCGCAGGTGGCCTTTGTTCCACTTGCTTTGCAACGCAGGTACACCATGGAGGATCTGAGTTTCAGCGCAGAAGCCTAGTGGAGCACCTGCTTTGATTTCAGGATTGCTTGTTTTTGAGTGTTTTCAGGTGGAGAACTGATCTGAGAGCTGTTGGTTTGCTGACCTTGTTCCTCTAGGGGTAGGAACATCATGTTTAGGGAACTTTGGATCCCTTGGATTATTGACAATTCATGCCTGTTGCTGTAAGGCACAAAATTGTCTATAACAGTTGCATTCTTCAATGGCTGCATTTAGGGGCTGCATTTTTTGTTTTCTAGGAATATCATTTGAATCAAAGATGTCCTCTAGTGGGGTTAGGCCTATGGGTAGAAAATTGTCTTTTAGCTCAATGATTTCAGTTTCAGCATTGGACACTCCCTCTTCCCAGTCAACTTGTTGAATTTGCTGGATGTTTTCTATATTGAAAATAGTTGGATTCAGCATTTGTTTTGCAGTTCTAGGTGATATTGGCTGAGCAGTCTGTTGAAACTGTATTTGTGATGGACTTGCTCCATTAAATATTTGTGATTGACTTGCTGACTCAAGTATTTGTGATTGACTTGCTGACTCAATGTCTATATTTAGTCCTGCAAATTCTTGCTGTAGAGTTAAAAAATGGTTTATTTGCTTGTCATCCTCAAATACTTGCCAATCATTGATGTTGTTTGGTATGGAGGGTCTGTGTTTTACCTCAGCTGTAAAAAAATGGTGGGGCTCAAAGGGCAACTTGCAGGTACTTGCAAAGGTGGCTAAACTATGAGCATGTAGATTTTGGGTTCTGGGAATTTTAGTAATTTGGAATTCAGAGAAAAAGTTTAGTACCTCAGCAACAGCAGACCTATAAGTCCTTAGTCTTTTTTCATTGGTGACAAAGTTTCCTTTCACTTGTTGGATAACTAAATCTGAATCTCCCATGATTGAAACCCTGGCAGCTTGTAAGAATTTTGCCAACTTGAGTCCTAGTAAAAGAGCTTCATATTCTGCCATGTTATTAGTACATCTGAAATTCAATCTATAGGCTCTGCCTTTTGCATAACTATTTTCTTTATTGTGTACCCAGACTCCCGCTCCTGCCCCTAATTTGTTGACCGAGCCATCAAATTCAAGGAACCATAGAATATCTTGTTGGGGAGGAGGTTTTATGATCTGTTCATGGGCTGGTAATGTAAGTAACAATTGTGGTTTTTTCTCTAGCTTGTCTTCTAGGACAGTCTCATCATTTAATTGGATGTTCTTGACAATTAAGGCAGCAGCACTATCAAATGTTTGATTGACTGTTGTTTTATGAGTGATACTACTCTCATTTGCATCTTCCTCCTGTATGAATATCTTGGTTTCAACTTCACCTTTTGAGGGAGTGGTTGTATTATTGAAGAGAATGTATGAGTCTATGTCTGAATGGATAGCATATATAGGAAAATTTTGAGGTTTTTCTTCGCTGCTGACCATGTACTTCATTAGTGTTTCTCTATACAGTCTTTTTGGTTGCCCAAACACAGAGATGGTGGCATATGACATGTCTAATTGTAGGGAACCTTGGAGTTTGGCCCCCCATGATCTTGATAACAACATTCCATACTTAGGTGGGATATCAGCAACTACCACATCCATTAGGATTGTCTTGTTTGGGTATTGAACTAGAGACACACATAAGTCTTATATGAGACCTAGACACTTGACTTGGCTGGAGTCAAAGGAAAACAGATCCTTGTACGGTCTTGTTATGTCTAAATTCAAACTCTCCATGACTGCTTTTGGCATGAGATTATGAGAGGCACCTGAGTCAAACATTGCATTATGTAGTATTTTGTCATGAATATGTAAACTGACATAAAAAGGCAGTACCCCTGTGACTACTGTTTTTCCATCCACTTCTGGGCCAAACAGGAGTTCTGGGGTGTCATCCAGTACATTGACATCATCTTTGTTGCTAGTGAGTTGTAGGGACCTTTTGATTTGCAATTTATAGCTGTCATGCTTGGCTAATTCCAAGAGAGGAATAGCTATTTTTATTTTGCCAATTTCTGTTTCAAGATCAAAAGGTTTTTCAGATTGGGTTTTGGGGTTATAGGTGACAGTTCTTTCCTTGTTCATTACATCTTCTTCTTGATTTTTGTTTTGTCTTTGGGATTTATCCTTCTTAGCCATCTCTTGAGGAGTAACATTTGAATTAGGATGAGAAGATGAAGTGTCCAGAGACTGCTGTCTTAAGGGCAGTGGCTCAGTGATTTCTTCAACAATCACTTCTTCTGTAGGTGAATTTAGTTTGTCACTAGGTTGTGTGACTATAACTCTTTCAGGCTGCTGATTATCCTTTTTCTTTTCAGGCTGGTTGACATTCACAGTTCTGCTCCTTAGCTTGTACTGTTTATGGACTTCATAAACAGCAGTGTCATAGCCTTGTTTAAAGTCAAAGGATTCACCTGATTTAGTTTGGAACAGTTTGATTTCCTCATCCTCATGATCTTCTTGTGTTAGGAAAACTTGACTTTCACCATCCAACCCTATTAAATTAATCTCAGGATCTTCATTGGGCTCTGCTGAAGTGGAGGTTTCAGCATAATTTTCTTGGAAAGGGGGTCTGATTTCTGGATCAGGGTTTGCCCTGCCAACGTTCGGGTTTGGATTTCTCCTAAAATTTGGATTCCTAGGAGGATTGTTTTGTGGTGCTTCCCATGATGCTTTTCTTTCAACCGATTCCACCCTGTCACCCAATCTTTTCATGCTGTTGAGTATGGCATCAAGCTTTTGATCAAAGGCTGTGGGTTCTTCTTTGTATATGCTTTTCTTTTCTAACCTTGCCCTGTTTCTTTTGGAAATCAGGTTTGCTTCTACTGTGACAGCAGCCTTCTGGGCGTATTCAAGGGTCTCAGGTTCTCTTTCCTTCAACTGATATGCCATGTCAGAATCAAATCCATCAGGGAACTTGTACAAGGCCAAATCAGGAGGAGGTCTAAGGTTTTGTGGTATTGCATTGTACACATTGTTAAATCTAGCACAGTACTCCAGAACGGTCTCTTGAGGACCTCTCTTGATTGTTTCATATTCACCAAGTATGTGCAGGGGATCTTTCTTCTTCTCCCATCTGGTAGTAAAGGCCTGATAAAGTTCATCAGGGGTCGTGATAGTATTTGCAGCAATCGACCTGAACCAGGTTCTAACATCACCTGTCAGGCTTTGGACAAAAATTCTCATCCTCACACTTTCATCATCTATCTCATAGTTTTCAAAGTGATCTTGCATCCTCTTAGCATGTTGAATAGCAGAGTAAGGGCCAGTGGAGTCAAAATATGTGATTTTGGTTTGGTAATCCTGGGGTAGAGCTGCAGGATTAGCAGGTAGTTGCAAGGGTGCATATCTATTTGCCATATTAGGAGGGTTGGGTGTATTACTAGGTGCTGCTGGGATAATAGGAACAGTGGGTACCACAGGGGTAACAGGTGAAGCTGAACCTAAAGTGTGGTTCAAGGGGATATGTGCAGTGGATGAAGATGGGGGAGGAGAACTTTGAGATGTAGATGGTGAACTAGGGGAACTTGGAACAGCCCGAAAGAGGATTTTAAGTGGAGTAGAAAGGTTAGGAAAGTCTGTAACTGAGGTCAAAATAGCAGGCTGATCCTGCCTTTGTTGCTTCCTGATGTTTCTAGGGATGGTATTTGGATTATCAACAATGATGGGTGGATTTGGGTCAGGATTAGCCCTAGTATGCCGTGGATTTTTCTTAGGAGCCAGTTTCTAACTGTTTTTTAGGATTTTTATGGGAAGTATTTTATATCTGAAGGGACTGAATGAAGATTTTGGAATGGTAATATATTTTCAGAGCTAAGATGAAGATTCCCAAAACAAGCTCCTCCTTAAAACTGTTAATGTAATACAGAAACAGATTAAAGGCCTCTTGACTTATTTCAGGCTTGATAGCAGCTTAAGGAAGATATATAGTAAAAAGAACTCAAGCACTCCCCAGTGGAGTCGCCAATTATGTTAACACCCAGGTTGTTCCCTATGACTCCCAAGGGAATACGGCCGGGGTAACCACTAACCAATCTTTGGATGACAGTTTCTAGCCAAACTGTAATCAGAGAGGGCTCTCTCTTTATGATTTGTCTCTGTTATAATGGTGTTTTAAGCTAGGTATTATGCTCAGGTTTTGGTTTATGTTTTGGTTGAAGGATTTCTTTCAGGTCTTATGATATAGTGTTTAGATAGTGAAATACCATTGGGCAATGGAGTCTGGATTTGTGAAATGACTTGATATGCAGGATTGGTGGTGTTCAAACTGCAGGGCCTATTGTGTATTTTAGACAAACAAAATTAGCTTAAATGGTGATGTATGTCAACCAATAGAAAGCAATTAAGAATTTTCTATTTAAGTTGGTAAGGTGAAGGCGAACACACTGCACAGGAGCATAACTTGAATTCCTATGACAAAGGCCACTGTGAAAGGTGTATTCTGAAAGTGCAGCAATTAAGAATTACACTTATCTAGATTACAGCTGAAGAAAACATTCATAAACAACACAGATTGAACTCAGGGTACTTAGTGAATAAATCCTGAAAGTTATTCTTTTTCCTTGTTGCTTAGTATTGAAAATCAGATAACATATATGGATTTTAACAAAACAACTAATTAACAGAGAGAGTTACAGAGACTTATTGTATGGTGAAATACACAGGAATCCAGCAGTTATCAACAGACACCAGAACTCATCCAACACTTCACAAATCTGAAAAATTCCATCACTTTCTTTATTAGACTTCTGAAAGGATTACAGCATAAGAATTTCTTTAGGAGAAATCAACAACAACCCTTGCAAGCTCATGCGAAGGGGACTTTATAGCAATGCTTATACAAAATATCTCAGGTATTGAGTCATCTGAGAGAGAAAATATCTTCATAAATGCGTACAGAAAGCAGGAAAAGAAGTTATTGCAACTCTGAATGCAGCATAAATGCTCTTTATGTCTGTCAGAGGGTGATTTGACCTTTGGAGGTCATTGAGTCGGTTGAGCCGTTTTTCTTTAACGCTGAATAATGCGTCTTTATTTCTTGCTGCGCTGTATTTTCTCGGCCCTGCCACCTGTAGTCTTCTATTTCTGCTTTGTTGGCCGATCCATCTGCTGAGTTGGCTCAGCTTTAATTCATAATGCATGCTGATTTTGTTGAACTGTGCTCTGCATGACAACTGATACTCTTTAAGAAACAAAATTGTTAAGTGGCTCCATGTTTACAAAATCTTTTGTATTGCATTTGTCCACCATTCTTGCGTAGGGAGTTGATGCCTAAGAATAGCATCCATTGTCTCCTCTGCCTCTGTGTATTTGAAGAAATTGGGAGCCACCCCAAACAAGTGATTGATCTCATTCATTATAAAAAACAGATTCTCGACTCTGTTGTAAAGAGACTGTCCTGTGGCTGGCCCTGTTTCCTCTGAGGTGCTGGGTTTATCATTGATCTGGCTAGTGGCAAATGTATTGACCCTTTTAGCATACTAGTCATGTGTGAACAATCTCCCTGCGATGTTCAGTAAGCCAGGGAGTCCTTTGCTTTATAACACTTGAAACTTTTCTAAAAACTTGTTCACCTCAGTCTGCATATCCTGGGTTCTTCTCTCCAAGGTCTGCACAAAGTTTCTCAGTGTGAGAACCCTTTTGACCATTTGGATAGTGTCAGTTCTGTTTGTAATTCCCATGGCAGCTAACTGGGAACTTGTTCTGTGGTTAAGTACATTGATCATTCTGGTGGCCACTTCAGGCATATTGCTCAATTGAGCTCTTGATCTGTGGATCTCCCTCTGTGCCTTTGGGATGAGCTCTAGTTTCTCATGGATAGTTTCAATATATGGCCATTGCTCATTGATGGATTGACCAATGTTAGCCCATAGCACTATTTTCAGTTCGGCCACCACTTTATCTAACTTGAGCTCATTCTCTAGCTCTTTTATTTTGTTTTTGAGGGCTTTCACCTCCATGTCCTTCTCTGCCACAGTTTGTTTGGACTTATCATATCTATCATTGATTTTATCCAAATATTCTTTGGCTGAATTGAGCTCCAACATTTGAGCTTCCAGGACTTGGATTTCGTTCTTCAGCTTTTGCATATCTAGGCTTTGGGCCTGCTCTGTAGTTGTTGGCGCTGCTGAAGTAGATGTTGCTGTTTGTTCGGTCTGTTGAGGAGGTGGGGCTGTGATAGGAGCAGTTTCCTCCAGATTGATGATCTGAGGAGGAGGCTGAGAAGTCTGCCCTTCTTCTCTTTGTTTCAGAGATGCCTGTAATGCTGCCTTTACAGCCTCTGATTCTCCCAACTTCTCTTGTGCTTGAACCAGCTGTTTATAAATGGAGATCAACAAATCTGTGGTGTCCTTCTCATGCCTTTGTTGGGCTACCTCATCTGTCTGAGGGTGAATGGTAGCTGGGATCTTGATTTTCTTTCTCATGGCAGCCATGTCAGCATCCCTCAACTTCAAGATTTCCTGTATCCCTGAAATATCTTTGGGATCATGCCCAATTTCAATGATTATGTCTTCAAGGGACCTTATTCTGTTGTCCTTTGCCTGGGATGATGCCTTCTCCAATTCCAGTTGAGAGGCTGTGGTATTGAGGCTGCTCTTTAGCTTATAATTTTCCAATGTTTCATCTGCTAAGGAGGCATACACCATCTCACCAGTCTGTTTATGCAGTTCAATTTTGTCCATTGGGTGTATGTCTTTGGCCATGACCTCCAGGTTGGTCCTGAGGTAATCTGAGGCAGATTGGGGCTGCAGTGCTGTAGGCATAAAATGACTCATGATCATTTTGCCTTCACCTACATCAAAGGCAGACATAAGTCTCTGCTGATTAGTAGGAGCCATGTTTAGCAGATGATTATACAGCTGTATTTTGATAGGCTCATTCCTCCTTTTGATGTCTATGAATTGCTGTTTGATGCTTACTTGTCCTTCTTTTTGCTGGCTGGAGGAGCTGACCTCCCCTCCCATAGCCCTGTCCTGTTCCTGCTGGAAGGAACTTGCTGAAGCTTCTCTGCTGGGTGGGCCCATGCCCAATGCTTGTCTGATAGCTATATCATCCTCTGAAAAATCATTTAATCTTTGTCTTTTTTCTCCCTGGTTGATAGATGAAGTGAGGGGAGTTTCTCTATCCCTTTTTCTGCTTAAGTCCTCCTTTTAAGCAGTTTGGAGGACCGAGGCATCGGTGGTGACTTCTGGCCTAGGAGGCACTATGTTCTGAGCCTGTTGCTCAGTGGAAGTTGGAGTATCAATTACTCTCTCCTGCTGTAAGGGCTGTTGTCTGTCATGTTGCCCTTCTTCTTGCTGCAAATCTTGTTGCTATTGTTGCTTTGCCTGCTGCTGCCCTCCTTTATCTGTTTGCTCTTGAGTCACTGGAGGTGACTGCTCCTTCTCTTGATGTTTTTGCTCTGTCTCCATTTGCTTTTCTTTGCCTCTGCTGGATATATTCTCAGTGGCCTTGGTAGTTTGCTGCTTGGTAGTTGAGGAGGATTCAGCTGCTCCCGTTTGTGTGGTTGGAAGTGTGAATACCTGTGAACAAAGCTCAAGGTCAGCCATCTTCTTTAGATTCCTTAGTGCCCTCTTGTTCAGCTCTTCTTGTGACAAGGGCTCTTCTAAGGTCCCTCTCCTCCATTTGTCTTGATTTGCATACTTTTCAATGTGAGGGATGCTATGGTGATCATAGGCATATAACTTATATTTGAGCCTCCTCATAGATATGAAATGGTTAGGGTCATAGGGTACCCATATGAAACTGGTTTGCAGGCCAAGGGCCTCAAGCATTCTTTCTGCTTCCCTCCATCCTTGCTCTCTCTCGTTATAGATAAAATGGCCAAGTTGGCTTTTTACCTTCAACTGTGCTTTTTTACCTTTTCCTGAAAGGTGAAGCACATCAACTCTGCCAAATTGCCTAAAGTACTCTAGGGCAAATAGCCTCATAGGCACATACTTGGGTAGTTTGAAAGGAGGTAGATCACACCCATATATCCTGATGACAGTGTGGTTTTGGTAGAAGTACCAATCCCCAATGCTATAAGCTTTGGACAGCTGAAGAATCCTTTGCATGTCATCAGTGAGTCTTGGAGGAGGTGAGCTCATCAGCATTGCCATAGCTGGATGGATAAACAGATCCATGAATTCACAGTAAGTGTATGGAGACTAAGGTCTAATGTGGAAGACAGAAGACCAATAGACCACTGATCTAGGATTGCCTTGGGCATCCATTCTTTTGATTGAAAAGTGAAACTTCTCATGTTGATGGTACAAGATCAAATGGTAAATGTAGGAGGTGTATCTGAACATCCTATCTCTCCTTAAATTCATCAATTGCTCATGAATCTCGTCTGATATGTAGGTGGCATAGTCATAGCAGATTGGTGACTTGCCAGGAGCAAACATAAGCATCATTACCAGCACAGTTGCATCAATATGCTCAATTGAACTATATCCCAAGATGGGAGAAATCATATCTGCAAGGTCTCTTCCCAGCTCATTGAGATATACATGAAGAATTGGAGGGTCCATCACAATGTTAGTTTTGATGTATAATTGATTAAATTTGACAATTTGAGCATCTGTGAGTTTATCCCCTTGTTTTATCAGGTTTACCAGTGATAAAGGAACCAACTTCTTCTGAGGGTTGAAGCAAAGCATGTCTCTGATAGCTTGAGGGGTAACATAGAAAAGTACTGAACCAGTTGGGTCAACAACAGCCCTCTAAGAAACATCATATTGTTCAGCACAGAGGTGGATTAGTTCAGGGAACTGGCTGACCTGAGGGAGCTTGAAAGTAGGGAGGAAAGAATCCCATAAGCCCAATATATCTGTCCCATTTTCATGCTTGGTTTTCAACTCATTCAACAGATGAATGTGGAATTTGCTGCTCATAAGCTTCTCTTCTGTAATTTGGTAATCCATATCTGCCAAGGTTTTCCATTTCAAGTTCTTTTGAGGGGCATTTAGAGGTTGAACATTTAGTACTACAGGTGTCTCCATTGCACAGGAGGATTTTGAATTAAGTGCAAAATGATTTTGATTGAGCAGGACAGTACAGAGGAATGCCTCTGTACCAGGGAGGTGAAATTATCAGGAACAGAGAGTGGTTCTAGGAGATAGCAGTTGAAATACTATTTATAGTGCAACTAGGACCAATGTTTGGCCTTTCCCTGTCTCTCTCAGTGGTTAAATTTGGTTTGAATGAGTCTGCCGCGATTGCGCAGACATAACTTAGTTTTTCAATGAAATGTAGGTAAAACAAGGCTCGGCTGGTAGTTTTCGAGGTGGTAGTTGAAAATTAGAGGCTCTGTAGAGGAATTCACCGGTGAAATTATAATTTTTACCGTCTTTTAAGCTTTTTGAGTGATTTATAGAGAATTCCAGGCGTACGGAGGATAAATGACGAAAAATACCTGGTAAAACAGCGAGCAGAGGTTGTATGAGCAGGCAGGATTGGTGCTCTGGAGGTCTCCTGGTTGATTTAGCAGGTTGGCGGTAAGTCGGACGTGAACAGCATGCAGCAGAGAGAATAAAAATGAGCGAAAAGAACGTAAAAACATGTTTTACGGCCATAATATAGACTTTTTGACAATTTGGCGCCTTTTCTGTGATGACGTCAGCATGACGTCATTGGTGGGGTCAAGGTCGGATGACATCATAGGTGAGGTGGCGGGCTCTGATTGGTCCACGGGGATGGTGAAGTGGCATGCCAGGTCGGCAGGTGGTCGGGCGCAAGGGTTGACGTGACGGCATGGTGGCAGTGACGTGGGATGACGCGGAGGTGACGTAGCATAGGCGGAAAGGCCGAAACCGGAAACAGCCAGCGGTTTCATATCACACTGCTTATGGTACGGGGGGGAATCTGTCAGACGTACCTCCGACGAGCTGTGGCGAGGACGCGTGGCGGCCGAATGACGTAACCATTTTACGGATATCGGACGATATCCGTCGGACGTGAGACCTGCTCCGATATTGATGCTGACCGTCGGATCTGGAGGGCTCGATCCAACGGCTATCGGGGGAGTGAAGTGACCGGTATATACGGCGGGTAAACGGTGGACGTCGGAGCCGCTCCGATGTGACATGAGCCGTTGGATGCTCTAGATCAGATCGGACGGCTATCGGGGTGATGACGTGATAGGTGGATAAGGCCGCGGGCGGAGGAATAAACATATAATTATTTAATGTTTTTTCACTATATTCCAAAAATCGAACATATGCGCCAACTTTGGTTAAGCGGTCAAAAGTGGGTTTTTTCGGGATTTTGGTAGTTTCAAAGGGTTTTCATGGGTAAAGGGGTTTTGTAAGGTTTTTCTTGGCAAATAGCAGTTTAGTGAGTGGAATGACTTGAGGAAAGGGAGGGTAGGTGAGGTGTAGGTTCATCCAAGTGGCCAGATGTCACTTTGATCCCTGATTGAGACTTATTGGCTATAATGCCAAGGGGAGGGGTATTTATACAAAATTCGGGGTTTATACACCATGGTGTTTAATACTAGTAGGGGAAAGGTGATATAGGGATTTACATAGTAAAGTTAAAGTTAATATGGATGGGGGGTGATCAAAGGGAGAAAACATTGAGTCTGTTTGTGAAACACTTGGTTTAAAGAGTAGATCAAAATGAAAAGATTTTTACACAAGAAATGTGGCTTTTGAATAAACAAGAACCACCATGAAACCATGATCCTCTTCCATGAATCTCAGCTGATGAGGGGATGTTAGTAATGAAATGGAAGGGGAAAAGAGGGAGGTTAGTCATGCTCCTTGCTGTAACTTGATGAAGGTGAACACCTTGTCAATTGATAAACTTTTCCTTGGAAAACACAGTTCACACATCTGTAATGATAAAGATAACCTTTCTGCAACCCCCAACTACTTACCCCAGTATTTGCCTAACATTTTTTATTTCTTCTTGGAGGGTGCACTTGGACTTGCAGACCCTTACTTGCCTTTTCTTTTCTTTGGCTTTTTCTTTGTTATTTCTATCTACTTCTACCCTTATCTCTTCCAAGGTCCCAGATTAAGCTGTTGGGAGCCTTTTCTTCTCTACCTGAACTACTTGTCTGCCAAGATTAAACAGTTTGGACAGACTTTCTTCTCTATTCTACAACTGCAAATTTAGACCATGGAATGATCCAGATTAGACTGTTGGACCATCCATCAAAATCTTAAGTCCATACCTAGCTATATACATAGATTGGATTCTCTTGAAAATATGTGATCTTTGGGTTATCAAAGGAAAGCATATTTGGTCCTTTCATAGCCAATCATGAAATATGAAACCTATTGGTATAGGTAGCTACCACCTGTCATCAGGAAGTGGATAATATCTTCAAAGTGACTTTCCATGACATGCATCACAAAGAGTTGTGCGCCAGGTAGTCCTTCCTCCAAATTAGTAGGTTCCTCTCCAATTTCAATGCATGACATATGATCATGTCCTGCATTCAGTCATCCTGACTTCACAATAACTTCAAAGTCGTACTCCTGGAACAACAGCAGCCACCTACATATCCCCCCCCCCAACATAGGCTTGTTGACTAGTTACTTCAACGCAAAATGATCTGTCTACATCTTAAAGTGTCTTCCCAACAAATAGTGCCTGAACTTCTGGAGCGCATACACCATAGCTAATCCTTCATGCTCTATCATGGAATAATTTTTCTTTGCTTTAGACAGCTTCCTACTTGCGAACGTTATAGGATGATCCAGTTCTCCCTCACTGGCTTGTGTTAATATGGCCCCTAGCGCAATACATGATGCATCCACGTGCACATGAAATTCCTTCTTCCAATCCAGGAAGACTAGGATCAGCACGGTGACCATTTTCTCTTTTAGCACATCCAAGCTCTTCTGACATTCATCATTCCAACAGAACATAACATCCTTTTTCAACAATTTCTCCATAGGCACGGTGATCTGGCCATAACTCTTGATGAAATTCCTATAGTATCTGGTATGCCCTAGAGTTTCACGCAGCTGTTTCACATTCCTCAGTGCCTCCAAGTTGATTATCACCGTGATCTTTGTAAGGTATACCATCAATCCTTATTTGCATACCACATGACCCAGCAAGATCCCAAAAGGGACACAAAACAAACACTTCTTCAGATTGAGCATGATATGGTATCTCCTACATGTATCTAGCATGAAGCATAAACTCGCCACATGGCGCTTGACCAATCCAAACACTGTCCAATCGTCAAAGTATACCTCCATAGATTTATAAAGGAAGTCTTTGAATACTGCAAGGACTACACGCAAAAATATCATTGGCGCATTCTTCAGTCCAAAAGGAATTACGGTGTACTGAAAACATCCCCATTCAATCACGAAGGTCGTCTTGCTTCTATCATCAAGTGCGATTTTGATCAAATGGTACCTAGAAAACCCATCAGTGAAAGAGTATGCTTCTTGGCCACCTAGATTATCTAGGACCTCATCAGTGAACGGGGTCAGGAAAGGATCGTGCACATAAGATTCATTCAATTTCCTGATGCATATCCTTATTTCTTCCTTCTTTGTCTTTTCCCGAACCACTATTGGGCTTACCCAATCAAATTCTTCCACCGGTTCAATAATACATGCTGCAAGCATCTTATCTAACTCAACATGGACCCTTTCCTTATACTTTGGATTAAGTCGGTAAGGTCTCTATTTCACAGGTTTTGCATATGGTTTCAGGGTGATCTTCATGACGCCCAGGTCTCCTATTATTCCCTTAAGATCAGAAAAATTTGTGTGGAACAAATCCTGATATTTGCGGAGGAGCTTGACAACCTTATCTACTATTGCGTCATCCCATTAGTCCCTAATCTTCACACATTTCAGCTCCACATCTATGCCAATGTTGTAGTTTTCAGCGGCGAGGTTATGTCTAGATCCTCTATTTGCGGTCCTTCAACCTTGCGGTGACCCTCAGTTTCTAGAATATTTTATCTTTTTGGGATCCTCGTCTTCTTCTTCAGTGGTTACGTTATAGCATTCCAGTGCGTGGGTTAGCTGGGTAGTCCAATCAGGTTGAATCAAGTCCAAAGAATCCTACAGTATCCTAAAGATCTCTACTTTAACCTCCTGTAGTGCCGCGTCAATATAGTCAAACCCATCCTCAAATTTGAACGTCATTATAAACCCCTGGCGCAAGATGTCCCATTCTTCAGTGCCATGGCAGAGCTCTGTTTCCAAGTACCAATTCAAGGTATGACAAAACAGACACACCCATTCAGGCTAAGGCTCCGCTCCATAAGCATTAGTCCATTTGCCCAGGTGATTGCATGGATCATCCCTTCCATCATACTTGTCTATCATCCAAACTTTCATCTGTCCAAAACGTATTCTCATCGTCCTCCTATATTCGTGCCAATAACCGAAATTATCCTTGTGCGTACCCCACCATCTTGCGGGTGTAGCATGTAGTGCCCAATCCAAGGTTTGGAAGCGATGCTTCTCCGAAACTTCTCTTTAAAATGCATCCAAAAATATATCCACATTGTTCAACCCATCATAAGAAGGTAGATTCCTCACTTATGATGACATGAAATGCAATGACTTGGTCATCATATTATAACACAATGTAGATACTTCATGTAGTTGGTTTTGCCAATCTAATGTGCAGGAGCTCTTGCATTCCCATGCAATATGTCTGTCTGCTGTTCGATTTACCTAATCTTAATCTCGCACTGTTATCTTGTAAATCTGGTCCAAATCGTCATCACTTTCATAATCACGGACTGCTTCTGTATAGAACAGTCCTTCTGCAGGATCCAGTGGCACCATTATGTGGAGCGATTTCTTTTCAAATATCATCTTTCACTTCTTTGGGTTGATTAATCCATTCATGTCAATGGTGCAATCGATCCCAAGGAGTGTGGGGTAGGGATTTCTATCATCCACAATCTCTATTACTTCAAAATCCGCTAGTGCGCTCGCACCTTCGATGTCAACTATTACCCCCTGCAGCCTCCCCATTGGGATAATTTTCTATTGATTCACCATCCTTAACTGGATCGGAGACCACTAGAGCGCAGGTCTCCCCATTCTTTCCCATGTTTTTTTTCCAAAACATTCGCGTTGGACCCTAGATCCAAGATAACTTGGTCCATTTTGTATTCCCCTATCTGTGCGGTGAGTCTCATCTCACATCCAGTCCTTGCCTTATGCTTACCAAGCTTTCTGACTACGCGTGGTTTGCTAGTGGCGCCATCCTTGCTAGAACATTGATTGATTAGCTCCTGCAGTCCCTTCACATCCATAATATCGTGGAGTAGTTTCATGCAGGTCTCTAAGAACGTGGTAATCATGGATGGGTCCATTTCTTCAACTGGTTTCTCTTGACTTCTTGAGGTAGAGGCCTCAGTGAAGCTTTTCTTTGCTTCCATAAAGGTTTCTTTCATTCACTCCAGATCGAACCCAGTCTCCTTTTCAAGTGCTATGCGGACCCACTCACCTTTTGTAGGCTGTTTCTCTTTATCCTCGCTATTCCTCGTTCCACTACACAACATAATATTTACCTTAGGGACTTCCTCGTGAGGATCACTCCTCATTATCTGGAGGTTCTACGTTGGCTGCAGAGGCTGCGCCCCCTTTTTTCGAATTGTAGCCAACAATATAGGGATATCCTCAGTTGCGTGTTTAAACTGAGTACAGTAGCGACATGATAGTCGCGTCAGATTCAGATAGTCTCTCGCGTAGTGTCCCGATCCTCGACAATTGTAACAAATATGCTGCCCTCGGCCTCTACCAGCCCCCCTTCCACCTCAGCCTCAGTTGTGCCCCTGATACTCACCTCACGTTTCCCCAACACCTTGGTCCAGAGGTTTCGTTTCTACCTGCACCCTATATGTAGGTGTCATATCCATCATTAATCCATAACTTCGGCAATTGTGCTTGTCCTAACCTACTGAATGATAGAAATTGCAGAAGAGTTGTTGTGGTGTATGTACGAATTTCTACAGCAAATGGAAATTTTCGATCGCATGTTTCCCAGCTACCTGGCATATAACGCACCATAGCGCAGGCCCTGCACTTTTCCCTGCCACATCCTCTAGTCTTAGAGGCATTGGTCCCCTTTCTACAACATAGTTTGCAAAGACTAGACAGTGATCCTTGTCATGCCCTTGAACTTTTCATTTCAGGCACCAAACTTCTTTGCGTGCCTTCGGCCAAGTTATTTTGTCTTTCTTCAAACTTTGCATTTTGAGGCAAAGGTTTTTCAGCTGCGCGTGAATCTATTGAACCCCTAGATTAGCATCCTGCATTGGTGTCTCATGCAGTCTCATCGCAATTTCAAAAGCTTTTGCCTGGGTCCCAATATTTTGTTGTGATAGTGCAAACCTTAGGTGGGGCAGGAGCGAGGCCACAAACCATTTGCGGTGCTACCCATCAGTTAGGTTCATGTTGGCTTCATGGATCATACACTTCAATATTTGATCCAAATCCTAGGGCGTCTCCCCAGGATTCATCATGATCTCCTTGAATCCCACAATTAATTGTGCTTGAGACTTAGGTCTACTGAATTCTCTATTCAGGGTAGTCTGGATATCTACCAATGCGAATGTTGGGTTATCAGTACTGTACTTAATGTACCACGTTAATGCACAGTCCTGAAAAGCACTAACCAGCATGGCTTTATTCATTTGGTCACCCGTGATACCTTGAGCTTCCCATATAGCCTTCCCGACGAACCAAAGCTGGTCTGGATATTCATTTCCTATGCCCTTGAATATAGGTAGTTTTACGAAGTTCGCCATGTTGAATAGTGGTGGAGGCGACAGTGGTGTGGGGGATGGGGTAAGTGGTGGAGGTGAGGATGGGGGCGGTGTGGATGGATGGGATGAGGGTGGAGGCAGTGTAGGTATTCACGGGAACCCTTGTCTTATCAACTAAATAGTGCTCAGTGGAGAAGCCTGTGCTTCTTCTTCGTCGTCAGTCAAAGGAGGCTCAATCAACAGGCTATACTCAGGAACTTTTCTTCCTCTATCCCTAAAAGACCTTCCCCTTCACGTAGCTCCAAACATCATGGTAACTGCATGACCTGATTTTCACACAAGAGCATCTTAATCCAAGTATAACAATGTAAACTTTGAAACGGGAATTCATATTGTTACCCATTTTGTAGAGATAGCAAAAAAGTGACCCGATTTTGAGAAGGAGTGATGCAGAATACACGTGTTTTTTAAAGCTTAGTTTTTGGCACTATAAATATTTTTATGTACATTGTGTTTTAGAATGGTAATGTTTTTTATGTTGATTTAAAAACGTGGTAATTCTACACCAGGCCCTTTTTTTAAAAGGTTTTTTTTTATTATTATTTTATTTTCTAATGTATGAAATGTAAATAATTATTTTGTAAATTTAATAATTTTTGAAGTTGTATTTTTCTTCATATTTTCTTGTTTCTATTTTAATTTTATTTTTGTTGTAGTGAGGTTTTTATTGTTTTGCATATTTAAAGAAGAAGGTCGGTATTTTGAATTTTTGATATTCTACATATTTATACATCGTTAATTAATTTTTCAATCCACAAGAAATAATTGTTTAAAAAAAAAAACAAATTCACAATGGACATAAAAGCAGCCATTTTTAACATAAATATAGCTAAAAAAAATACACATTTTGATAATTTTTTGCTACAATTGACATGCGAAAATCACAATTTTTATACGAAAATTTTAACTAAAAATAGTTAAATAATAGTTTTTTTATGAATTTCATGTCAAAAAAATAATAATAATCACTTTTTTTTTCAAAAAATAATGATTAACTTAAAAATCAATGCGAAAATCATATATTACAAATATTGAACGCATAACAACCTTAATTGAGTGTATATTATTCTCATAAAATGTCAAAGTCAAAACATTGCAAGTATAACTACTTAATAGTTACAAAAAATGAGCTTGATTTCTAGGCATAACTTAAATTTAATCAACAATGTCACGCAATCCAAACTCTTCGTCCTCTAGAGTTTCATCATTGTCTTCTTCAACAATATTTTCTGCTTCCTTTTGCTCATTTTCGTCTTCTAATGGATCTTTGATGTCTGCAAATCTCCCAATGTATGTCTTTCCAAACATCCCATGTAATGGTGGTTGAGGTTCCTTTGCCTTTTTTGCCACATATGATTCACTAAAGTCCCCTTTCTTCAACCCAATTTCTTGCATTGCATCTGGAAGAAATTGAAGAGCATTAATTCTTTGCTGAATGAAATTGCACTGTAATGGATATTTTTCAATCGCAATGAAATTTCTTCCTTTTTGAAGGCAGCATGCTAGTGTTGTACCTAATTAGCAAGCACAAAATAAATAATGAATTAAATTAGTACAATGACATATTAATTGAAAAATAACATATTGAAATTCAATTCCATATAATAAAACTTACCTGAGCCAGAAAATAAAGCTAGAACCCAATCTCCTTCATTTGAACATATGTCTATAAGATAGTTAATCAATAATTGTGGTTTTTGATAAATGTTAACTATCTCTCCTTTTGCTTCTTTGTCTTCATATGTTAGTTTTCTCACAACAACATCATAAGTCAGTATTTGGCTATGACTCTTTTCTTCTACCCGATTAAAAATCATAGACATATAGCTATCATCTTTTGCCCAACTATCAATATGAATGAACTCACAATCATTTATAAATACTTGATCTTCACGATTAAGAAGATTTGACTTTTGCCTGTAACATGAAATAATAAAAGTTCAATCAACTTGTACATAAATGAATTTTTCAACATTAATCAAATATACATTTTAAACGTCTTACCATGTAAGCTACATCCTTGAATTTATTTTTCCCTTGAAGCTTGACAATATCATTGCCAATTGTTTGTTTGAATGAAATGTCACAAATCTCCATAATGGTGATGACGTGACTTCTACAAATTCCACAACCACTTTACTAAGATCTTGATAAGTATAAGGGTCACTATCATAATCAATATTTGGGATATTGAAACCACGGGGAATATCTGCAATAACTAGGGCATACTCCCTTTTAGGTATGAGTTTAGCAATGTCTTCACAGTCGCCTTGTATTACTTGATATTGAATAGTGTCTAGCCCATTCCAAATGAAATGAGTAAGAGTTGGATCAAGTTCAACATTCTTAATATGTTGCTTCCTCAGTCTTTCGATCTTTATTTTTTCAATAAACGTTCTGAAGCTAGTTGGCGCTCCATTATCATCCTTCTTCATCTTTTATAAAATAAACAAATATATGTGTAAGTTATAAATTAAAAATAGTACACAGATGAATAAAAATGAATGTGTAAATCAAGATACCTTTTTAAATGCAAGATAAAAAGCTTTTAATGTTGATGTAGAACTTGAATATGGATAGTTGCGTATAACATCATCCCAATTGTCTTCATCAACAATTTAACCATTTGTTCTTGAATTTTCATGTAAACTTTGTGACGGCATAGATAAAGTAACAAAAAGTCAATATAATGATATGTATAACAAATACTACCAAGAACAACATGTTTTATTTAAAAGAAAATTATAATCTAGAAATAAATAAAAATAATTCAACAAACTTACTTTTGAAATTCCTCAAACATTTCCTCCAATGACAATTCCCCTAACTTCACACGAGATAATATTGTTTTGACAATTTTTTCTTCTTTCACTCCTTGCATTGCTCTCCAACTTGTGATAGTCATATCTTCTAGAAGCTGCTTCAATTCAGGAGTTGATTTACTGCCGCCACATATCAATGGCTTAGACTTTTTGACCTTCTAGTTTTTAATGCCATTGTTTTCCCACATGCTAAAAATCTCATCAATCAAATTCCAAACATCTCCAGTTCTAAATGCCAATTGGAAAATGTTATCAACACCCCTGAATATATCACTAGGAAGGTTGCCTTTTCCACCTTTTGAATTGGGTTTCTCTTCAATTTGATAGCCTATTTCCATACAACATTCCCTTCGGAAATCTGCAGCAACATTTATGCTACCCCACCACATTTTTCTTGAAATTCACTATGAATAAATCTAACCCTTTGGATGAATCATAGACATCCTATATTCATTATCTGAATTATGATCCCATGCCACTAACTTTTCTTCTATATTCGATAAACCAGCATAAATGATACATTTCATTGTTTCAAAATGTGGGTTATTGGGATATTTCTCCATCAATTGTCTTTGAGCTTCTACAGAATGGTTCCCCCCAAGCACTTAATAATTGTATTCAAAACATTTTGACTTATCAAATGCTTCTTTGTTGGGAACTTGAACTGGATCAATAAGAAGCACATAATTAACCACATAAGCATATGGATTGTACCTCATCAATGTCTTCAAGTTGTGAACATGCAGATGGTGTGGCTTTCTGACTTGATGTTGACATTGTCCTTCACTTGCCTTATAGGTTTGTCTGACATTAAGCTGAAATGTACGACCACCACCAATTAAGTTTCTCTTTGTCAAATTCTGTCGAATGGCATTTTATTTTGTTTTGATAATTCCATCCTCTAAATCAGCTCCTGGTGTAATGATTTCTCTGCTTTCTTTTGAAGTTTCACTAGGTTCTTAACTGTTGGTAATGACTACTTCAAAATCTTCAACTTTACTTTTCTTCGTCATAACATTCTCAACGGATTTATTCTTGGGCATTATTACTTTTGGTCTTTTACGACTCTTCTCAGTTCCAATGTCGTCTTCAGTAACAACAACATATGATTCACTGTCAGTTTCAACTTCATCATCCTCAAAAGTAACTTGTCTACCCTTGCTAGATTTATCCACTAGAGGCCTTTTTTTCTGATCCTTTGGATGTAGTTTTGTAGCATCATCAATTACTACATTTTTCTTGTCCATATTTTCTTTTGACATTGAGTAAAAATTGCTGACAACTTTCATGATATGAAGCTCTATGAAATGAATGCCTCCCAACCTAATTGAAAAACTTTCAACAAAATTCTGCCAAACAAAATATCATATGTCAATAAAAACAAAGTTAAAAAAAATATAGCGAGACACTTTCAAGAACGCAAAATACAAATATAAATAACAATACTTATGATGTTTTGTTTCATCTCATTTACCATTAGTTTACACAACTTTGTAGATACCTCTCTCGTGTCATATAATGAATATGATAGTCGATATTTAATCCTTTCATGTGACTTGGGAACTTTTGTAAGTATGTAAACAACTTCAGTGTTTGGTACTAAACACATATCTATGACTCTTCCCATCAGCTCAAAAAATCCATTATCATTCAGTATATCAATATATAGATATATATTCACATTTTGGCTTGCTCTTTCTTTCACATGCCAGATTCTTGATGGGAATTTCACCTCTTTTGAATTCTTCCAATCTGAAATCATCTTCTTATCATTTGAGGCACTTGAAAGATTTGTAGCCATGAGCTCAGGTGGAGTTCGTTCACCAATGTTTTTTGAAGATGCACCTTTAAGAATCTTTGGTCCAGAAAGATTCACAAAAATCTTCTTTGATGCCATTTTCCTGAAAAACAGAAACACATAAATCAGTAAATAACGAAAACATATTAACTTAAATCCACAACGAAAATATATCATAAATTTTTAATTTGTATAATCAGATAATTGAAATTAAAAAAATATTAACACTAAGAAATGACAGAAGCCCACCGACACCACCCCGTCCATTCGCGAAGTGGCGGGCGATTCCGAGAATTATGCAACCTCTGCGGGCGAAAGGGTAGGTCGCCATGGTGGTGTAGGATGGGGTTGCGGCAGCGCCTTACCACACCACCCAGACAGCCCAACTGCCCCTTCCGCCCCCACACCCCCTCCCTACACTCCCACCCATCCCCCCTCCCTACACACCCCCTTCCCCACCCCCTCACGCCCGCCCCTGGGCACCCCCATCCCGCAATCAGCCGGCCACCCACCCCCTTCGCACACCCTACCGGCCCCCTCCCCAAACTCCCCCACCTTGTCCCCCCGTCCACTCCACCCCCTCCTCTCCCACCGCTACCCCCTGCCGCCCATTCCCCCTTACCCCCAAGCCACTCCCCCCCCTCCTCATGCCCCTCCGACCCACCGCACCCCACTGCACCCCGCAATCGGTCGACCACCACATCCCACCCTTACCCCCCTTCCACCCGTACCCCCTACCACCGCACCCCTACCCCCCTTCCACCCGTACCCCCTCCCCCTACCACCCCACCCCTACCCCCCTTCCACCCCTACCCTCCAACCCCCCTCCCACCCCACCCCTACCCCCCGCCCCCTCTCCCACCCCACCCCCACACCCCCCCCCACCCCCCACCTCCCCTTCCCCTACCCCACCCACCGCTACCCCCCCCCTCACGCTCCCTCCACCGACCTCACCCCCTCCTTTGCCCACCCACACCCCCCCCCACCACACCCCATCCCCCCCCCCTTCCCCCGCTCCCTCGGCCATCACTACCCTCGCCCTCCCCCCCCTCCCTGACCCACACCTCGCCTACCCTACCCCTGCCCACCCCTCGCCACTCGCCCCACCCTCCCTCGTCCACCCCCACCCGCCCCCCTCTCCCTCGACCACCCGCACCCGCCCCGCTCTCCCTCGGCCACCCGTACCCTCGCCCTCCCCCCCCTCCTCCCTACCCCACCCCACCCCACCGCACCCAACCCTCTGCCCCCCCTTCCCCCACCGCACCCAACCAACCACCCCCACCCTCCCTTGCCCACCCCTACCCTCACCCTCCGCCCCCCGCCCTCCCCGTGCTACCCCAGTAGTATGCCCGGCGCCACCCGGCGGCCCACCCACCCCACTAGGTGGTCGGCCAATTCCGCGCCGCCACCCACCCCGTGCCACCCCGGCGAGCCGCCTGCCCACTCGGGTGGCCGTCCGATTCCTGAAATCGGATATCCACCCCGAGTGGGCAGGCGGTGTCGGGGTTGCGCGAGGTGGGGTGACCATTGATTCAGGAATCGGACGGCCACCCGGGCGGGCGGGTAGGGCTGGGGTTGCACGAGGTGGGGTGACCGCTCAATTCTGCATCGCCGCCCACCCTGCACCACCCCAACGGCCCCCCGCCCACCCGAATGACCACCTTGGGCGGGCAGGCGAGCCGCCGAGGTGGCACCGGATGGGCGGTGGTGCCCCACCCCGCCCCACCCCGGCGGCCCGCCCACCCACCTGGGTGGTCGGCCGATTCCCAGAATCGGCCGGCCACCCGGGCGGGTGGGCGGGCTACTGGGGTGGCACAGGGTGGGGCACCGCCGCCCACCCCGCGCAACCCCAGAGGCCCGCCCGCTGGCTCGGAGTGGCCATCTGATTCTGGGAATCGAACGGCCAATCGAGCAGGCAGGTAGGCAGGTAGGCGGGTGGGAAGGTCGTCGTGGTGGCATCGGGTGGGGTGTCACCGCCCACCTTGCGCCACCCGCGGTCCACCCAGCCACCTGGGCGAGAAGGTGGGCGGGCCACCAGGGTGGCACGGGGAGGGGGCGGAGGGCAGGGGGCGGAGGGTGAGGTGGGGGGGAAGGCGAGGGTAGGAGTGGCCGAGGGAGGGAAGGGTGGGGGTGGATGGGGTGGGGTGGGTTGGAGGGGAGGGCGGGGATTGGGGTGGGCGAGGGAGGAGGTGGGGTCGGTGGTGGGGGCATGAGGGAGGGAGTAGGAGTGGGTGGTTCAATGGGGTGGGGGAAGGCGGGGCGGGGGGTAGGGGTGGGCGTGGGAAGGGGGTAGGGGTGGGCGTGGGAGGGGGGAAGGAGGGTAGTTTTAAGGTGGGTTGGGCGTAGGGAGGGGGCGTGAGGTGTAGGGGGTAGTGGGGGAAGGGGGGTAGGGGTGGAAGTGGGGTAAGGGTGGAGTGGGTTTGTCATCCGATTGCAGGGTGGGGTGGAGTGGGGTGCATAGGGGCATGAGGGGGGGAAGGAGTGTTGGGAGGGAAGAGTGTGGGCACAGGGGTTTGGAGGGCAGGGGGTAGGGGGTAGCGGTGGGAGAGGGCATGGTGGGGTGGGTGGGGGGACAGGGTAGGGGAGTTTGGGGAGGGGGCTGGTAGGGTGTGCAGAGGGGGCGGGTGGTCGGCCGATTGCGGGATGGGGGTGTCCAGCTTTTTTGAGACCACCATGCTCATGACGAAATTATTGGTTAATTTGGCTGACAAAAAGTATTAATCTTAAAAAAAAAATCTACTTCATTAAACTAATTTAATATGAAAATTTTCAAGGAAAAAAAATTAACTGACCTTTCAATTGCGAGAATTCTTCATTGAATATGTTGTTGATAACAATGTAGCTGCTCCACAAATTTGCTCCAAGTCTTTCAACAAACCTCAGAAAACCTTGATGTAATGTGAGTAATAGTGATAATGGAATTTAGTATATAGGTGAAATTACAGAGATGTTTTACCATACGGTGAATGCGGGATTAATTAGTTTTAAAAAAATTTAACATGTTAATTTTTTATGGCGATGAAGGAAAATATGATAAAGCGAATATTATGAAATTGTTTTACAGCAGGGTGAATGTGGGATTAATTTGTTTCATAATGTATTATAAAAAATTAAAAAAACATTCAATTGTTTAGTAAATATTATATACTTTGACTATTAAAATAATTTAGGTAGAAGTTGTAGTTTACAATTTTAACTTTAATGATTTATTTCATAAAAAAATTTAGTTTACATTTTTCATTAAATTGTAGAATAAAATAATGAAGAGAAATAAATCTCACAAACTTTTAGGAGGGAAATATTTTCGCGAAAATTTTTTGGGGGGAAATTTTTGGAAGGAAAATTTCATTCTCTAAGCTATATAATATCTTTAGGAGACTTTCCATTTGTATCATTCAACATCTTCTATTTGAAAGTGATGGATTGTCCTGATAGTGAAGTTTCGATTTATACAGCATCAACATCTTCATCGCGTAACAACTCTATTCATATGGATGAATATAATTCTTCCACTATGAATAGAAAGTCAATTCTTCCACTTAGTCCTGATCCTAAGGACTATGAGAGTAGCACTAATGAAAGAGGAGATGGAGAATTTCAAATAAATAAAGAGTCACAGATTCCACTTAGTCCAAATTTGAAGGACTATGAAAGCAGCAGTGATGATGAGCTTTATGACAAATTTCAAAAGAATGGAGTGTCACAATGTCCACTTAGTCCTAGTTCTAAGGACTATGAGAGCAACAGTGATGAAGAACATGATGGTGAATTTCAAAAGAATGGAGTGTCATGGTGTCCACTTGGTCCTAATTCTAAGGACTATGAGAGCAATAGTATTGAAGAGCATGATGACAAATTTCAAAAGAATGGAGTGTCTCGATGTCCACTTAGTCCTAATTCTAAGGACTATGAGAGTAGCAATGATGAAGAGTGTGATAACGAATTTCAAAAGAATGGAGTGTCAAAGTGTCCGCTTAGTCCTAATTCTAAGGACTATGAGAGCAGCAGTGATGAAGAGCATGATGATGAATTTCAAAAGTATGGAGTGTCACAGTGTCCATTTAGTCCTTCTAAGGACTATGAGAGCAGCTTTGATGAAGAGTGGGATGATGAATTTCAAAAGTATGGAGTGTCATGGTGTCCAGTTAGTCCTAATTCTAAGGAGTATGATAGCAGTAGTGATGAAGAGCAAAATGATGAATTTCAAAAGAATGGAGTGTCACGGTGTCCACTTAGTCCTAATTCTAAGGACTATGAGAGCAACAGTGATGAAGAGCATGATGATGAATTTCAAAATAATGGAGTGTCATAATGTCCTTTTAGTCCTAATTCTAAGGACTATGAGAGCAGCAGTGATGAAGGACAGGATGATGCACTTAGTCCTAATTCTAATGAGTATAAAGGTAGCAATGATGAAGGATGGGATGATGCACTTAGTCCTAATTCTATGGACTATGAGAGTAGGACTGAAAATGCACATGAGGAAGAATATCCAATAAACATCAAGTCAAATTTTCCATTGAGTCTGTATTCTAAGGACTATGATAGTAGCATTGAAGAAGGGGAAGATGAAGAATATCCTCCAAGTTAGTATTTGAAAAGCACAACTAATCATAGTGTGGATAACATTCCTCTTACTGATGATGAAAATCCTTATACAAATGATGATCCAATGATGGAGATGTTGCCAAGAAATATTGTATCGAGGAGTAGGAGAAGACCTTTTCATATCAATGCAAGATGTTCTAGTTATACAAGGGGTAGAGCAGAATATCTGACGAGAAGAAGTTCTATCAATGCACTCATTTCAAGTGAATGTTGCCAAAAATATTGCTTGAAACATATGGATTTCAAATTTGCATTAGAGAGCATGAAGAGATATTTGTCAATGAATAAAAGCATGCAAAATTCATATTTAGTTGGGTGCATGCAATCTACATTGTCAGGCTATGATTATCATATTAGGATTTTATTTATCTGTATAAAAGCTTTCAAAATGTTTCATTCGATTGGGAATTTTCGTCTCTCGAGAATTCAAGAAAATTTGGAAAAGGATCCCACATTTTATTCTGAAGTATGTCATAAAAGATAGTTTGGGCCATTATCAAATACTGCAATGTCATGGATGAAAGATTTCTTTTCAAAGCATGGAGAGTGTATGCCAAATAGAGAGACAATACATATTCCAGATAATTTTTCAAGACGAGAAATCTACAACTTATACAAAGAATATGCGGAAGGTGCTAAGGGACATGGCCGGTTTATTACATATCAATATTTTGTGAAGGTATGGAAGAAAGAATTCAACAATGTTTGTATTCCTAAGAAGACAAGGATGGGAATTTGCAGTACATGTGCTTCTCTTAAATAAAAAAGGGATAAACGTGAAGGGTCTGAAAGAGGTAAGCATTCATAACTATAAATTTTAAAATTGTATATTCATCAAGTTGTTGAGATTTTTTGTTAATTAAATTTGGAGAAAATCTCATGAATGTGACAACAATAGGATTTGTTGCTAAATTAACTGCAGTTATTCCTGATGAGGAGTTATTGCATCCTATATTTGTTGTGAGTGAATTTATGATTCAGTTTTCTACTCCCAGCTATAAAAATGTAAGCCCGTAGAGGATATGTGTGATGAGAAGGTGTGAGGAAAAAGAATTCCAGATGTGCAAATTTGTTGTTGTAATCTCCTGTTGAGTAATAAGATTGTCGATGCCTCTTTTTGGTGGATGTAGCCCAGATTGGTTGGGTGAACCATGTTAAAATCTCTGTTTTTTATGGTTGAATGTTGTGTGTGTCTTATTTGTTTTTAATTTTCCATTGTGTTAACTCTAACACTTGGTATCAGAGCAGGTTGAGCTGCCTGTTGCAGTGATTCAATCTGACAGCATTTTCAAAGATAGTCGATGGTGCAATCCAAGGGACTCTGAACGTTCTGAAATCATGCAAGAGAGCACAAAGCGTGCGGCGTGTCGTGTTCACTTCGTATTTAGGCGCAGCTATCCCGACAGACGAGTCTCTACTCCTTATTGATGAATCCTACTGGACTTCACTGGAAATCATCAGGCAAACAAAGGACAATGGTCGGTTCTACGCAGAGGCGAAAACACTTGCAAAGAAAGCAGCGTTGCAGTTTGGAAAGGAAAACCCTCCTCCTGCTGTGGTGAGCATTGTACTGCCGATTGTTGCGAGTCCTTGCATGACGAGCACAACCACTTTAAGCATACATATGGCATTGTGTATGATTACAGGCTGAAGTGAGATCTACGTATCGAAGACCAGAGCTATGCAAAGTGGAGTTTGGAGAAGGCTGTTAACTGGTGTTGAACTGAAGCAACGGTGAAAGGTGAACTGCACGGTGATTTCACAATGATTTCTGGCTGGTTAAGGCTACGTTAAAAGTAGCGTTGAATGGTGAATTTGCAGTGGTGAAAGGTGAGCTGCACAGTGATTTCGTTTTGCTTTTAGTTGAGATTCAAATCGACTGGTGAATTTGCAATGGTGAAAGGTGAGTTGCACGGTGTCTTCAAGTTTTTCTTTTACATCAATTATTAAAATGCCACATTGAACCGTTGAAAAAATCAATATTTGATTTGGAACGTTTTTGAAATGGGTCTTTAAAAACAATTTCAAATGGCTCTCCTGTTTACATAAAAAAGTCGATTTGAAGTTTTTTATAAAGCTATTATGAAATGCCTTTAAAAAAAAAAACAATTTGTATTATATATGATATTATATCTATATCATATTTTGTTTTTTAAATGGTAATATGCCACGATATAATAAGGAAAAGGCATTTTATTGGTGAAGGGCACTTTTTAAATAAAAAACTTCATTTATTAAAAGTTGCAATTGGAGATTTTGTGTGACACAACATGGCAAAAACTCAAAGTGCTCAATTTGAGATCGAGAATTTCAATGGCAAAAACAACTTCGAGATCTGGGAAGTGAAGATGTATGATCTACTCATGCAAGATGTATGATCTACTCATGCAACAAGGCATGGAGAAGGCATTGTTGGGAAAAGCCAAACAACCTTACACCATGGCAGATGATGAATGGAGTGACCTGGATGAAAGAGCATTGAGTGGCATTCGACTGTGTTTGGCAGATGATGTTTTGTTTAACATCGTGTCAGAGAAAACTGCTACTAGTTTGTGGACAAAGCTTGAAAAGCTATACATGACAAAATCCTTAACCAATAGGATTCTTCTGAAGCGGCAGTTGTACATTTTGCGCATGAAGGAAGGTACATCTATTACTGATCATTTGAATACCTTTAATACTCTCTTGGTGCAATTAGAAAGTATAGAAGTAAAATTTGAATCAGAAGATAAAGCTGTAACTTTATTATGCTCATTGCCAGAGTCATGGGATCATTTTGTTACTTCTATAAGTCTTAGTTCATCAGAAACCCTTGAATTTGATGATGTTGTTGGAGCTTTTTGGTCCGAAGAAAAAAGAAGGAGGTCAAATTCAGAAACCTCTACATCAGAAGCAATGATGGTCAGAGGTCGTTCTAAAGAAAGACACTTCAGTAAGCACAACAACTTGCGTTCAAAATCGAAAGGGAAGAAGAGTAAGGTAAAGTGCTAGTTTTGTGGCAAATCAGAACATTTGAAGAAGGGTTGTTGGAAGAGACAGCAAACATCCAAAGGAGACTCTTCGATAGAGAAGAAAGAAGCAAACACGACAGATACAGGTTCGACATCCATTTTAGGTATGAGTGATGAAGTGTTATGAGTTAGTTTGTCTAATCATGATCAACATTGGTTGTTAGATTCTGGTGAGTCAAATCACATGTGCATTCATAGAGAATGGTTTAAAACTTATAAATCAATCAATGATGGAGTTGTTTACATGGGAAATGATGTCTCATGTAATATTGTGGGAATTGGAAGCATCTAGCTTAAAATGTTTGAGAGGACAAATTACATTCTAACTAATGTAAGACATGTACCTGAACTAAGAAAAAACCTCTTTTCACTAGGAGTACCAGACACTAATGGACATATAACCTTTGTTCAAGGTGGAGTAATGAAAATTTATAAAGGAATTTTACTAGTAATGAAAGCAAAGAAGGTTGGAAATCTTTTTCAGTTAGAAGGAAGAACAGAGTTAGATCATGCTTTTACAGTATCTGAAAATGACAGTAATTCTATTCATTTATGGCATCAAAGGTTGGGCCATATGAGCGAAAGAGGATTAAAAATTTTATCTGATCGTAAGTTACTTCCTAATTTAAAATCTTCTAAGTTAGATTTATGCAAACATTGTCTATTTAGGAAACAAAGCAAGCAGGAGCTTAAAACTGGAAAACATACTAGTAAGGGAATCCTTTATTATATCCATTCTGATGTTTTGGGTCCATCTCCTACAACCTCATATGGAGAATCGTCATATTTTGTATCTTTTATTGATGATTTCTCTAGAAAAGTGTGGGTCTACATGTTAAAGAAGAAGTCTGATGTATTCACAGTTTTCAAACAGTTTAGAGCATTAGTTGAAAACATCACAGGAAGAACCATTAAATGATTAAGAACTGACAATGGTGGTGAGTTTACTTCAAAGGAATTTGATAATTATTGCAAGGACACTAGGATCGAAAGACATAAAACCACTGTATGTACTCCTCAGCAAAATGGAGTTGCTGAACGCATGAACATGACTCTTTTAGAGAGAGCAAGAAGTATGCTTAGTAATGCCAATTTGCAGAAGGAATTGTGGACAAAAGTAGTTTCTACAGCTTGTTATTTGATAAATCGATCACCATCAACTGCAATAGGATGCAAAATTCCTCAAGAGGTATGGAAAGGTCATCCTTGTGATTATTCTAAACTGAAAGATTTTGTTTGTGATGCATATGCTCTAGTTCCAAAACATCAGTGTTCTAAATTAGATACTAAATCAAAAAGATATATCTTTGTTGGATATGGTGATGGGACTAAGGGATATAGGTTGTGGGATCCTACTACTCACAAGATCATCATTAACAGAGATGTTAAATTTAATGAATCTTCACTTGAAAATCCAGATGTAGATGATAAATTGAAACAGGATAATGTATCTAAGCTTCAACACATTCAGTTTGAAACCAGTTCAAATACTGATGATAGTCCAGATGAACAAGTTTCAGATGCAGATCATGAACGTGTTTCAGATGCTGATCATGAAGAATTTCCTACAGATAATAATCAGCAAATTGTGGAAGTACCAGAAACATCTTTAAGGAGGTCCACGAGAATCAAACGTCCTCCTAAAAGGTATGATGATTATGTTACTTCAGTTGCTTTAACCGCTAATGATGATGAACCTTTGTGCTATCAGGAAGCTGTAGAAGGTTCTAAAAGTGATAAGTGGAAAGAAGCTATGAAGGACGAGATGATGGCATTAGTCAAGAATGCCACATGGGATCTGGTAGAACTTCCTAAAGATAGGAAAACTGTGGGATGTAAATGGGTTTACAAATTGAAAAGGGGTGTTGATGATACAGAGGACAGGTACAAAGCAAGGCTGATCGCAAAAGGTTTTTCTCAGAAAGCAGGCATTGACTTTCATGAGATATTTCACCAGTTGTAAAAAATTGTTTCAATTCAAATTGTGTTAGCATTAGTTGCTTTACTTGATTTAGAATTACAGCAACTAGATTGTAAAACTGCATTTTTACATGGAGATTTTTAGAGACAGGCGCAATGGTAAGCTGTGGCTATCACAAAAGAAGTATATTGAGAAAATACTCTTGAGGTTTGGTATGAACAATGTGAAGCCTGTTTCAGTCCCTTTAGCTTCCCATTTTAAGCTTTCTTCAAGTTTATGTCCTAATACAAATGAAGAAAAGGAATATATGTCTCGAATTCCATATGCCAATGTAGTAGATTGTTTGATGTATGCAATGGTTTGTACTCGACCAAATATTTCACATGCAGTTGGGATTGTAAGCAGGTATATGGCAAATCCATGAGAAGAACATTGGTCAGCAGTGAAATGGGTGCTTCGGTATTTGAGAGGCACAAGTGATTATTGTATCACTTATAACGAAAGTAGTGAATTTGTTTGTGGATATGTTGATTCTGATTTTGCAGGTGATTTGGATAAAAGAAGGTCAACTTCAGGATATGTCTTTACTCTTGCAGGTGGAGCTATAAGCTGGATGTCAAAGCTACAAAACATTGTTTCTTTATCCACTACAGAAGCAGAATACATAGTTGCTTCACATGCTTGCAATGAAGCGGTTTGGTTGAAAGGTTTGTTTGGTGAGTTTGGTAGGTTACAGGACAACATCAAGATATTTTGTGATAGTCAAAGTGCAATTCAATTGGCTAAAAATCCAGTCTATCATAGTAAATCAAAGCATATACCTATCAAGTACTATTTTGTAATACAGGTTGTCACTAAAAGGGGAGTCTCTCTTGAAAAAGTGCATACTAAGGAAAACTGTACATACATGTTCACGAAACCAGTTTTGTTAGAGAAGTTATGATGGTGTCTGGCATCTCTTGGCTTGCAGAAAAGATAAAAATAATAATGGAACAGAGTATCAGGATAATTGTTTTCAAGGTGGAGATTGTTGAGATTTCTGTTAATTAAATTTGGAGAAAATCTCATGAATGTGAAAACAATAGGATTTGTTGCTAAATTAACTCCAATTATTCTTGATGAGGAGTTATTGCATCCTGTATTTATTGTGAGTGAATTTATGATTCAGTTTTCTACTCCTAGCTATAAAAATGTAAGCCCGTAGAGGATATCTGTGATGAGAAGGTGTGAGGAAAAATAATTCTAGATGTACAAATCTATTGTTGTAATCTCCTATTGAGTAATAATATTTCCGATGCCTCTGTTTGGTGGACGTAGCCCAGATTGGTTGGGTGAACCATGTTAAGATCTTTGTTTTTCATGGTTGAATGTTGTGTGTGTCTTATTTTTTTTTAGTTTTACACTATGTTAACTCTAACACAAGTATGAAAACATATTTCTTAATGGCTTTCTTTTATGTTGTGTAGATTCAATTTTCAAAGAACTTTAGGGGCATCGCGAACAACAAACAAATGAAAGGAAAAATTTGTACAAGCATTGAAAGAAGTGTTATGATAATCTGAATAAATATCTGGGTTTGATAATTGATGGTATGGACCAGAAGAAAACACTTTACCACATTTTGTTTGCACACCCAAACATTTACAGGAGGAAAATTTTATTCAGTATCACTTGGTCAATTGTATGGTCTTCAATGGGAAAATGTTGCCAAAGGTGTACTTCACAACTCCAAATATTCATAACGATGCAAATCTGACCATAACCATAATTCATGATGTTCTTTCTCATTGGTCTAGTAATCTTCCTGAAGTTTTGTATCTACAATTGGACAACACTTGACGTGAAAACAAAAATCAAGTTGTTTTTGGATATCTAAACATGCTTGTTGAATTGAGAATTTGTCAAAAGGTAAAGGTTGGTTTCCTTCTTGTTGGGCACACTCATGACCATATTGATTAGATGTTCAGTCATTTTTCAGTCACATTGAGGAGGAAGGAAATTGGGAGCTTGCCATCATTAATTGAATGTATTAAGAAATCATACATGCCAGAGCCTACTTTTGATGTGTTGGAAGAAACTGTTGACATGCGAAGGTTTATTATGGGATCATATGGTGAGGGGAAACTTATTGAACAACTTAATGATATTAGCTTCCAACATCAATTTCGTATCAAAAAAATTGATGGGAAAACACTCATATGGGGCAAGAAGTATTCAACTACTGCAGAATGGGCACCGTCATCAGGTTTACAAATTTTGAAGTTCATTCGAGATCACCCAATATTTGCATCAAAAATATTGTTATTACAATCAGTTGGTGAAGTTCATAATGCACACAGACAAAATAGAGATATAAATTATTCTGATTTCCTAGAAGAAATTAAAAAATGTATTAGATATACATATGAGTACTTTGACATTGCTGATTCAGTTTGGTGGGAGTCATTTTTCAATAATCAAAGTGATATCATTTCAACAACAACAAATGAAGATATACCTTTGAAAAATCCATTTATTTGGCCACAAAATGTGTCGAATGCGCATGAGGAAATAAACATTGTTGAACAACAACAGTCTCAAGGTATTATTAATTCTTCATAGGCAGAGGAAAGAGAGATGTATATTGGTTCTAGAATATCTCGTGCACAACATGAAGCCATGGAAGACCTTTACAGGGGTTCAGTACAAGATATTAAGGAGGGTTGCATGATCGCAGTGCTAGCAGATGGAGATCCCAATGGCTGTCCATTATGGGTTGCTAAATTTATAAAGATCTTTACAAAAAATGAGGATGTTACAAGTGTTGATGTACATTGGTATGTCGCAAATACACACCCATTCAATGGTGTGTATAAGCCAGAGATGGCAGTTGACAAAAAAAAGGCGGAAAGAGAAAAAGAAAGGGTATGAATATAAATCGTCACCGCACAGACATATTAAAATTGGAGGATGTTGACATACTTGTTTATGACTTCAATTTAACAAAGAGAGGAACTCTTTGCTTCAAGACGATAGAGATTCTGAAAAGGTTGTTACCAGAAGGAACAGTGTTGAGATGGGAGTCTGCTGAAACCAGTCGTAGATATAAAAGAATTTTGAAACCTGAAATGCTGGGCATGCATGTGGACTCAGATGGGGCACTAGTTGATGAAAGAGAAGAATATGGAACATCTTCGTCAGCATTCATTCACTCATCTAAAGATGTGAATTCTGATGGTGTGCAAGAAAATATGAGTGATTTTGAATAATTGTTTAAGACAATTTATCTAACTGATGTATGCATCGTATCTTGAAATAAAATTTTTGATTTCCATATGGTGTTAAATGAGAAGTTATGAGTCATTTTTATGTTGTTGGATCATTTTACTAGCATTTTTTAAAAAAATTGAAGATTGACCCTAAAAAAAAATCATCGTTCCAGTATAATCACTTTTTCTTTTTCAAGCTGTATTTTGCACAAAAATTTTGTTTTCACTGCCATTTTTAAAACATGTTCAAAATTGTCCCTAAAAAAAAACCATCGTTCCAGTATACACACTTTTCGTTTTTAGCACTGTTTTTTATGTTTTTTGGCTTTTTTTGTCCAGAGTTCCTGTTTTGAGTTTATAGTTCCCATTTCAAAGTTTACATTGTTGTATTTAGTGATTTCAAATACTTACCTCACGGTCCTTTGAAGAAGCAACACTCTACTTCGCTATAACTGACAGAAGTATCGACCGCAAACTCTATCACAAACCCTCCTTTGATGTGGTCAAGGCAATGGTCGACATCACACGCGATCTTATCTTCAGAGGCTTCCAGTCTTCGTATTAACTCCGGGGTCCAAACAATCAAATCTTCAAGCCTCCACCTCCCTTGGTTATCTACCAACTTCGCGATCCACTCATATAATTCAACCGGGAAGGAACAAAATAAGATTTTGTGTATTTTTGTGTATAGATATCTGCCCAACCACTATTCTTTCATCAATCACTGATTCTTTTGTTCTTGTGCCATGAATTCGTGGATCTTTCTATCCAACTAGCCTTTGATCTCTTTCTTAGTTGGATTCCAATGATGTGACATCACACATCTTGTTATGCAGATCCTGGTCCCGACAACAGAACCATTTTTTGGCTTGATGGGCCCTGACCCAGGTTCAACGTTAGTCAGCCAAGAAAATCCCTACACTATTGTCCCTTTTGGCATCAATCCCTGCACGGACCGAAGTCTCACTTGAAGCAGTATGGGGGGATGCAGGAACCAAGTTTCTGCACCCTAAGATGGTCATGATGTCGATTTTATACCTTAAACCCTTCCTTCGCGTTGATTGATAAGCCTTTAGGGCTTATCTATGTACTTTCTCTTTCATCTCTAAGAACCTGTGCGAGGGCATACGATTGTCCTTCGCGCAACCCTAACTAGTGGTTTAGGTACTTACGCACCTTTGTCACTGCATTATTGTATGATTTCCTGAATTATCTTAAGTGTTCGCCAAATTTATCATGCAATTAATATTATCTTTGCGTAAACATATATACTTATTTGCGTTCACATAAAAAATAGAAACATATACATTCGCACATCAAATTAGCATTATAACATTAACCCAGAACTTAACATAACATAATCACGTGTGATTCACATAGGAAAAATACATAGTAATTTCAGAATACTTCTCTTTATTAATGATTGCGATCTCCAATACAGACTCTATCTTCCCTGCGCACACAGCTGCAGGGGTCCGTGCACTTACCTATAGAGTTCTACCCTAGGCCTCTGCACACTTAGGTGCAAAGTCTCTTCCTATGCTAAGACTCTCGCTCCTAGATCTTTACAGACTCATCAAGCACTTCTACTTCCCTTAACTAACTTCTTTCTTAGACTCCTCTAAGACCTCCTTTTTATACAATCCCATGGTCTGCAGACCAAGGGAGGATCTCTAAAACTGACACAACCTATCTAGACTAAGGGCAGAAAACCCTTTTTGACTCTTGATATCTTCGCGCTCTGCAACCACAAAATGCGGAGACTTTACATTTCTTTATACAACCTTCAGGCCTTTTGCCCCAAAGTTTGGGTTTTTAACACCAAAATTGACCCCCAGGGGAACCGTTCCCAACAGAACCTCAGATCCGGAATAGGATCAGAGTGATCCAAATTAGATCCTAGAACACTCTCTAAGTTTTCATGAACTCTGCAAAATTCATGCCAAAGTTTCAAAGTCTTATAAAGATCAAGCTTATCAGAGATAACCTCGTAACAGTTGCAATTTGTGATCAGTGCAAAGCAACGAGGACCCTTAGTCAAGCGTGCAGACTGTCGGCCCATGGTAACACACACTGTTACCGGGAAAAGTGTCTATTCAGAACGACCCTATCCCACTAAGGTGTGACAGTGACCTTAGAAACAAACAGAGAAAACTACTTTTGTATTCTTCTTTAGGAACTATAAACAAAGAGGAATAGGATGAACCAACCTGTGTCTTGCGCTAGTCCTTTGATCCAATCTCTCTCCTCTTTGACAGCTTCCCGCTACCTACTCCCTTACTTGCCCAGCTTCAACAAATACCTGCAAGATCACAGAAGAAGGAAACTATACAAAGACATGGGTTTATATTCATAAAAATCTTAGGATCGGATTTAAGCTAAACATACAAATGTAACAAACATCAATGATACACAAGCATGTAGGAGAAACTCAAATAGTTTTATTGATATAACAAGAAGATCTAGGAGGAGTTACAACCGATGATTCCTGATCCAGCATCAACCTCCCAGCAAAGAAGCCCCTCTTCACCTCCAACAAAGAATAAATCACCCAATACTCTAATATCTATCTCAAAACCAACAACAATTCTTCGCAATGTACAAAATTCCAGCCCCCTGGATCTGTGGGATGAGGGATCCATATATAGATGTATGCAAGGAGTATGAGTCAGCTTATGATTTGACTAGTGTCTTCTCTTTGTCAGTTCTTGCTTCCACTTGGAGACTGAGAGCCTCTTACTCATCCTTGGTCGAACTCAGTGAGGCAAGTGTCATTGGAGAAGATTTTGGAAGCTTCCATTGTCTTTCCACCTCGCGGAATGGCACTGCCATTTGTCATTTCCCGCTCAACGCACCCTGATAGTGCATTTAGGTGTGTTGCAATGCACCTAGCTAGTGTATTTGGGTGCTATGCAACGCAGCTAGCCAGTGGAGCAGCTGAAATGATCCTGATTTGACTGATTCTGAGCATTTTCTGGTGGAGAACTTCTGGGAGAAGCTGTAATTTGTTGACCTTGTTCCTTTAGGGGTCGGAACAAAATAGGGACTTAAGATCCCTTGGTTTATGGACATTTCATGCTTAGAGCTGTAAGGCACAAAAATGTCTATAACAGTTGCCCCCTAAAGTATGAGGCCATTTATCGGGTGAAGTGCTTTATTAGGAGGATCCGAAGTTCTTTCAATGCTGGGAGGAGACCTGTAATAAGATACAATACAATACATTATCTTCATACTGTTTTCATGATCTAGCTGAGGCGGGCATTCCCATGCTCAGCTTTATAAATTCATTTTCATGTACATAGGACAGACAATCGTCTGATGGTAGACTGATGATTCTGATAGAGCCATCATCCTTTTGGTAGGATGATTATCTGTGCTGCAATGTTGTACATTTCAATGTCTTTATTTTCCTGAATATATATCGCAGCCCGGATGGATGAAACTAGATCCGGGGTCTTCAATCTCGTCCGATCTTCACTCGAAGTACAAGTCGATCCATGTGAGAAATGTTTTGAAGTCGAACATGGAAAGACATCGCTTGATTACCAGTCAATGATGTAAACTGTTAACAAGCGCGAGAGGAATCACCGATAATGATGATGACCCTCAAGGTACTGCAGTACAATTCACGCGGTGTGAATAAAGGACTTGGCATCGAACACCACGCAAAATCTTTCGTTTGAAGGTCAGTGATGTATACTTGTCACCAGAAGTGAGAAACTTGCCATTGAGGCATGCAAGCTTCAAAGTACTAAATGGGGTGTTCCTAGACAAACTTCTTGGATAATGAGCTGATGTCGACAAGAAGCGATCCGTCAAAGGAGGGCCTTAATGAATCCCACATCAATGACACGGAACGGAGCAAATGATTTTGATGGAGGTGAAAACGATCTGATGATATATGGTTCAGGATGGCGGTCATGAAAGAATGAAGTATAATGTATGGTAGTGGATGGGACATAGGTGACTTCTCTGGATGACGTTTCTTGAACATGTCGGCGACACTTATGTGATGGATTGGTAGCATTTACCCCAAATGTGGATGGTATGGCGTGACCATGGTGATGTGACCGGTGAATGAAATAACCCAACCCGACTCGGACACGGAGTGGAAGTGTCATGTTCAAGAGCGACTTGCTACCAATAAAGATTCTTTGAGTTTCTTCCCAATTTTTCCCCAGTCATTGCTGACTAGTACCTCTTTATTTTTGTCAAGCTTGAGGAGGATAACATATGCTTGTTCTATAATTTTCCCTTCGGGCAAACCCATCGCTATGTTTTAACGAGCCTAGCGATAGTGAAACTCGTTCTCATCTAAAGACAAGTTTGTCGCTATTAATCTTTTTAACGAGTTTAATGACAAAGATAACTCGGTCCTTTTCATTTTTAGAGAGTCTGAAAAGGTACGTAAAGGTAACTCTAAAATTCATTTTTCGTCATCTAATCCCTTAAGTCCGAAAAAGTACAAAACAATACAGAAGGGATGAATTTTTGATAGTTTTAACGAGCCGAACAAAACAAGCGCTCGATATTTTTGTGCAATAATCCCTCAGGTCCAAAAAGATTAAAATCTAGAGGAGGGATAGCACTTCCCGTCGCTTTAACGAGCTGGAAGGCCAAAACTCAGCAATCTTTTCATATTTTACGAGTCAGTTGAAAAGAGCTTAAAGGAGACTCGTCTTTTGAGGAACGAGTGATAAAATGGGTAGCAGCTGATTCCAGGTAAGGTTTGGAATTTTCCAATCACGGCAGTGTCACAAGGATGGCTAGTGAAATCACTCTTCGCAGTTGTTCCTCAAAATGGGTAAACAATCAAATGGAGGTGAACGATCGGCCAATGGAAAAGTGGAGGTGACGGTGCAAACACGACCAAGGCTTTAATGGCTGAAGTACTATATTCACGGTGGTTATTTACCGGGGAATAGTTCATTTTTTTAACGAGCTTAAACGCGGGTGGAAACATTTGCTCATGTCTTATGTTTATTTTTAACGAGCTTGAACTATGTGCTAAAACTGCTCGATTAGATGGTCTTGTTTTGATTTTTTACCAAAAATAGCTTTGTCCTTTAAAAGATCATACTGTATTTTCAATTGATTCATCAAACTTAGTCAGAAATGAACAATATTTGCTTGAAAACGAAATTAAAACACTAATATTTTACTTTGAACTACATAAAAGTAATCAAAAAGTGTTTTTTACCTCTCATTTTACCATTTCATTTGAACTTGGTTGTTGGAGCTTTGGAGGTGCTTTTCCCCCTCAATTTTCATCAGTTGATTTCGGGAGATCCTATGGACAATTCTAGGCGCCGTCTGGGCCAGGTAGGAGCTGAACCTGAGCTCTTTCATTTCATGGTTTCCATTTTGCTTTTTGACCCTGATTCCCTGCTTTTCTGAGCCCCTGGGGTTTGAGGGATTCGTTCTGCCATCAACGCACCCCCAGTGTATCGAAACCTGCGTTGAATGCTGGCTTGTATGAAGGCAGTTTGACATTCAATGCACCTAGAACACTGCTGCAGGTGCGTTGGGCGCAGAAAGGGAATTTGTTGCACAATTTTTGATGGAATTTTTGCCTGTTTCTCACCAAAATCAGGATCTAACTCCTCTCTTGTTTGTTTTTTCAGAGATTTTGGAGCAAGATGACCCTTACATGGCGAGAAAGTGAGCATGAAGAGGAGGACATGATTGCCCTACATGATCCAGTTACAGTGAACGCGCTGCGGAATTGTGGCTTGCTGAAGTTCTTCCGCATTTCTATCATGAGACAGCAGATCAACTTACTACAGTATTTGCTCGATGCTTGGGATCCTATCAATCAATGTTTCCATATTAGGGGCAAATCTATCCCCTTGACTGCAGTAGACATCTATTTCTTGACTGGCTTGTCGAGGCGGGGTGCCCCCATCTCTTTGTCAGGTTCGGCCCGAGGAGGCGATTCTGTGAGAGATTATGTCCGCCAGTATTGCAGAGAAGGATCTCAGCCGAGTAAAGACGGCAAGATCATCATCCGTGATGTCACTGACAGGTCCCTTAGGACTATCCTATTTACTTTTGGTAGTATGGTCGGTAGTGCGTCTCTTCATGTAGCCAACAGATCCTATATGCAGCATGCCTTGGAATGTCGCCAACCGAAGGTGTTCAACTGGTGTGACGCAATACTTCTTGTGATGAAAGAACAGTTGACCAAGATAAAGAACGGGAAGTTGAAGAACTTTGGGTATGGTTCTATTTTGACCGCTTTTGCCTTGGAGAAGATACCACTGATGCAGCCGCAGTACATTGCACTCGATTTACCTTCTCCTACTGAACCACGTATGCAGAGATGGGTTGACCATATGTCTAGGCATGCTGGCCAATCTCAGATTTCATTTTCTGATACCTTCTTTAGGTGGTTTGATCATCAGAAGATGGTTTATGCCGAGTATCCATATGCTGGCATGAACTTCCGGGGTGATCCAGATTTAGTACTGCCGGATGGCGAGTAGTGGGGCGCTATTAGTAAAATCTCTGACCATATTGTTGTTTATTGCTTTTGTTTATAATGTCCTTGTGCTTTGTTCTATCAAGACTCTAATCAAACTCATGTGTACATGCAGATGTTGGTCTTGTTCGTCCAGTAGTTCACCTGAGAGTACCAGTTGTTGCCCCAGCAGGAGAGGCCGCCGAAAGGGCTATTCTCTGCGACCTCGATGTGGCCGAGACTCCCACAGCTTTACAGGAGCAGGTTGAGGGCCTCACTCTCGGTATACCAGATGTGAGGACTGACGAGCTACCTTTGCGATTACAGTAGCATACTACTGGTGTGCCTAGACGATGGACTCGTCTCCTACGCATGATCGCACAGGCTGTGACTTGCTATCACGAGCATCATTAGACTAGGGTGCCCCCTAGAATTTTGAGTTTTTGGGTCGCGTGACCGTTTTTGTCTTGGTTACAGAACATTATGTGTAAACCATAAACAGTTATATATATTTTTTATTTTCGGGGTTTTATTTTGGTTGAGCTATATGATCCACATGTAAAACATTGATGATGTGTTTCTTTTTATAAATGTTGCAAATGTCTATCTAACACATAGTTTGCTAATGAGTCAGTTAATGTGTTTAAGTTTCTGGAAATATGTTGGTATTGAATAAGATCAAATTGTGTTTCCAAAATCTTAACCCTTAAGAACATGCGATAAATAGTTGGGTTTCGAACGGAATATATACCATTGAGTTGTAGTATCACGAGTTGTGAGTCTGGCCTGACAATTAGTTGGCGTATACCATGAGTGATGGCATCAGAGAGAAGTTCTATCAATGCGCTATACTCAGCGATGTTATTCGTTGACCGACCAATACATACACCTCTGAAACTTACTAACTCACTGCTTGGATAAAAAATGGCCCAAGCTACGGAAGACAGGTTCCGCGAACTATGACTCGCTCCGTCGGCATATCCAACACATGTGATCCAGGTGGATGTTGGTGGCCACCCACCTATCCCATTTGGACCCCCACAACTGTCTCTTTCAACTTTTCAGTTTCCTAAATTGTAGCACAACTTACTATTTTTAGCAGTTTTTCGGGTCCTGAACTTCCGGAGCCGTTTTGAGGCCCTAAACGACGTTTTTTGGGAAATCTGGGGGCAACATGGGTCCATGGACCAATGTTGCCCTTCCCAAAGTGGTAGTGCTCGGATAGATCTTTCGCGTTCCTGCTTAAATCCGGATCAACATGGCTCCAATAGGTTTGACATCTGTAATAAATGTAAAAAGGTGGATTACTCGACCAAAACAAACACTTTAGCGAAAACAAAAATATAACAAAAGCATATTGGTTACTATTAAGCATAGTAACGCTTGAGGTACAACCCATTACGAGGTTGCGCCAGTGGAATTCCGTCATAATCCATTAACTCGTAGGCTCCTTTTGCTAACACTCGTTTAACAATATAGGGGCCCATCCATAAAGACTTAAATTTACCTGCTCCCAATTTATCGGATTCTTGGTCGTAAAGCAAGACCAAGTCACCTTCTGAGAAGACACGGGGTTTGAAATTTTTGTCTAACTGCACCTTGACTCATTTCTTATGGGCTTTGTTAGCCAAAGCGGCGTCACGACGGGTTTCATCCAATTGGATTAATTCCAAGAGACGAGCCTCTTCTTCTGAAGTTTCGGGGATGAGATCAATTGCGAGTTTGAGAGACGAGATTTCACACTAGACTAGTAAGACTGCTTCCAGGCCATATACCAGTTGGAAGGGTGTGAACCTGGTTTCATTCCTTACCGATGTTCGGTAAGCCCACAAGGCTGAGTACAGGATTAGGTGCCACCTTCTTTTGTGAACTCCGATCATCCTTTGCAACATGCGCTTCAAGACCTTGTTGATCGCTTCAACTTGTCCGTTGACTTGCGGATAATATGGAGTAGAGCTGTCGTGAGACAACCCTAGTTTGGCAGCTAATTCAACCATCATGTGATTGCGAAAATGCGATCCATGATCTGTGACTATAGCCTGTGGTATGCCGAATCTGGCAACTACATGATTGAAAAATAAAAGGGCAGCTGTTTCACCAGTATTATCTAATGTAGGCATCGCCTCGGCCCATTTGGTAAAATAGTCAACTGCGACTATGATATACCCATGCCCCCCGGTCGAGGTGGGGTTACATGTCATGAAATCGATGCCCCATTTGGCGAACGGCCCAACAGCAACTATTGGTTGTAGAGGTGCGGGTGGTCTTCTGGTTTTGCTATCAAAAATTTGACAAGCATGGCAACTTCTGACTGCGGTTATGCAATCTTTGAACATTGTTGGCCAGAAGTATCCTGCTCGTAATATTTTTTGTGTTGTAGCATATCCAGATTGATGCCCCCCAGACGCGCCTGAATGACACTCATTCAGGGCTTTTTCGGCCTCCTCATGGGTGAGGCACCTTCTCAGAACTGTATCAATACCACGACGGTAAAGTGTATCACCGACGATCATGTAGTCTTTTGCTTGGTATCGAATACGTTTTTGTTCAGAGTGGGAGGTGTTTGGCCTAAATTTTTGGGTTTGGAGATAAATGATTATATCTCCATACCACTCATTGCTTGTAGATATCAGAAACAAACTCTCATCCACGATTGATTCTTTGGATGTTTCATCGTTGGACAACGATGGGAGATCGCATAATAATTCTGCAAAAACTAGAGCTTTCTTTGACTTGGTTTTTAAAAATTCTAGATCAAACTCTTGAAGGATTGCTATCCATTTTGAATATTTGCCCCCCAGCAACTGTCGCGACAATATATAAGTCATGGGGTTGCAATCTGACAGAATGGTAGTTTTCTGAAAGAGGACATAGTGTCGAAATCTTTGTATCACTTGAACAGCTGCAAGCACTAGTTTTTCAACATAAGAATATTTGATTTCTGTATCATTTAAGTTCTTACTTAAATAATATATAGGATGTTCAATTCCATCGACTTCTTGAACTAAAACCATTGCGATGGTCGTATTTGCGGCAGCCAGATACAGGTTAAAGTCTCTTTGATAATTAGGGGCATACATTAATGATGCTTTCGTCAGGGAATCTTTCAAAGCATCAAAGGAAGATTGCGCAACCTGATCCGAGACAAAGGGTACCTCCTTTTTCAAAAGACGGGTGTAACCTTTAGCAAGTTCAGCGTATTTGGAATGAACCTCCTCAGAAAGTTTGCTTTCCCTTGGAGTTTCTGAATCTGAATCAAATTTGAAGGTGGAGGCAAATTTATGATTGCCTGGAGCTTACACGGGTTGAGACGAATCCCATCCTTGGAGACTACAAAGCCAAGTAAACGACCAGAACTGACGCAAAATACACATTTGTGCGGATTGAGTCGTATCTTGCAGTGTCGGAAACGTAGAAATATCGCTCTTAAATGCTGCGGATGATCAGTCCGCTTTCGCGAATGAGCCGGAAGGTCGTCGAGGTATGGTTGAACGATGTTTTTGATGTCATGGAAGGCATAATTCATTGCCCTCTGAAACTTCACCCCTGCGTTCTTTAAGCCAAAGGGTAATTTTCGATATGCGAATGTGCCCCACGGGCAGATAAATGCAGTCTTTGACTGGTCCTGTGGGTGGATATTTATTTGATTATACCCGGAGAATCCATCCATGAATGAAAAGATTTCGCATCCGGCGCATTCATCAATTATCTGGTCGATGAAGGGTGTAGGGTAGTTGTCTTCTGGACAAGCTTGATTTACATCCCTATAATCGACGCACACTCTAATCGTCCCCTGTTTCTTCATAACAGGGACAATATTCGATACCCAATCGGTTAGAGGAACTGGGTAGATGAAACCAGCATGGAGAAGTTTTACAACTTCTGCCTTAATGGCAGCGGCTTTCTTGGGGTGCACCTGCCTTAGCCGTTGTCGTACTGGTTTGACATCTGGATACATCTTAATTTCGTGTTCAACGATACTCGAGTCAATGCCTGGCATTTCACTGTATGACCAAGCAAAGACATCTCTGAATTCGCGAAAAAGAGCGTTATATATTTCCAGTTCTGAAGGAGAACAACATTTGCCAACATAAATATTCTCTACAACATCTGTTTTGGTCGAGATATTTATGGCTATAGTCTCCTCAATGTTGGATAAGTTTCGCTCGGAATCCACCGTATTTACAGTATTTGACAGAAAATCAAAGACTGAAGGATGATAAAGCTCATTTTTAGTATCTTCTTCATAATCCGGAAGAAGAGAACGATGGTGGTAATCATTCCATGGTGCTCCTTCAATTACCATAGCTTGGAGAATTCCTTCGTCGATGACATGCACTCGTGACCAAGGATCTGAAGGAGTACCATATTCTCTAGACCTATCTATCCAAACGCTTGATGAGCGTTGATTTGGGTTTGCCTCCCATGCTAGAAACATTGATTGCTATAATATTTCCATTGGGCTTGGGGGCAAAACCATTGCATGATCCATGTTGATATCGTTTTCTGAGATCTTTGTAGAAGATATCATGTTGCAGGTTCCTATCGACGCTACTTCCGCCAGATTGATTGGAGGTGGAAGAGCGAAAGTTCCCATTAGTATAGGATCTTTTAATAGGCCTACTTCGATATTCTGAAGCGAATGGGGGCTTCCATGGATCATGGGAATGCTTCCTGTAACTTGAGAACCATTGGGGAGGAAGTTTTGTTGATCGACGATTGTAATCCCTCCTTGAAAGGGAAATGCAATCTTTCTAAAATAGGTCGACACAACAGCTGCCATGGCATATATCCATGGTCGTCCCAGTAGGATGTTGTAATCAAGATTCCCATCGATGACTTCAACATCTATTTCTATTGTTTTCCCTCCTAGTTCAATTTTCAAGTTATTTAGGATACCGTATGGGGTATATGTCCTTCCGTCGAATGCTTTTAATGTCGTCGCTGACCGCAACAAGGTTGGAGATCCTAAAGTTTTCCAGCAACTCATTGACATAATACATGTAGATGCCCCCTCATCAATAATTGTTCGATGAACAGTTTTGTTGAGGGCTTTCACTTGAATAAGGAAAGCTAGTTGAGCTGGTAACTGAGGATCGTATCCTTTATGGTCGAAGGATACAAGACTGGAATCCTTTGGGTCAATCCCACCAATAGCTGATAACAAAGCCTGCCTTTGGGATGGGAAATTTTGTAGTACTTCAAGAGTTGACATAGCGGATGGGGATTGGGCCAAATCTTCCACTATGTTATAATGTTGTGCTGCTCTAGCGCGGGGATTAAATGTCGACTTGTGTACTACTCCCTTCGGCGGCTTTATTGTCAATTCAGGGATGGTGGGTGGTACAACTTCTGTCGAAGTTGTTGTCGAACTACTTGGTTGACCTTTATCCTTGTTGTTCGACAGCTGCGGATTCCCGTAATCTTTGTTCCTTGTCGAAATCAAAGCATCATTCTGTTGTTTTGAAATCGACAACATCAGCACTTGAGACGGGGAAGCATTTCCACTTTCAACCAGATTTTTTCCTGGATTTGGAAACAGATCAGTTAACATCGCTGAGGTTTTCGAACTCTTAAAGAATTTCTTAAGCTCAGCTTTGTATGGACATTCTGAGGTCCAGTGATCCTCATCACATATATGGCATGGAGTTCTTGGTTTCCTATTTCCAGGAGGGTTTGAAGAAGATTTTTCAGGTGATGATTCCTCCTTTTTCTTCTTCTTCCCTTTGCCATTCTTCTTGCTTCCTGGTTGTTTGGTTTCTTTGCCTTTATCGGTCGATACAGCATTTACTTCCGAAGCAAGAAGTTCGTCTTTTGCATTTTGACCTGAAATCTTACGGGCCTTCTTGGAGGTAGCCTTTGTCGATTTCGTGTCCGTCGTACCAATCACGCCATCGCCGGCGTGAGAGTCATTGTTTGATTTAGGAGGAGGAGGAATTGAGAATTCCGGTCTAGGGGCATCAGGTATTTTGTCGTAGAGCGTGCCGGACTGAGTATAGATCAAGTCCAGATATTGTGCACGAGCGATAACTTGCTCTTCCATTACGACTCCCCCCTTTGCCACATCTTCCGTGATGGAAGGTAGTAACGACTTGATAAACCATTCAGCTAATAGCTGATCGGGGACGTACGTTTTTACCATCCTACGACGACGTCGCCACTCATGTATATGATCAGATATGTGAGTGGTTTGAAGTTGGTAAGAAGTTTTGTTCCCGTTTCATACCTTATTGGTAATTGAAAATGGGTTAAAGAGGTTGCGGCTAAGGTACTGAAGTTGTCGAACGAAGCTCTAGGTAATTCAATGTACCATTTTGCTGCTGGACCCGTTAACGTCCTCTGAAAGAGGCGAAGTCTTATCGAATCATCATTTAGGGTGTTTGATGAACACCATAGATGGAAGGTCATTACGTGATTCGATGGATCTTCACCCGGATTTCCATTAAATTTAGGAATATCTGATGGAAATTTATGCGGAATCGCTGGCCACCAAGGGGCGTAAGCAATTGGATCGTTTGTTAACCGGTTTAAATCAGGTAACTCTAAAGTTGCCACGAATGGTAATTGTTGATTCAGGTTAGGTGAAGCATACCCAGGATGCGATGGAATCGCCTGAGCAGTTGGTCTTTGCATACCGGCATAATGCATTTGATGCTGGTATGTTTGGTAAGGTTGGTGGACTTGACCATTGTAGAATGGTTGATTTTGACCGTTTTGAATGTACGGTTGTCCACTGTTCGCAAAGATTTGCTGCTCAGAACCTTGGTATACTTGTTGGAATTGCGGTTGTTGGTATTGCACCAGCCATGGTTGTGAAGCCATGTGTTGTTGCCCGATACTAACCGTTTGACCAAGGTGAGGGGTAATTGTACCCGTCTGGACCTGTGTCGCCCCACTAGTCGACGATTGTGGTTGAGTTGCAAGGTCAAGGGGCTGTTGCATTACAACCTGAGAAACCTGAGGTTGGCATACAACAGGCAGCGCTTGAACTTGCGACACCGTCACAATAGCTGGCGTAGTCAGGATGTTTGAAATAGGTACGCATTGTTGCATCGAATACACAACTCTTGATTGTTGAGGTAGTATAGGTACCCAACCACTTGAGGTAATTCCAGTATAACCTGAATGCTGTTGTGAATTCCCGTATGGATATCCTCCCGGAGGGGATAATGAAAGGGCATACTGCCCCCCATACGGTGGTAATCCAGAACTCAAGGGAATTGTTTTCCCTTGGGGACCGGACTGCCCAAATTGACCTCCAAACGGATCAATTTGTTGAGACTCAACATAAGAGTTTCCGGATGAACAAACAGGAACGGACCATACTGTGGAAATAGCCCCTGAGTGGGCTCCTTCTAGCGGTTGAGAGCTAGTCGAGACAGCTGGTATGCCGACGAACATTGTCGGAGTGACAGCAGGGAGTTCTGCCGTCGCTGTGTCAGATGACACAGTCCTAGATGTTGATGGTTGTTTAGACATTTGTAGTCTATCCAAAAGATTACCTAGCGATTCTACAGGAGCTTCCATTGGTGGTAAACTAACTTCTGATGAAGAAGGATATAGAGTGGTCCCGACTCCAGAGTGCGTTGGAGTACTTGTTTGAGAATCTTCTACAATTTCTTCAATTGCAATCAGACCAAGTGGAAGGGGAAGACCGTCAGGTCCGTAAAATACTTCTGGTGCCGAAGAAGGTATGGAATCGACAGCGACAGATGTTTGAAGAGCAAGACTCTCCGAACCAGTTGTAGATGGAACTGGTTCGGTAACACAAGTGTTTACTCTGAGACTAGGATCAGTATCACTGTCACTCTGTGGTTGTTGAACTTCTTCTGTAGAGGCAGGGATTCCAGAAATGTTTGGAGTAACCGGAGTCTCTGATTTTGTTGGAACACTTGTTCTAACTTTAATAGGAGATTTGGAACCGGTTAAACGAGTTCGCTTTGTCCGTACTGGTTTCGATTCTGGAGACAAAGACAGTTGACTCGTAAGCCTCCGCGAACGACGGGGTTTCAATTGACTTTCTTCCACGATTGCGGATTACTCGATCAACTAAAATAAAAAGGGGAAGTATGTTTCCGAATTAAATGAATTTTAGACGCTTTTGACACAACTTGTTTTTTTCAGTTTTTAAGAGTCGAGAAAAAACAAAAGATGACTCTAGTCTCCTTCAATTTTTAATGAACCTGAAGTGACAAGTGCTCAGATGGACCTTTTCCGTTAAGGAGTCTGAAAAGGAATGAAAGGGACTGCTCTGGAGATCTAGGTAGAGGGAGTACCAAACCAATCGCAAAACTGCGGAATACTTTTTACGGTACGACAGTCAATCTTCCTGAATGCTGTGTTCGGTGCATTGCGATCAGTAGGGCGGCTGACACGGCTTCCTATGGATAAAGGATTTAAGCCTATAGGGGTCTCCCAATATATACTCGACGGTACGTGGGAGCACAAGTCCGTACTAGCACCTATCGTCTCAAAGTGGAGGAATCACCCAACCATCAGTGAGGACAACAGTTACCAGGCTTTACGACGTCGGAATACGTCTCTAGCCTAGACCTCTAAATGTTGTGCGTTAAGTTCCAAAGCATTGTTAAGTTCATTGAATTTATTTTAAGTTGATCTTTCTTATGAAGTTTGCCTTTTGGGTTCACCACGAGATGTAGATGTAATTCCTAAAATGCAATCTAAAGATGATAAGCAAACTTTTATCTCTTTTCAGCAAAGAAAATCCTAGCTACAAGGGGAAAAGAAAGACACAATCTTTTCACAAAGAGCAAAGAGCACACTGTAAATGCACTTTCCTAAATCAAGCCAAACAGACTGCCAATATGCAAATGCACATGTGCATGTATTTTCTTTTCACTTTCTTAATATTGATGCCTAAAAAGAAAGTTGATGTACAAATCTGAATTTGCTTTCAAGTGACAAACACAAACAAGCTTCTTTTCGAAATCAAAAGGTAGAGATGATTACGACACTTTATGATTTTGAAATAAATACTCGTTTCGACACTAGAAAGTCACAAATTCAAACCAAAGGCAAAAGTAAAGCATAATCGACTGTCAACAGCAAATAAACTTTCTCCTATGATCAAAATCGACACTTGCGACAGATCTAAATCAAAGGACGACAGTATGACTATTCTACTTTTGCAATGGAAAACTGTAAATGACGCAACAAACACATAAAAACATCTACAGCTTCTTTTGTACAAAGGAGGCGGAATTATGGCAAGGAAAAGGGGTTTTTAAACAGACACATACACTGATCACAGGCTGCAAAAATTAGAGACAAAACTGAAAAAATGAAGCAAATAACCTCAGCTGCACAAGGCTAGGCTGATCAGCGCACCTGTTACACAGAGAAAATGCATTGCAGCACATTAGCCCTCTCGGGAAGTGCGTTGAAATGCAGAACCTCTTCACAAAGCCTGTGCTAGGACAGAAACGAGAATTCTATCCGGGTTCTGGTTCACGATTTGCAGTTTAATCTATGGTTTTTGGCCGAGTAAAAGCAATCAGTAATGCACAATCAGAGGGTAGATTTAAAGAAGGTCTAAGAGCTATCACAAAGGGCAATTAGATCATTTGTGAATCAGCTGTTCAAATCATAAACAGATCCAGTGAATGGATTGAAGTAGCAGATGTCTACTTTGCATTTGTTAATGGAAAATGCAGTTCGATTGCTACTTCTAAGTTTATGAAACAAACAATAAGAGAAACACAAACAAACTAACTAGACAATCGTCCCCAGTGGAGTCGCCATTTTGTTACCGGGAAAAGTGTCTATTCAGAACGACCCTATCCCACTAAGGTGTGACAGTGACCTTAGAAACAAACAGAGAAAACTACTTTTGTATTCTTCTTTAGGAACTATAAACAAAGAGGAATAGGATGAACCAACCTGTGTCTTGCGCTAGTCCTTTGATCCAATCTCTCTCCTCTTTGACAGCTTCCCGCTACCTGCTCCCTTACTTGCCCAGCTTCAAAAAATACCTGCAAGATCACAGAAGAAGGAAACTATACAAAGACATGGGTTTATATTCATAAAAAGCTTAGGATCAAATTTAAGCTAAACATACAAATGTAACAAACATCAATGATACACAAGCATGTAGGAGAAACTCAAATAGTTTTATTGATATAACAAGAAGATCCAGGAGGAGTTACAACCGATGATTCCTGATCCAGCATCAACCTCCCAGTAAAGAAGCCCCTCTTCACCTCCAACAAAGCATAAATCACCCAATACTCTGATATCTATCTCAAAACCAACTGCAATTCTTCACAATGTACAAAATTCCAACCCCCTGGATCTCTGGGATGAGGGATCCATATATAGATGTATGCAAGGAGTATGAGTCAGCTTATGATTTGACTAGTGTCTTCTCTTTGTCAGTTCTTGCTTCCACTTGGAGACTGAGAGCCTCTTACTCATCCTTGGTCGAACTCGGTGAGGCAAGTGTCATTGGAGAAGATTTTGGAAGCTTCCATTGTCTTTCCACCTCGCGGAATGGCACTACCATTTGTCATTTCCTGCTCAATGCACCCTGATAGTGCATTTAGGTGCGTTGCAATGCACCTAGCTAGTGTATTTGGGTGCTATGCAACGCAGCTAGCCAGTGGAGCAGCTGAAATGATCCTGATTTGACTGATTCTGAGCATTTTCTGGTGGAGAACTTCTGGGAGAAGCTGTAATTTGTTGACCTTGTTCCTTTAGGGGCCGGAACAACACTTTTAGGGACTTAGGATCCCTTGGTTTATGGACATTTCATGCTTAGAGCTGTAAGGCACAAAAATGTCTATAACACGCACTGCCACAAATTAGTAAAACGAGGAGTCAATTCAAGAAACGGGGGTAGTTTCTAATATGCGATTAGCGACAAGTCACTAATCGCATATCGTAGGGTGAACCCCTCAAAGAAGGAAAATCCCCGAGCGCCCGGACTCGAAATAATTGCAAATTGCGTAAAAGTATCATTATGATTCTGTCATAAGTGGGGTCCCACAAAAACTGGCAGAATATCAGAAGGGCTTCAAGCGGTAAGTAGTTTCAACCGAGTCCCGCCCGATGCCACACAATGGGTGCCACGCGTCTGGGGGAAGAGAGATAAAATCGTTCACATCGGACAGGTAAACATCATGTTACTTACCCGCCCGATATGGACGATGACTGTAGGATCTGGGGCCCCAGATCAACGGCAGAGATGCGTTCCGATGGGTGACCAGACCTGACTAGGTAAAAAGACAGAGTTGTATAGGATTTGAAGTCCGACGTGGACGATGCGTTGGCGAAAGGTCGTTTTTCACGAGCATTCTTGGAGTTAAAGGAATAAACAGTCGTTTCTAATATGTCCAAGAGAGCTGACACTCAGTTCGTTATGAAATAGGTGGTCACCTCCCTATGAGGCATTATACAATGATGATTATGCAAAACAAGGGAATTCAAATGAACAGAGGTAAGGAAATTAGAAAGAATGGAAGCGGAAATGAACAGTCAGAAAGCAGATTGGCTTTAAAGCCACGAACTAACAGAGAAAGTAGTAAGCAAGTTAAGAAAGCTACGAGAAGAGAACAGAGAGAAGAAGTCGAGCTGACTTGCAGAAGTAAAGGAAGCATCGAGACAGAGTCATAGAGAGTCAAAGAGTTGGTGTACTCTAGAAAGGGCTTGAGAGGTTCAAGTGAATTCCTTTGTATATTCCTGTCATGTATTGAGTCTTAGATTGGACTCATACCATTCTGACCAGTAGACGTCAAGAGTCAGTAAGGAGAGTCTGTGTACTCTAGAGACTTGAGGAATCCAAGTACGGTTTGTTGATTTATATCTGTTGAGTGAGACTCAAATTGAGCTCACTGTTGTAAAAACTCTGCTTTGAAAACATAATAGAGATGCCATCACTGAAGGCAGGACCAGGAGACGTAGCCCAAGAGTATTGGGTGAACTCCTTATTAAACTTGTTGTGCTTATATGCTTGCCTATTATGTTTTCTTTAACTGCTTTAGTGTTTGTGTATTTCACAATCTTATCGATCTGTCGCATAAAATAACATAGACCCATCCATGCACTTGAGTCTGTAATACCTTATTAATTGTCTTAGGTCAATTTTGAATCAAGTGGTATCAGAGCTCTAGGTTGCTAAGGTTAGACGAGTTTGTGTTGGATTTTTTTTTTGAATGCCAACTAGGACAAAGCTAAAATTAGGAGAAGGAGAATTGGTTGAAGCTAACCCAAAAATTGGAAGAGTCTACCCCAAGAGGAAAGTGGTAGAAGAAAGTCCCTTGGAATCAGACTCCCAGTTCATGGATAGTTTCGTGACCGTGAGAGCCATGGTGGAGGAAATGTATAGGGAATTTAAGAAAGGTAGAGATGAAGATTCATCAAACTCCAAACAAGATAAAGGAGCAGAAGAATCTCTCCTCCATGACCTATTGTGTTTTCTTTAACTACTTCAGTGTCTGTGTATTTCACAATCTTATCGATCTGTTGCATAAAATAACATAGACCCATCCATGCACATGAGTCTGTAATACCTTATTAATTGTCTTAGGTCAATTTTGGATCAAGAGGTATCAGAGCTCTAAGTTGCTAAGTTTAGACAAGTTTGTGCTGGATTTTTTTTTTGAATGCTAACTAGGACAAAGCTCAAATTAGGAGAAGGAGAATTGGTTGAAGCTAACCCAGAAATTGAAAGAGTCTACCCTAAGAGGAAAGTGGCAGAAGAAAGTCCCTTAGAATCAGACTCCCAGTTCATGGATAGTTTCATGACCGTGAGAGCCATGGTGGAGGAAATGCATAGGGAATTTAAGAAAGGTAGAGTTGAAGATTCATCAAACTCCAAACAAGATAAAGGAGCAGAAGAATCTCTCCTCCATGACCATTCTAAAGGAAAAGGGAAAGAAGAAAAGCTTCCCACACCTCCTAATAGCCCTGAAAATAAAAAGAAAACATCTTTGATTAAATTCGATGTTAACTTTGATTTGCCGATATATGATGGAGAGTTGAATGCAGAGAAGATGGATAATTGGATTAGACAGATTGATGTGTATTGCAGGGTGCAGAGCATTGATTCAGACAAAAGTAAGATTCAGCTAGCCAGTCTATGCCTGGGAGGCATTGCCTTGGTATGGTGGGAAGGCAGGGCACAAGCTGACATGGTAAAATCCTTTCTGTCTGGAGTGAATTTATTTCCGCAATTAAAAAACAATTCTATCCACTAGCTTATACGTAGCAAGCTATGATGAGTTGGAAAACTCTTCGCCAATTGAAATGGAAAAGTGTACAAAGTTACACCCAAGAATTTAGAAAAAGAGCTTTGATTCTAAGAATTTCCTTAGACTCACCTTAAACTCTATTGAAGTATATAGGTGGTCTACATAGTTATTTGAGACATACCATTCTCATGTTTAATCCTACTAGCATAGATGAGGTATCTGTTTAGGCTACACATCTAGAGGCTAGAGGCAAGAATGTGAACCCAGAAGTTGGGGGATCATCAAAACCCACTGCAAGAAAAAACAAGGAAAAGAGAAAGAAGAAATGGAAAGAGAGGAAGACAAATGTTGTACAAAATACCAAGCCTTCATGCACTCACTGCAAGAAGGATGGGCATGATGATGAACACTGTTGGATTCTGCATCTGGAGCTCAGACCCAAGAAGTCAATGGCAAAAAGAAGAAAATTGATGCAACTATTCAAAAATATTTGGGGTCAGACTCAAGGGATGAAACAACAATTGCAGCCACAGGTATAAAAGGTAAAAATTCTGAAGCATCTACTGGTAATTCTGCACAATCTATTGATAATGAAGAAAATGAGAGGAAAGGACATGAGCTTTTTCATATTCGAGTTATTTCCAAGCATCAAAAGATTGATACTTTGTTTGATAGTGGCTCACAAGTAAATTTAATTTCTGAAGCAATTGTAAAGAAGCTGGGATTACTAACCACACCTCACAAGAAGCCAATCCATTAGGTTGGTTATGTTATAAAGCAAAGCTACAAGTGACTAGACAAAGTAAACTTAGGTTTTCTTTTGGGTCGGCATTTGTAGATGAGGTTGAGTTAGATATAGTTCCTTTGGATATATGTGGAATTGTTTTAGGAAGTCCTTACTTGTATGATAGGAAAGCCATTTTCTATAGAGCTGAAACAAGTATCAACTCGTTAAAGATGGAATCAAATATATTGTAAGAGCTCACAAACTCAAGAATAATTATACTCTCATAAACTTAGGGCCGATGAAAATATTTTTAAATTCATGCAAACAATTTTTACTGATGGTTGTAAAGGAAAAGAAACCTGATAAAACCAATATATTTGAGGGCTATAATGCTAAACAGCAAGCTAATTTAGAAAAAATTGTTTCAAAATATGATATACTATTTCAGGAACCTAAAAGTCTGCCACCCCAAAAGGAAATAGTACATGATATTAATTTGCAGCAAGATTCTCCATTGTCTAACATTAGAATGTACAGGTTGTCTGCTTTAAAGAATGCAGAAATCAAGAAGTAGGTAGAGGAGCTACTCAAGAAAGGGTTCATAAGACCTAGCACATCACCATGTGGGTCTCCAATTGTCTTGGTGAGAAAGAAAGATGGCTCATGGAGAATGTGCATTGATTACCGGGAACTGAATAAGATAACGATCAAAAATCATTATCCCCTTCCTTGCATAGATGATCTATTAGATCAGTTGAAAGAAGCTATTTACGTTTCCAAGTTGGACTTGCATAGTGGCTACCATCAGGTCAAAGTTGCAGAGCAAGATGCATGAAAGACTGCTTTCAAAACAAAGCAGGGATTGTATGAGTGGTTAGTTATGCCTTTTGGCTTAACTAATGCTCCTGCTACTTTCATGAGAGTAATGAATGATGTACTCAGGCCTTTTATTGATGAGTTTGTCATTGTATATTTAGATGAAATTCTTATATTTAGTAAAACATGGGAAGAACATTTGAAGCATGTAAAACAGACTCTAGATGTTTTGAAAAGAGAGAATCTCTATGTAAGCTCTCAAAATGTGAATTTGGAAAAACATCTTTGAATTATTTGGGGAATATTGTAGGGGGTGGTGAATTGAAGGTAGATCCCTCTAAGGTTGCAGTCATTGTAAACTGGCCTAAACCCAAATCTGCTACAAAAGTTAGAAGCTTCCTAGGAGCAGCACAGTATTGGAGAAAGTTTATTGCTAACTTTTCCTTGATTGCAGCTCCCTTACATGCTTTAACAGGATTGAATAAGGTGTTTTAGTGGGGATGCAAATAGCAGAAAGACTTTGACACCTTAAAAGAAAAGATTAGTATAGCACCAGTACTAGCATTTCATGATCTTCAAAGACCATTTGAGATTGAAACTGATGCCAGTGATTATCCCATGGGAGTAGTGTTGATGCAGCACAGTAAACCCATATGTTATCATTTTGAGACATTTAATTCTGCAGTAGTTAATTATCCCACATATGATAAGGAATTATATGCATTAGTACAGAGTGTGAAAAAGTGGAAACATTATCTAATGGGAAAAGAGATAGTTATACATACTGATCATCAACCACTTCAATATTTACACTCACAAACTAAGTTGCAGCAATCAAGACACTATAGGTGGATAGGTTTTCTACAATAGTTTCATCTTGTCATCAGATACAAAAAGGGCATACACAATAAAGTTGCAGATATGTTGTCTAGACCAATCATAAATTCATCTATTATTCTCAAGCATAACTCAGTATTGCATGAAAGCTACATTGAACAATATGCTCAAGATATAGACTTTAAAGATGTATATGCAACTTTAAGTCACGACAAACAAGTAAAATAATTGGATTATCATGTTAAGGACCAACTCTTGTATCATTTTGGAAAGTTATGCATTCCTAAAACTAAAAGAGTAAAGATAATTAGGGAGGCACATACTTCCCTAATATCAAGTCATTTTGGTGTAAGTAAAACAGTTGCACAGCTGCAAATATTTTTCTATTGGCCAAAAATGCATGAAACCATTTCTAGATATGTAAGCAGGTGTACCATGTGTGCTAAAAGCAAGCCTAGTAATAGAAAACTAGGCTTGTACACTCCACAACCAGTTCCTTCTCATCCTTGGGAAAGTGTTTCCATGGCCTTTGTTGGGGGACTGCCTAAATATAGAAAAGGTCATGACTATTTATATGTTATTGTGGATAGGTTCAGAAAAATGTGTATTTTAATACCTTGTAACAAACAGATTACAGTTGAACAAATAACAAAGTTGTTCTTTCAGTATGTATGGGTTCATTTTGGATTAACCACTTCCATTGTATCTGGTCGAGATTCCCGATTTGTTGGGAAATTTTGGTCAAGTCTGTGGGAATTGATGGACACCAGACTAAAGAAGATCACAACCTTTCATCCACAAACAAATGGCCAAACAGAATTCGTCAACAGGATAGTGATCCAGTTTCTCTGATTCTATTGCAACAAGCATCCCAAGCTTTGGGATGAACATTTATGTTATGTGCAGCACGCTTACAACCATGCTAAACATTCTTCTACACAAAGATCTCCTTTTGAGACCTGTTTTGGTTTCACACCAAGGTCTCCCTTGGATTTTTTCTTTGGTATAGACATAACAGTTGATGGACACAGTGATGTGGACAAGGCAACCAAGTTCATTGAACAAATCCAAGAGATTAACCAGGCAGTACAAGAACAGTTGGAAAAGAGCCAAGCCAAGTACAAGGCAAGGCATGATAAGCATCGGATTGAGCATAGCTTCCAAGTTGATGATCAAGTCTGGTTGTATATCAGCAAAGACAGAATGCAAGGTGAAGGTAAGAAGCTGAAGCGAATAAGGTATGGACCTTTCAAGATACTTGAGAAAATTGGTGAGAATGCTTTTCGCCTTGATTTGTCAGCTTACATGCAAATATATTCGGTAGCTAATGCAGAAATCTTGAAACTATTTGAACCTTCATTGACTGAAGATCCCGAAGAGCAGAGTCAATTACCTTCTATTGATGATCTGTTACCTGAATATCTCAATGAATTGTAGGAAGATACAGTTCTGGACAGGAAGGTGAGAACTACGCGCAGAGGTGATGTTGAGTACCTCAGGATTGGACTCAAAGGTTCAAAACCAAGCAGTGCAAAATGGATAGAAATTGGGTAGGCGAGGAATCTGTACCCTCACTTGACTGATGCTTAAAAACAAACTTTTGGTGGTCCAAAATCTTTTTTAGTGGGAAGGTCGTGATCCAAATTGGATCCTCGAACACTCTCTAAGTTTTCACGAACTCTGTAAAATTCATGCCAAAGTTTCAAAGTCTTATAAAGATCAATCTTATCAAAGATAACCTCGTAACAGTTGCAATTTGTGATCAGCGCAGAGCAACGAGGACCCTCGGTCAAGCGCACAGACCGTTGGCCCATGGTAACTTTCACTGCCACAAATTAGCAAAACTAGGATTCAATTCAAGAAACGAGGGTAGTTTCTGATATCTTAAACCCCTCAAAGAAGGAAAAGCCCCGAGCTCCAGGACCCGAAATAATTGTAAATTGCATAAAAGTATCATTCCAATTCCACTAGAAGCGAGGTCCCACAAAAACTGGTATAATATCGGAAGGGCTTCGAGTGGTAAGCGGTTTCAATCGAGTCCCGCTCGATGCCACACATCTGACGGAAGAGAGAGAAAACCATTTACATCGGAGGGGTAAACATCATGTTACTTACCCGCCCAATATGGACGATGACCATAGGATCTGGGGCCCCCAGATCAATGGCGGAGATGCGTTCCGATGGGTGACCGGACCTGACGAGGTAAGTAGACAAAGTTGTATAGGATTTGAAGTCCGACGTGGACGATGCATTTGCAGAAGGTCGTGTTTCGCAGGCATTCTTGGAGTTAACGAAATAAATGGTCGTTTCAAATATGTCCAAGAGAACTGACACTCAATTCATTATGAAATAGGTGGCCACCTCCCTATGAGGCATTATACAGTGATGATTGCGCATAACAGGGGAATTCAAACATACAGAGGCAAGGAAACTAGAAAGACGAGAAGCGGAAATGAACAATCAGAAAGCAGATTGGCTTTAAAGCCACGAACTGAGAGAGAAAGTAGTAAGCGAGTTAAGAAAGCTAAGAGCAGAGAACAGAGAGAAGAAGTAGAGCTGACCTGCAGAAGCAAAGGCAGCATTGAGACAAAGTCAGAGATTTGGTGTACTCCAGAAAGGGCTTGAGAGGTTCAAGCGAACTCCTCTGTATGTGCCTGTCATGTATTAAGTCTCAGATTGGACTCATACCATTGTGACCAGTAGAGGTCAAAAGTCAGTAAGGAGAGTCTGTGTACTCTAGAGACTTGGGGAATCCAACTGCGGTCTTGCTAATTTATATCTCTTGAGTGAGACTCCAATTGAGCTCATTGTTGTAAAAACTTTGCTTTGAAAACATAATAGAGAGGCCACCACTGAAGGTGGGACCATGAGACGTAGCCCAGGAGTATTGGGTGAACTCCTTATTAAACTTGTTATGTTTATATGTTTTCCTGTTTTGTTTTCTTTAACTGCTTCAGTGTTTGTGTATTTCGCAATCTTATCGATCTGTTGCATAAAATAACATAGACCCATCCATGCACATGAGTCTATAATACCTTATTAATTGTCTTAGGTCAATTTCGAATCACAGAGTGTTCTAGCCCAAAGAATTATAACTCCTACATGAAGGTAAGAACTTCAGTACAAGTACAAAACACTCTTCTGGTATTTAAGCCTCATTCCAGTGTAGGGACAACGTTTTGGTACAGAAAGTTGTTGTAGTACAGGAATAACAGTTTAGTGCAGGAAAGAATATCTTTAAAGAAGACAGATACACTGAATAACTTATTTACCACACTGTCTCACTGAAGGTAAATATAAAGGGGCATTTGATTAGTTAATATTGTTCACAATGAATTAAGAATCCATTTTAGTTTTTGCAAAAGTACTTTTCATTTACTCCAGTACCAGACTTTCTTTGAGTATCAATTTCCTCTTGATCATTATTTTTCTTTCGATTTTGTAAATTTGTGATTTAAGAAGTAGGAATAGAATTAGGAAAAGTTTGTATCATTTATGGCATTTCCTGTGCTTTGCCTCTAAGTTTATGAAACATTTTGGCACCGTTGTCGGGGAGGCAATTTGAAATTGGTAAGAAATTTCCAATTTTTTTCCAGCAATAGGGGTAAGTCTGCTATTATTTTTTCTACAGTGAGCTTCTAGTGTTTCAAGGATTTTATGACTGTTGATTTCTTATTTTAATTACAGCATTTTGTTGAGTTTTTATTTTGTCATTTTTTGAGATGAATGCCTAAAAAGGGTAGGGTTCCAAAGCCCAATAAGGGCTGAGGAATCATTGATAAATCTGAAATTTTTTCTCATATTGGGCCTTCTCTTGCAGGTAAAAGTCCAAAAAAATGCAAACCTACCACGCAGGAACTATCCACTTGGATTCTAGAAATAGTAGTTCTCGTGTGACACAACCAACTAAGGGGAAGAAGGAGATTGTTGGACTTCAAACTGATTTGACCCATAGTTGGCCTTCTCAGCCTATTGAGAGTGGTTTATATGGAGGAACTAAAATGGCAGAACATGAAGATCATGCTGAGGGAACTGGCGAAAATTAGGTAAATGAGGAAAATTCCACCTTTGGATTTCCAATCATGGATCCCGATATAGTCGTGCAAATGAAGAATATTCCTCCATCGTCTCTTCCTCATTTCCATGGTAAGGTACATGAGGATTCGGATTCTTTTCTATTTGAGTTTGATATCTTATCTAGAAGCTACGATTACTCATCAGATGCTCAGAAGTTAAAGTTGTTTCCTGCAACTCTCAAGGACGCAACACTACGCTAGTTTATGGGACAAGGAGGAAACACTATAACTTCCTAGGAAAACATGAAGAGAGTACCTTTTGTTAAAATATCAGGAATATTGTAAAACTAGAGAGATGCAAGACAAGATCTTCACCATTGTACAGGGTGATGATGAGACCTTGGAGGACTATTTGGAAAGATTTTTGTATATCCTCCAAAGGTCGAAGCACAAATTTGATCTAAGTACCATTAGAACCTTGTTCTTACGTGGGCTTGTTGATGATGCTAGGAATAATTTAAATTTGTTAGGACAAGGGGATATTGCTCAAAAACCTTTTGATCAAATTTGTGACCTGTGCAAGAAATTCTCAAGGAACCAATCTAGATCCGACAAAGGAATCTAAAGTAGAAATAACAAACTTGGATCTACTGATGCTATGATTATTGGTTTGGAGAATAAAATGGACAATATGAAAATTGAAATAATGAATACTGTTAGAAAACAAATAGACTCTTTGAAATTTCAGCAAAAACTTGAAAAAGAACAAGATTCATTGTCTATTTTTGTCCAAAATGTAGGAAAAAGCATCCTTTGAAAAAATGTCCTGATGATATTAAAGGAACTAATAAATGTGTAATTTGTGTAGAGAACCATGCCACCCAAAAATGCCCCTCCATACTTGGATTGAAAGTAGTATTCGAGGGAAGGTAGCCTGAACCCGAGTCATTTCATGTTATGGGAGTATGGAGAAATTGGCCTGAGGTAAGTGCAGGTATGGCTCTTGAACTTCCGCCACATTTTTTTAGTTATAATGCACATCCATATTCCTATCCTAAGACTAATAACTCTCAAAATTGGAAACATGGGAACCACTATTAGTATGGACAACCCTCCCAATCTTGGAAACAAGGTTGGAGAGGGCAAAAACATTCACATCATTCCTATCCTGCACCTATGAAATCATATCCTCCTACATATGCACCTTACCCAATGCCACAATCATCATTTCCACAATTAAGTTAGCCTATGCCACCATTACCTTTACCTCCACCTTTTGAACCACCTCAACTGCCTACTCAACCCATACCAAATCCCAATAACAAAGCGGTACAAATGATCCATTCCATGAACTCGCTTCTTCCACCCAGTTATCAGTCCATGCTAGTTGGGGTCAATGACCTCCAACTAAGATTGGGGAAGGTAGTAACATCAAAAAAACAAAAACATCCCATGGTGATTATTGAAGAGAAAGGCGAGGAGGAAACTCCTAGCCATTCTAGGAAAAATGTCACCATTCAGCCTATCCCCATACCTTCTGAGCCTTTGCCATCTTCTTCAAACCAACCTCCCTATCTAGAGAGGCTAGTTATGGAGAAGAATCACCTCATTCCCAAGTCTAGTCTAGATTCTGATCTTAGGAATCTTTTTATAAAGGTCCCTTTGCTCCAAGATATCAAATAGAAACCCATCTATACCAAAATCATTAGGGAACTCTGTCTCAAGAAGCCAAGAAGGAAAAGAGTAGAACCCAAAACTATTCAATTTGTTGGAAGAGCAGCAGAGTTGATGATAGGGTGTGTGCAAATGGAAAAATACACCGACCCTGGAAAACCTATTGCCTTTGTTCAAATAGGTGATGTCCTTATCTCTAATGTGCTTATAGACCTATGGGTAGCCATTAATGTTATGACCAAGAAAACCATGGATCAACTTGGGTTGGTCCATATTTGTCCTACTCCCACTGTGCTTGAATTGGCAGACATATCTAGGATCAAGATGGAAGGTGTGTTGGACGAAGTGGTTGTTTCGATAGACTCTTGGGAATATCCCACAGACTTCATTATGCTTCAGCTAAAGAATCCTGTGGGATGATATCCCTTGGTCTTGGGACAACCATGGCTTGCTACAGTCGATGCTTACAAGGATGCCATTATGGTGACATGTACATTTCTCATGGGGACTCTAGAAAGAAAGTCACATTATATACACTTGCTAGGTCTATCTAGGAGATTCGAGATACCTTATGGCTAGATTACAATAGTGATGAGGAGACTCAGACAGTCTCTATGATACATCATCATACTGAGTCAACTCAGGAGGGTGAGATACGAGACTTTCTAAATAATCTAGACACTATGCCAAATTTTGAATCATTGTGTCAGATCTTTAGTCTGGATTTTCAGGAAAGTCATGATCCCCAACCTTCCTCACCATCGTCTCTAGCAACACCTCTTTTCACTCTCGAACCCGAAACCACTCTTGTTGAAATTCGTCCAAGAAAATCTTTACATATCATTTTAGACCTAGATTCCTCTCAACAAGAGAAACTTGTTAGTTTGTTGCAAGACCATCTTGATTCCTTTGCATGGGGCTATGAAGACATGAAAGGAAGCCCTCCTGAAACCTGTACTCACCACATTTATATTTAGGAAGGATACCTACCCATCTGACAACCCCAAAGGCATATGAACCTAGCTCTAAGAGATGTTGTGAAGGAAGAATTACAAAAACTCTTAGATGTTGATTTATTTATCCTATTTATGATAGTTAGTGGGTCTCTCCATTGGTGTTGGTCCCAAAGAAGGATGTGAGATGGTTCATTTGCATTGATTATAGAGAGCTGAATAAAGCCACTCTCAAAAATTACTTTCCCCTTCCTTTCATCGCTCAGTTGCTTGATACCCTTTCCAGTAAAAAATACTTTACTTTTTTAGATGGATTTAGCAGTTACAACCAAATACTGATCGCACCTGAGGATCAAGACAAAACCACCTTTACGTGCCCATGGGGGGGATTTTCTTATCGAGTACTTCCCTTTGGGCTATGTAATGCCTCAGCTACCTTTCAGAGGGAAGTTTTGGCCATTTTTGCTGACCTTGAGTGTGTGGAAATCTATATGGATGACTTTTCTGTGTTTGGTGATTCATTTCAGGAAGCCCTCAAAAATCTAGAAAAAGTACTTTTTTGTTGCCAAGAAGCTCATCTTGCCTTGAGCGATAAAAGGTGTAGATTAATGTGCAAGGCAGGAGTAGTTCTTGGCCACCTCATTTCCGATAAAGGTATCCAGGTTGACCCAACTAAGATAGAAGTTATTTTGTGTCTTCCTGCACCCAAAACACAAAGGGAAGTGAGAGGTTTCCTGGGACATGCGGGCTACTATAGGAGATTCATTGAGAACTTTTCTAGGATAGCTACCCTCCTTTTTCAACTTTTAGCTAAGGATAGTGAGTTTTCTTGGTCCACAGCTTGCCAACAATATTTTGAGACATTAAAGGAAAAATTAGTACATGCACTAGTTTTGAGAGGACCAAATTGGTCCCTTCCATTTCACATTTCCTTTGATGCCTCAGATACTGCCATTGGTGCAACTTTAGGACATGAAAAAAACAAGCAGTCCTATGTTATCTACTTCATCCATAAGAACTTGTCGCTCGCTGAACTGAATTATACAGTAAATGAGAAGGAGTTTTTAGTTGTGATTTTTGCTATTAATAAATTCATACATTATATTACAGGATATGAAGTCTTTGTGCATGCTGATCATTCCGCAATAAAATATTTAATGAATAAACAATTGACTAGTGGTAGAGTGACTAGGTGGTTACTTGTGTTGCAGGAATTTAATGTTACTATTGTTGATAGACCAAGAAAATATAACATTGTAGCAAATTATCTTTTTAGATTAAATAATCCTAGTGAAGTAATCCTGTTGATGATAATTTCCCTCACAAACATCTTTTTGTTGTGTCAACAAAATCCCCATGGTCTGCTGACATAGCCAACTATTTAGTCACTAGAAAAACACGACCTCACTTATCCTCTCGTGAAAAGTGGAATATTATACAGAAAAGTGTTGTCTATTCTTGGGTTCAAGGAGACCTCTTTTACACTGGACTAGATATCATTATCCGTAGGTGTGTAAGAGAGGAATAAGTGTTTGAAATATTGAAATTTTCCCATGATGAACCTTGCAAAGGCCATTTCATGGATAAGAGGACTACATACAAAATTCTTCGACCTGGCTATTTTTGGCTGTCCTTGTTTAAGGATGTCGAACAATATGTCAAGTGATGTGATAGTTGTCAGCGAATGGGTCATCTAGGACAAGCCAATGAGAAGCCTTTATGTCCCCAGTTTATGATTGAACCCTTTGAAAAATGGTCTATTGATTTTGCGAGACTTTTAAACCCGACATCTTTAAATAAAAAGTATATATTGGTTTGTACATATTTTGTTACAAAGTGGGTAGAAGCTAAAGTTGTTTCTTTTGCTACTAAAAATTTGTTGTAGACTTTTTATTTACTAAAATCTTTACTATATTTGGTGTGCCTAGAGAAATTGTTTCTGAAAATGGATTACCGTTTATTTCTAATCTGGTACAGGGTGTGATGGAGGAATACAGAATTCGGCACAGGAAATCTACATTGTACCACTCGCATGCAAATGGCCAAGTGGAATCCAAAAACAATTCCAACCAGGTGATTAGGTACTCCTTTACGACTCCATATTTAAACATTTTAAGGGTAAATTCCACACACGCTGGATGGGACCTTATGAAGTGGTGATTTTTTTTTTAAATGGAGTGGTAGAAATCAAAAATATTGATGGGCGAGATTCAATATTCCTTGTGAACAGGCAACGGCTTAAGGTATATTTTCAGCCCCTCGCAAAGGAAGATTTTATGCAGCAAGTACAATAGCAATCGAAAGTGAAGTGGTAGGTGGCCATTCCAACCTATTACAAATTTGATTCTTTCTTTTCCTGAAATTAAATCGAAAAAAGAGAAAAAATGACAAAAAAAACAATAACAACAAAGAAAAATATTTTCCTGTGGTCATGAAAATCAATTTACTGACAAAACCCCCGAGGCGAATGGATTTGAAAAAAGTTTGGAAGACATGTGAGCATAGAAAACAAGGGGAGCGATGACTGGTAAGAGCTAGGGTTCACCAAAATTATTCAGACGTTGAACGCCATGGAGAGGAATAAAGGGGGGAGCTCCACTCCCTCCTACAGTCAGGCAATCTCTAGCCAAGGCAAAAAACCGTTGGAGGTTGAAAAAGGTCTTTCAGGAGCAGAGATAGGGAACATCAACAATGAACAAGAGCAAAATAATCAAAGGGAGGAAGATAAAATAAAAGAAAAAGACGAAGAGGACAAGAAACATGAAGCAGAAAATAAAAAACAAAAGGGTCCATGTAAGCCTAAGACTGAGGTCATACCCAGAGTGGTTTTAAGTGATCCTGCACTACAAGCACATAGGGATCATATGAGGACTTATGCTATCATTTGTAAATTCATGGGTCAAAGGGTTTCTTTAGACCTAAAGGGGATATAGACCTACATCTTGGGTCAAAGGGTTTCTTTACTGTAGTCTTTACTAACATCGAGGATAAAGAAAGGGTGTTTGAAGGAAGGCCCTACTTCTATCCATCTACAGGCCTCTATATGTGTCCTTGGATGATGAATTTCGTCCCAGAGCGCAAGACCTTCACTTCGGTCCTGGTTTGGGTACGTCTCTACTCCTTACCTCTAGATTACTGGCAACCAGAATCTTTATCAACAATAGGAAATAAATTATGGCGTTTTGTTAAAATATATGAGGCAACCAGAAGGGGAAAGTACACCTCCTTCACCCATATATGTGTGGAGATGGATCTCTCTGGAGCTCTATCGGACGAGGTGATCCTAGAAGTCTTTGATGAAGAATGGGTACAAATAGTGGATTATGAACATATTCCTTTTAGATGTCGCAAATGCCATGAACATGGGCATCTATTTAGAGAATTCCCTCTCAACAAGATAGAGAGAAGAAGTAAATTTACAATAGGGAAAGATACTGAGAGCTTTCATAAAGTGGGAAATAGAGGAAAAGGAGGTAAAATGTTTCAAAAAAAAAACACACAGAGGGACAATAGGCAAGTCTGAACTTGTACAAAGTGCTAGAAGAAGAGGAAGAGGTAACAAAGGTAGATCAGGCCATGGAGGGAAACCCAGGGGAGAAGGAAAAGGAAGAAAATAGTGAGAAGATACAGGACATTAACCAACAAAATGGGAATATGTTGAGCAATATGGAACTGGAAATGGACCAAGAAATGACCCCGAGTGAGGTAGAAACAGAGGATCATGAACTGCAGGACATTCTTGAAAGAGAACACCTAGATCTAGAAAGGTTCTTGAAACAGGGAACCATGGAAGGGGTGGATTCACTTCCTCAAGAGGAGTTTAACAGAGTGCAATAGTTGTTTTTATGGAGAACTCGGCCTAAAGGGCCGGGAGCGAAAAGAAACCTCGAAAGGCAGGACAATGAAGGGGTGAAAACCATGAAAACCACATCAGGACTCACTCCCAAAAACCTAGGAAGGAAAAGGGGTAGAAAAAAGCAAAATGAGCTTTTGATTAAATGTGGAAAACTAATGATAGATTCAGGTAAGAAGAAAGATCTAACCAGCTACTCCTTTGCAAATCATTCTTAATGAAGCTCACGTCTTGGAATATTAGAGGTCTAGGAAGTAAAAGGAAACAAAGGATTCTCAACAACAGAATGAAACAAGAAACCCTTGAAATGATTTTTATCCAGGAAACTAAATGTTCAATTCAAAAAAATAGAGAAATACACAGCAAATGGCTCAATAGATATGATTTTCTAGAAGTCAAAGAAAAAAAGATAGCAAGAGGCATTCTTACACTTTGGAACCCCCAAAAGACTGGCATAGTGGATGAAGAGGCATCTAGGAATTATTTATCAGTGATTATTCAACCTGTGGGAGACAGGGAGATTTATTTAATCACAAACGTTTATGGCCCTCAAAGACCTGATGATAGACTCAGGCTACTCACTTCTCTAGAGGATCTAAGAGATAGACATTCAGGAATACCATGGATACTAAGTGGGGACTTTAACATGATCAAATCCCTATCAGAAAAAAAAAGGTGGGACTAGAACCATAAGTAGAGACTCTATAGCTTTTGATAATTTTATAGACAACATGAAGCTAGTTGACACAGACATTAGTAATGGCCTCTTCACCTGGAACAACAAAAGAGGAGGAGGGTCTCAAGTAGCCTCAAAGTTAGATAGGTTCATAATATCAGAGGACCTTATGTTCACAGGCCTTGATATGACAGCGAGAATTCTTCCCTTTGGTGGCTCGGACCATTGGCCGGTTCAATTTGAGGTTATTGTCATTGGAACCCCAAAGAACAAACCTTTTAGATTTGAAAATATCTAGCTCACCCATCCAGAATTCATTAGCAACATTGAAAAATGGTGGAAAGAATATCTGCAAATCCAAGGAATGAGAATGTTTCTATTACACAAAAGATTGAAACACATCAAGCTCAAGTTCAAAGATTGGAATAAGAATGAGTTTATTAATATTTTTGAAGCGAAAAAAGTTGCTGCAAGAAAAATGCAGGAAATTAATCAAACCCTTATCATAGATGGCTTTAATGGGGAAAGAAATGAACAAGCCAACAAGTATCAACAGGATTGGGAGGACTTATGTAAACAAGAGGCAATATTTTGGAGACAAAAATCAAGAGTTCTATGGCTAAAAGAAGGGGAGAGAAACACAAGGTTTTTCCACAGATCTATAATGGAGAACAAGTCTCACAACAGGATCTCAACAATCAAGGACTCCAGAGGCCAACTTCTCAACACCCATAAAGATATTAAAGCTGCATTGGTGCAACATTTTCAAAGCATAGTAGAGGAACCTCTCTTGGATAGATGACAATTTATCAGGGACTTCACAAAGCACATTCCTAAGCTAGTAACTAGAGAAGATAACCAAAATCTTAACAGGCCAGTGAAGGAAGAGGAGGTCAGTGAAGTCATCAAAGAAATATAGAATGGAAAAGCACCAGGCCCATATGGTTTCAATGTAGATTTCTTTAAGGCATGCTGGAATATTGTCAAGCAAGATATTATTAATGTAGTGGAGGACTCCAGGAATAATAGAACCATATTGAAGGTGCTCAATACATCCTTTATCTCCTTGATTCCCAAACAGGACAATGCTATGACTCCAGATAGATTCAGACCTATAGCTTTGTGCAACGTGGTGTATAAGATTCTATCCAAAATAATTGCCAACAGACTTAAACCCCTACTTCCAACTCTAGTTTCTGTGGAGCAAACGGGATATGTGGAAGGCAAACAAATTCTCAATAATATCCTTCAAGTGCATGAGGTGGTTCATTCATTGATGAGTAATAGGCAGGCAGGAATGATTATGCAACTGGACCTAGAAAAGGCTTATGATAAGTTAAATTGGACCTATATTAGGAAGGTCCTTCTAGCCTTTGGATTTGACCACAACTAGGTAAGATGGGTAATGGCCCTAGTGACTTCCTCTAGTTTTTCAATTCTAGTTAATGGTTCTCCATCTAAGACCTTTAAACCCTCAAGAGGCCTTAGGCAGGGAGATCCTCTCTCCCCCTTTCTATTCATTCTCATGATGGAAGGACTAGGACGAGCCATCACGTCCGCTAAAGAAGCAGGTAAGATCTAGGCATTAAACTATCTGAGAATGGGCAGGCCTTGACCCATCAACAATTTGTAGATGATACCATGCTACAGGACATCCCCACGGTCAAAGAAGCTCTAGCCTACAAACAAATTCTGAGTGACTTTGCTATGGCGGTGGGTACAGAGGTAAGCCTCTCCAAATCAAAGATTTTCTTTTTCAATACTAACATTGCTATTCAGCGGAATATCTCTATAATTCTAGGCTTTCAAAGAGATATGCTACCTTCCAAATATTTAGGAGTACCGCTAATAGACAAACCTCTGAACAAGAATGTTTGGGAGCCAGTTATCAACAAGCTACAGGACAAGATTCAAAAATGGACAATCATATCTTTGAACCTGGTGGGTCGATTAGTTCTTACAAAAGCTATCCTTCAAACAATCCCCATATTCATGTTTTCAGCCCTTCCAGCTCCAAAAGGAGTTATGCAACAATGTAGAAATATCCAAAGAGATTTTCTTTGGGGTAAAGGGGAGGAGAGGAAAAAATGGGCCTTGGTAGCTTGGGAAACAATTTGTAAACCTAAAAACCACAGAGGTCTTGGACTGGATGATCCTGAAGTGCTAAATAAAGTTTTAGGGGCAAAATTATGGTGGAGATGGATAAAAGACTCAGATGCTCCATGGGCTCGGATTTGGAAAGAAAAATATGCAAGTAATTGGCAAACCAAGGACCACATAAGGATGTCTGGTATCATAAAAGGCTCCCACATCTGGAATAAAGCTTGGGAGAATAGAGGCATAGTTCAAAAGAATAGCTTCTGGGAAATTAGAGCGGGAGATCTGGCATGGTTTTGGGAGGATAAATGGAAACAGGAACCTAAACTGTTAAGAGAGGACTTTGTGGATCTCAAGAATGATACTGATACCAAAGGGTTACAACAGGTTAAAGATTTTTGGGATCAGACAAATAGTGAAGGAAAATGGAGAACCTAGAAGAAAATGGAATACATGGATAATAGCCCCTTGAAAGCAAAGGCTGATGCTCTAATATCAATTTTGGATCAAAGAAAAATATTGATATCAATTGATCAAGACCAACTTAGATGGGGCAATATGCTTAGCCCTTGAGCTTGATTCTACGGAACCAGATTGGGTTTGGAAGAATCTCTGGAAGAACCAAGGATGGATGAAAACCAAACTGTTCATGTGGTTGGTACATCATAAGAAAATTCTGACTTGGGAGAACATCTGGAAAAGAGGCGTTTTGGGCCCATCTAGATGCCAGCTATGTGAGTCTCAAGAGGAGACAATGGAGCACCTCCTCAACACCTGTATTTTTACCTCCACGTTCTGGGATGGCATTGCCTTAATTTTCAAACAAACAGATAAGGATAGAGGAAGTATTACCAATACCCTTAGCAACTGGTGAAGAAACTTCTCTGATAATGAAACAATAAACAGAGCTTAGGCATTAACTCCAAGCGTCCTAATATGGAATGTCTGGACAGAGCGCAACAATAGAATCTTCAAAAATAAAAATAAAACTTAATGAGACAGTTGGAACTCTACTACAAACATCCCCTAAAAATCTCCCTTCAAATTCAGATATGCAGATACTTCTTTAGTTGGGTATGCAGGGGCTTATTCCTCAAGGTATGAATAGGATGGCAAAGCAACCGATCACTGAGAAAGACTTCTGGCATCCTCCCCCTCAGGGATTTATGAAATATAACATAGATGGGGCCTCAAAAGGAAATCCGCGTATAGCTGGTTATGGTGGTGTGTTAAGGGATGAAAAGGGTTGCATACAATATGTTTTTCATTTCAATTTGGGAAGAGCCACAAACAATATGGCGGAGCTAATGGCACTGGAACAATGTCTAGAAATCCTGAAGCATAACAATCTTCAGAATATCAAAATTGAAGCTAATTCTGAGCTAATCATCAATTTGGTCAAGAGAATTTGTGGTGGTTCGGCTCCGGTAAAGGTCTCAAGACACCAGAGGCTGCTTTAGGTTTATCAAAGAATTTATCTCCACCTTCAGTACATGAGGACCTTCAGTTTCACACATGTGCGAAGGATGGCCAATAAATTGGTGGACATACTTGCCAATAAAGGGGCTCTTTGTACTAAAAGCAACAATACATATAGATGGCAAGATGTTCCACATGGGAGACTAAGGAATGACTGGCTCAACCATGCAAAAGAGGACCGAGAGACATATCTGACTAGAGAATGTCAACAGTAGCAGAGGCTGGGTTTAGTCAATACACTTTTAACATGAAGTGGTTCTCTAGAGGTAATTTTGAAAGCGGTACGCAGGCTGTTGTTAGTTATATAAGCCCAGAATAGCTCAGACACAGAGTTCGTGGGTGGAAGTTGATCGGCAGCTGGTGGTTTTTTGCTAAACTTTCTCCTAATATAGATCATCTCAGTTTTGACCAATGGGAAGAGGGGAGGAAAAGCCTTCAGTCAAAAAGTACAGTAGATTCCCACCATAGGTACATAATTGTTGGCATTGGTCACAGTGATCCAGTAGGGTTGGTCTACAGGTTTTTGGGTGCTCGGATGGCGAGATTCCCTCCTAGTTTTATTCAAAGGGAGACTCCTCTCATCCATTGGATCAAGCATCTGAGGATCCAGGGTGGAGATTCAAATTGCAATTCGGTGGGTTCTAGCCAGGGTCCTGGTTTCCATAGCGGACTCGAAGCTTTCCTCATAAAAACCTGTTTTATCGAAAGCTCTCAACACTGGGAGTGGTTTCACTGATTTCAGCCCGATGCCACTCAACATGTAACACGTGGCTTCAGTAGGAGAGAGAATACCACCCTCATTGAGAGGGTAATCTCTGGGCTTCTTTTCCTTCCGATATGTTCCTCAGTCATTGGATCTTGTGATGCCGATCAACAACCCAAATTCTTTATGCATGTTGGTGGGTCCAGGTTTGCGGTTTAAGGTGGTTTACGGTTTATCGGAAGCTTGCAACACTGGGAGTGGTTTCACCGATCAGAGCCCGATGCCACTCAACATGCAACACGTGGCTTCAGTAGGAGAGAGAATACCACCCTCATCGAGCGGGTATTCTCTGGGCTTCTTGGCCTTCCGATATGTTCTTCAGCTGTTGGATCTTGCAATGTGGATCAACAGCCCAGATGCATTATGCATGTCTCTCTGTTATTATCCGTGCTTGTCCAGCTTAGTGGCGGGCATAAAGGAATTGTTTATTCCACATATTCATTGTTTATTCCCCTTTCTCAGACCCGAAATCTGATTAGTTGGGGGTTTAATCTCTTTTCGGGTTCGGTTTTAGTTTCATCCTGTATTATTTTCTTTCACTCTGTTGCAACGGAGTAAAATGTTTTTGTTTTGTGTAGGACCTTTTTCAGGGGAGTTTACCCTTGGCACAATGGTTTAGCCTTTGGATCATAGCCCCATACCCTTGGGGTTGTAATTTATGTAATTAATCCTTTTTGGTGATTTTGAATAGAAGGAACGACTCTTGCATTAGCAAAAAATAAGAAATCAATTTACTAACATGATTGCAAAAGGATCAGCCTAAAAACCAGCTTGCTAGAAGGAAGATCAAATTCTAATAAAATGGGAATGTTTCTTGATGTTTACATGTGTTAACTGTCACCAAGAATAAGCAGGTTCAAGTGCAGGAACCAAGCCCTTATCCAAGTTTGGGATAGCTGGCATGAAAATTTCAATTCAAGCAACACTCAATTCCTACTGCATTTATTTTTTGGTTCAACACTATTCAGGTAGATTTCAAGTAAAATTTTGCCCTTCTTCTATTCACATTTTCGTAAAATTCCCTCTATTTTTCTTCTTTTTATCCCATAAAGTTTACCACCCCTTTCTTCACATGGAAACTGTCCCTATCCAATTTTGTTCTTCCCTCTTTTTCCCTTGAATTTTTTTTCCCAGATCCCTTTTTTGGTATGTCCCTCTTGGTAGTCTCACTCTTGAATTCCCTATCATAATTTCCTTCCCATTATGAAAATTTATCCCCTTTCCCACTTCTTTTCTCCCTCATGGATCATATTGCATAATCTAATTCAAGCTTACGAAGCAGATCAAAAGGCATGTATTGATACAAAAAAGTTGGCAAATAAAACCTCATTTATGATTCAGCAAATCCTTCAGAATCAAGCCTATGAATTTTATCAGAAATTCTTTTTGGCCATAATATCCCTAGTGCAGGTATATGTGTTTAGTGCATGAATGTTCAGTGCAAGAATGTTCGGTGCAAGACTGTTCGAGTGCGGAAATATTCAGTGCAGGAATTCACACTGTTGAGCACTCCCGAATACAAAACTACATGTCCTTGTGCACGAACAATGGTCTTTAGTGCAAAAATTTGAAATATGGTGTAGGAATATGTGGTGCAAGAATTCACATCTGGAAAGCTTATTCTTGTTTCATGAAAATCGTGTGTAAGCAGAATGACTACACAATTTTTAGATTGATAGCATTCACTAATTTTCTATTATGATCAAGTTTTGTTTTATCATCTGCTAAAATAGGAAGGAAATCTTTTGAGTACAGGGATAGTCAAGTTATGAATTTTTTTTTTTTTAAAGTACCATGTACACCTTGTGTGAAATAATGAAGTGATTATGGGATGTGCACGATTTAACCCATTATCCCATACTTCCTTTTTGAAAAAAATCTCGTTACCTATTAATGACGACCCGACCTCACACCATACTGCGCATGACAGTCATATTAATCATGGCACCTTAACCGTTGCCTTCACTAATGATTATCTTTGCTTGTACCATAACCTATCTGTATCGCATCTGTCCTAAGGTCTAGATTTAATGATGGAGCGTAACCGTTAGGAGGTGGCCAATATAGTGGCAGTCGGATAGCTCAGCTATTACAAGGTTTGTTTGAGATAGAGCTCCTAAATCCTGACCATGTGATCTCTCTAAAAAGTTTTAGACAAAGTTTAATGAATTGAGGATGGCACCCATGAGAATTGAACCCTGTTTCGTGAAAGAGTTAGAGCAAACGGCCGAATACTAGAACAATCTTCCATTGTTGCAAGAATATGGGTTCCTCCCATTTCTGCTAAAATTTAATGGTTTTCACTCGGTCATAGCGTTAGAGTTTGCTCGTACCTTTGATGGGAGTTGAGCCAAGGTATGATCACTAGAATTTGAAGTAACAAAACAGTCTATATCACAATCCACAAGATTAACAACAGAAGGTGAATAGTGATTCAAAAAGGAGAAGATCGAGAAGAAAAGTGGCATCGGTTGGTGGTCGACAAAAAACAAAAAGTGGATTGGAAGAAAGGACTGCCACATAGTGCCATGCAAGGAATATGGAAAGAAATGTTGTACATATTACAAAAGTTCCTCACCTGCGAGGGTCGCTACTCATTGACCTTCTTGTACCATATCCGGCTATTGCTACATTTTGAGTCGGGTAAACTTATCAATTTCCACTATTTTCTACTAAGAATCTTAGAGAAAATGTCAAAATGAGTTCAGGGAGGTAAGACGATCCAAGTCGCATGCAAGTTACACCATCATGGGTTGATTGCAATTTTAGTTAAGAAGGAATTGGAGGTCAAGAATATGACCTGGGAAGTATTTTTGAATGAGTTATAGAAAGCAAGTGCAGGGAAATCCTCTAGCAAGAAGAGTTCAAGCAAGAAGGGGAAGCCTAAAACCCTAACCCTACGCCTTACCAAGACTAAGAACAAAGAAGAGTTATTGCAGGCAGAGGAGCGAAAGCTCGTTGTTGAAACCCCACCTACATAAAAAAGGAGGACCTGAAGCTCAGTCAAGAGGACTGCCTCCTTGAAGGAAGCCCACATTTAATCGACTTCCCCAATCAATTTAGACGACTCCCAACCTCCTTCACCAGTCGCAGACAACCTTACAGTGCTTGTAGATGTTGTGGCTCATACAATGATTAGCGAGGGGGATATTGATGAAGAACACATCACCCCCTTGTTGGTTTTTCTTGGAAAAATGAAGAAAAATAAAATGACGTTGACACCTAGTGCAAGTGCAGGTAAAGGCCCGACAGAGGATCCAATGGATGTTAAAGTGCAGGGTACTAAAACCCTTCATGACATTGAAATATAGGAGGTTAATGACGAGGGTGATTGATCTGAATTTGAAACTACTTGTAAATGCTTAGCAAGGTATTCAATTCAGTAAACATACATGTTAAGAGGTGTATGTCTTTTCTTTTGTTTATGTGTTTGAACTTGATTTGTTTCAGCTGATATTAGACATATATATCAGACATATAAGGCGGCAAATAAGCCTCACACATAACAACAAATTTAATAAGGATTTCACCCCAATCTCGTGGGCTACGTCTCCTATGAGCTCTAGTCAACTAGACTTGGCTCTTTGGGATTATGGCTTCAATTCTTTTACAAGTTCCACACTCAACTCCAAAAGGTTACTGACTGGACCTATGGGTTTAGAAAAACCATATACATCCCTGTCATGGCTGTCCTCTTTGTGCAGGCAGATCTAGGCTCCCTTGGACTTGATTCCTTCAGTAGGTGCACTAAGCTTCCCTGAGCTTCTTAATGGCACAAACTCCTTCAGAATGCTTCAAATTTCTCTGAAACCTCTGCTACTGTCTCCAACACATATCTGACATAAACAAATGACTGTTCATTTGCTCAAAATGAGCATTGCATCCCCAATCTAGGCCTTCTCCCATGGATGGCTCTGGGCTGCCTGAAACTTCTCTTCAATATCTTGGCCTTTAGAAGTCTCCAAATTATTCTGAAAACACCTTCATTGGATTTAGATGGTTCCTTACAGTAGAAATGGGCTTTTGTTTCACCTCAAATAGATGAACCTAGCTCAGCACAACTCAATCACTGGCCCTGAAAGCTTCCCTGAAGCTAAACAGTGAGAAGAATGCCTCAACAGGAAAAACGAGCTATAGAAATGGATTCAGAACACTGAAATCCTTCAAGAATGACCTTCGTTCCACATTCAATGGCTACACACTTCCCAATGCAGCTCCCAAACTGATATGGCCCTAGTGGCTCCTGGAACTTCCATGAAGCAAAAACACCTGCAAACGACCTCTGATGGTTGTGAAACCTGTGCCAATGGCTTCAGAAGGTCCAAGAGACCCAAAATCAAAAAACAATTCATCCAAAAAGGACTTTCCTAGAGAAAGTTATGGCTCATTGAAGTCTACTACCAGTTTGGCCTAGAATCACTCTAACGAACTGTAGTGGAAGTTCAGCTAGCTCCGCCAATTATGGCGGGACCGCCCAAATTTGGCGATCCGCCAAGAATCCCGCCAAAAAAATGGTTATGGTTTAATGCAACTGGAGTTTTGGTTAAATGCATGTGATCAATTTGTTGGTGGTTTTAGCTGCATTGGAGTTCGCGCCAAGACTTTTAATTAACGGTGACATAACTGTGTTACCCCTGTTGCATCCGCATGTGAACGCAACAAATGCAGTGGCGGTTGCATTTTATATGCCAGCGGTCAGTGTTCTGGCCCACGGTTATGGGCTCGTAGTCATATGTATGGGGGTTGGCCCCCTTGGGGCCCCGCCCAACAAAACCTTAACACTCAAATGAATTTTGTTCCACTTCCATAACACGACCCTCCTATGTAGCGCGTTGGTAAGGCGGAGTAATCGGCCACTGAGGTCGTGGATTCAAACCACAATTCGACCAAAACTTTAAACATGCGCCTAAACTGTTGATGTCACCTTGGCCACGTGGTGGCTTCCGGGCCTACCACATGGCAGCCTGCCATTTGTTGCCCAGAACAGAATATTCCAAAGAATATTTTATGGAATATTCTATTTTGAATATTTTTTGAAAAAATTCAAAATTTCAATGTTATTGGGCAATTTTTCTTTTTAGCATAACTTTCTCATACGACGACCGTTTTTTCGAACCGTTTGTGGCATCGGAATCAGGAGGACGAGCTCTATCTGGTCATTCAGGTTCAAACCAGTTCTGAGCATTTTAATTTTTGACCATTTTACGACACTTGGTCCTAAGCTCCTGATCAGTGATATCGACCTCGATGATTCTAGCTGCACTGTTCTGGAATCAACTGTCGAGAAAACTCCTGCACAAGAAGAATTTGTTATGGAAGACCCCACTCTCCACCTAAACAGTCAGTCATAAGAGCTTAAGCAACGTATCTATGGGTTGGAGGTACTGAAACAAACTTTGAAAGAACAAGGGATAGTGCAGAAATAGAAGAACATAGAGTTGGAAGGAGAAGTGAAGGAGCAAAAATGCCAAGTGAAGATATGGAAATTCTGAGCATCAAAGTGCTATGGTCGTCTCAGAAAGGTGACCAAATGACTCAAGAAGGATCAATGCAAGAAGAGGAAGACAATGAAAGCATGAATTAGCATACAAATACCTGACTGAAAGAAGGCTCCCTTGTTTTGGTTTTTTAGCAGCAGGTAAAGGTTGTGTGAGGACACACAATAAAATAGGGATGGGAGGATGTTGGTAGGTTGAAGTGTCTTATTTTTTAACCTCTATTCTACTCTAGACACATGACTTAAACCTCTGTTTTAACCTAAGAACCTATTCGTTCCTGTACCTTTCTTTGAAATCATGCACATTCTTGCACTGTCTTTGTATTTTCACATTTAAAGGCTTGTCATGGACTTAATTACTTATTTATGGATTTTATACCTTTAATTATCCCTGCTACTAATATTTGTCTTTCCTAAAGTATTTGATAAACAAATATATTATTCGTTGTGATAGAATGGTCGAGTGCAGGTAGGATTCCTACACTAGCTGGCGGATTCCTGCACTCCCATGACAGCTCACCAATCGACGTGTATCTTTAGTAAAGGATCATTTGATCTCAAGTTGGGCTTAGAGCAGGATAGAAATCAACGGATTGAAGATCAGGACCTCGACCAGATATCTTAGATTAGTATTTTGTAAACAACTCAAAGGCTTAGTTAAGCTACTATTATGATTTCATTACGACCGTAGCCCTGAAGGCTTGTATATTATGTAAAACTCTTATAGGAATTAGGAGCGATGCTATGGTTAAATTTTGCTAAGAGATTGTAATTATTTTGGAGTATCGCCTCTCTGGGCTAGATCACAGATCCAAGGTGTATTTTTGCTTCTAAAAGTAATATAAAGGAATGCGTCAGTACACAGCTTCATTTTCCATTTGCGTTGTGATGAATCTTTGACCGACTACGTTTCTCGATTTCATAACAAGAAAATGAGCTAGTTGGCTAGGGCCCAGCCAACCTAGCTCATTCTCCCTTTCTTTAAAGGTGTGTTAATTTAATTTAAAGTGTAGGTGTGAATTTGTTATTTACTTTGATTTTCCTCACAAGTTATAGATTTTATTTCATTTACAGTTATTGTGTTACAGATCCATGATGTTCAGGCTTAGAATTATTTGATTTCAATTTCCATAACCTTCCCTTTATAATGCTTGATTTCATTTATACAAGATTGGTACAAGCACACTACCTGTACTAGTGCATTTCTGGTTCTGCAAGTTGATTTCATTGGTTTAGTTTCGCACGTCTTTTACTCCTTTCCTTTCGCAAAAGTTCTTTATTCCTTCCTGCAAGATTGATTTTTGTTTCTAAACTAAGGGCATTATTAATATCTGAGGTTTCACTTAAGATTTAATTGTGTTGTGATGAATATGGAACAAAGGTTGTAGTAACTGATAGGTATGTGCTTGCACTGAACACTTTCAAAGAAAGGATTCAATTTCATGATTAAGTATTATATGAACCTTCTGAGTTAAAACATTAAAAAGAAGATCTAAATTATATGCACAACTATCTCAAAAAAAGCCTGTTTACACAACCAGATAATTTCTGTAATTATATATAAGAGTTTTTTGTTTTAAAGAAAGATTTACTTTAACTTTTGAAAATAATTTCCTGTCTAGAATCTAAGTCTGGTTGAAGTATCTTTCTACTTGTGAGGATTTACTTTCAAATTATTTTTTCTTTGCACTCTATTACACTTAACACACTTTTTATTTTTCGAAAGTAATCTAGAAAACAAGTGCAGAAATATTGATTGTCTGGTGTAGGAACCTCAAATACGGTACAAGATCATAGTGTTCTAGCCTGGAGACTTAGAACTCCTATACAAAGGTTAGAACTTCAGTACAAGTACAAAACATCCTTTGAGTATATAAAACTCATTCTAGTGCAGGCACAATGTTCTGGTATAGGAACGTTGTTGTAGTACAGGAATAACAATTTAGTGCAGGAAATAATATATTTAGAGAAGACAGATACAATGAATAACTTATTTATAACATTGTCTCACTGAAGGTAGATAAAAAGGGTCATTTCAGTAGTTAATATTGTTCACAATGAATTAAGAATCCATTTTAGTTTCTGCAAAAGTACTTTTCATTTATTCCAGCACCAAACTTTCTTTGAGTATCAATTTCTGCTTTATCATCATTTTTCTTTCAATTCTGTAAATTTGTGATTTAAGAAGTAGGAATGGAATTAGGAAAAGTTTGTATCATTTCTGGCATTTCCTGTGCTTCACCTCTAAGTGTATGAAACCCCCGGGTTGACAATTAAGTGTTGAAGGAGTCTGTTGAATTTTGATTCCTGCACCCAACAATACGACTCAAGTTCAAATATATAGATTAGATTATGACACATTGATATTTAAAGAGTATTTTGATAATTTCAATGAATGTAAACCAAAAGCTATCAAATGATATATCAAGTAACTAGCCATTTTCCAACTAACCAAAATTATATTTTCCCTCAAATTTACTCTATAATGATTTATAAAATATAAATATATAAAATAGATTGAAATTACTAACAAACAATATAGACTTTGTCTTAGTAAAAATAATATTAAATCATTCTCTCAAAACTTTAAAAAATTACCATAGAACTCTAAACTTAAACATAAATATGTATGACACATAAAAATATTCCCAATATTTTTATTCAAAACTAAAAAATCTAACCCCTCACATGTTAACAATAAATTTCCTTCTATAAAGTTATAAAGTTGACTCTATAATAAGCCCTCATTTAAATGAGTTCACTAGATCCATAGTCTAAATGAGTTCAAAAGTCCCAATACTCTAAAATACTTAAAACATAATAAACCAGAATGAACACTTTCCCATAGTTTTGAGTGAGAAGCCCCTTATTAGATATTTGTATTTCACAAAAATTAACAAAATCACTTTGTATGTCCTAAATATTTAGTTAATGTTAATGCAAGTTATGAAGAAAGGCTAACTCAAAATTTCTTAATATATTTCTAATCATAAATAAAAAGGCCAAATAACATTAATTAGGTACTTCTCATTCTTTGATTACAGATTTTGTATATTTTAAATATAGATTAACAAAAAATCAAATAATTACCAATTGCAATAGTAATATCATATTATAATACAAAACTATAATTTTATTATAATCATAACTTGTTTATAATAAAAACATATAATAAGGCCACAAGTCATATATTTTAAATATATAATTTTTGTCTAATCTTTGTATGATTTAATCATTGCATTGAAAGGCGTTTTACAATTTAGTGTGGGAAAGATGGTGAGGCTTACTAAAATTATGTCAATATTTTTGAAATATTAGCTTAGCTTTACTACACAACATATATATCTATGTGTGTGTGTGTGTGTGCGCGTGCATATATAGATTTATACATACAAACTTCTATTCTACATAGTCCATAAGAATATGTCATTTCTATCCTAAATTTTATAATAAAATGATCATAAAATATTATTAAAAATCTAGAGACTCAAAGAATTGTCTATAATTAATTTTACTCAAAAATAGTAATGACTTAAAGAGTCAGAATTTACATTGGTCATAAGAACTATATAACTCTATTCCAAAAGTATGGTTGTCCAACTATTCTTCCTTATATGAAATCATAAAATATATCTTATTTACAATAAAATAATACTATTTTTCTTTGTTCTTTTGAACTTCATTTATTTTTGCTCTTGCAAAATCAAAACTTTACATATTTTTTATCCTTTTAGATATTACCTCTTTTTTCAATTTTAAACCATTTATACTATACAAATAAATATATAGTTTGAAAAAAATATATTAATATTAACAATAAGTAGTGAGTAAAATAAGATAACATAAACCAATAGAAAAAGGTGACCATGTTTATATGATTTATATTAGGGACTCTGTTTATTTACTCTTAGTGTGTTATTATTTTTTTTTGGATATTTTATATTATATAGTTGAGAATGAAATCAACCAAGGATAGTCATATTTTGTTGGTTTTTTTTCCTTATAATTTTGAATTTCCAAGGTAGACTCTTGCATCCATTAGGCTTTATGCTTCTAATTAAGGATTTTTTGGGGGATAAATTCATAAAACTTAATATCTTCTTGAGAGATGAAAATTTCAAAACTTTATATATTGGTCACAATCAAGGGTTTAAAACTTTAATTAAAAAAATTGAATCAATGGTTTATGCAGTCCCTTAGTGGAGGGCTTAAGACCATTAAATTTTTTGAACCAAAAGCTCTTTTGAACTACCACCACAATGATCCAGGTGGATGTTGGTGGCCACCCACCTATCCCATTTGGACCCCCACGACTATATCTTTCAGTTTCCATAATTGTAGCACAATTTACTATTTTTAGCAGTTTTTTGGGTCCTGAACTTTCGGAGCTGTTTTGAGGCCCTAAACGACGTCTTTTGGGAAATCTGGGATCAACATGGGTCTATAGATTGATGTTGCTCTTCCCAAAGTTATAGTTCTCGGATAGATCTTTCTAATGAGCTATTGTACGCGTCAAACAGAGATTGAGTGCCAAAGTTACGACCCCGGGAAATTGATGTACCAATTTACCCAAACGGGGCCCACAATTTGGCATTTCATCTTCTAGGGTTAGGTTTTGGGATGTTAAGGGTTTTCCATTGTTTCTCAACAATAAATAGGCCTTCGAGCCTCATTGTAACACAGTTCAGAGACATGTAGCCGCCACATCTCTTCTCGAAGATAAGCTACCATCGCCTTAGCTGGTTTCTTTCCATTTCTATTTGTAAGCATATTTCAATATTTTACAGTAATGAAATGAAGTATTATTTCCACTGCATATCTGTATTTATGGTTATCTCTGTAATTTGTTGCATTCCTCTTTAAATCTGGATCAGTGGAATCAGAGCGGTCTGCTTTTTCTCTGTTTTTCTTTGCATGTCCCCAACGAGGTCAAGATATAAGGAGTTAGGTCTTGTACTGGTCGAACCTTTACATGACCAGCCTCGCAAGTCCCGACGGCCTCCCATGGTGGATGAAAAGAAAGACGAGGGGGCAGGAGATCCTATCAAAATCTTACTCGAAGAAGCCCTCGAGCAGCAAAGGAACGCGATGATGGATAGCTTTCCGCAGATCCTTCAGCGGCTACCTAGAGGCAACGCATCAGCTTCCAACAGCTACTCTGGAAATGCCACACTGTTTAAGGTACAAGTTAATTTTGAATTCCCCATCTTCGAGGGTCAAATAGATGCAGATGTCATATATAAATGGTTAAATCTGCTAGATGGGTATTTTTCTGTTCATGAATATTCAATTCGGGAAAATATTGTTTTCACTCTTCTCAAAGCAGCCCCCCATGTCAAGGACTGGTGGGAAACCTACTGCGAGTAGAAGAATGAAAGTACGGGCTCACTATTTTCAGCCGCACCCACTTGGGATTCATTTCGAGATGTTGTCAAGGAGCAGTACTACCCTGTCAAAAGCTATGAGGACAAATACATCAAATGGACCACACTGCGGTAGGGAAGGGACCAAGATGTGCCGAAGTTCACAAACATTTTTCATACCCTTCGCACACAGTTGGGTATCAAGGACTCTGAGCTGCATTTGGTACTCAAATACCGCGGCTGCCTACACAGATACATCCAGGAAGAGATGGAGTTCTTGAACATCTCCTTGCTTAGCACGGCGTACCGATACGCTATCAAAATCGAGCAAAAGTTCAAACAGAAGAAGTGAGACTTTGGATCTGCAAATCCGAAACCCAAAGGACAAAGCCAAGGCGGGGTGACCCAAGACAACCCATCGAAGTCGCAAGAAAAGAACAACACCCCGAAACCGAAGAAGGACACAACAAAATGGTGTGAGTTCCACAAGAGTCCCACTCATAACACAAGTGAGTGTCAGACCAAGTAGTCACTGGTGGCCGAGTTGAAGGCTTCAGAATCAGATGCATGTTCTGACCTTGAGTCAGAACCCGTCAAGGGGAATGTCAAAGGGAAGTAGATCATTGATGTTGAGCCCAGTGTCACTGTCACCACTGCCAAGATCTAGAAGAATGAGCCCGAAGATCCAGAGGAGGGGGAATGTCTTTTCCACTCACAGATGTGGGTGAAGGGTTCGCCGCTGCAATTCATTGTCGATAATGGTACCCAAAAGAACGTTATTTCAGCAGAGGTTGTGAAGCGGTTAGGCCTACCAACTACACCCGCAACCGTACAGTATCGGGTGGCTTCATGAAGGACGAGATCTCAAATTCCACCAGCAATGCCGCCTTCCCTACAACATCAAGCCCTTCACAAACGAGGTATTGTGTGATGTTACACCTCTGGATGTTTGTGATGTACTATTAGGCCAGCCATACTTGTTGAGGACATGTTGTGTATGAGTAAAGGCCTCGCGCTGTCATTATTTCTTTGGGTGATTCATTATAGAGGATACCGGAGGTAGCCCCACCTACCGCCACCTCTTTGATCACTACTAAGAAAGGTAGCAAGCTCATCTCCCAAACTAAGAAATTCATCTGTCTGGTTCGCTCCCAAAGTAAGGGGAAGATCGTCACCACATCCATGACCCTCGCGAAGGGTTCATCCACGCTGCAGTAGCAACATAGGGATACGGTCATGAAAGAACATAGGAACAACTTCTCCTCACCTATAAGGGTACCACACAAGCTTTAGGTGGGAAATAAAGTCTGGTTACATCTGCAGAAAGAACGCCTTACAAGAGCCCATCAGAAGCTCCGACCACACCGACATGGTCCTTACACCATTACCAAGGCTGTGGGAAATAATGCTTTGGAGCACAACATTCCTCCATTCCTTCTCTTGCACCGAGTGTTCAATGTGGACCGTCGCCAACCATGCTTCCCACCATTATTGGACACATCGGAGATTGCAAAACAGCGCAGCAGAAGCTTCCTCATCTCAAGGGGAAACTCAACGCAATGGGGACCATTACTTCCTAAGGGGGGAGGAATGATCCAGGTGGATGTTGGTGGCCACCCACCTATCCCATTTGGACCCCCACGACTGTATCTTTTAGTTTTTCAGTTTCCGTAATTGTAGCACAATTTACTATTTTTAGCAGTTTTTGGGTCTTGAACTTCCAGAGCCGTTTTGAGGCCCTAAACAATGTTTTTTGGGAAATATGGGAGCAACATGGGTCCACATGGGTCCATGGACCAATGTTTCTCTTCTCAAAATTCTAGTTCTCAAATAGATCTTTCTAACGAGCTATTGTACGCATCAAACGGAGATTGAGTGCCAAAGTTACGACCCCAGGAAATTGATGTACCAATTTACCCAAACGGGGCCCACAATTTGGTGTTTCATATTCTAGGGTTAGGTTTTGGGATGTTAATGGTTTTCCATTGTTTCTCAATAATAAATAAGCCTTCGAGCCTCATTGTAACACAGTTCAGAGGCATGTAGCTGCCACATCTCTTCTCAGAGATAAGCTACCATCGCCCTAGCTGGTTTCTTTCCATTTCTGTTTGTAAGCATACTTCAGTATTTTACAATAATGAAATGAAGTATTATTTCCGCTGCACATCCGTATTTATGGTTATCTCTGTAATTTGTTGCGTTCATGTTTAAATGCGGATCACACGGATACATCCATTGGTGAAGCAATATGAGTAGTACTAGCCCAAAATCCTTGTAATCTCACAATAATGAATCGTGTGCTACAGATACCATCAAATCAAAAAGCGAAAGAGGGATCAAAATCTATTATAAGTAGGACAAGTAAAATCATGGTTATTTTTCATGCTAGAATGGAGATGCATATGTCATATCATACAAGAAATATATAAATTCCTTTTCATTTATGATGTTGTGCACTGGAAGCTTGTCTTAGGAAGATGAAGCACAAAAAATTGAACCTATGGTATGGTAAAAGGAACACTCAGAAACTAGAGTTTGAACTGCAAGCAACATATCCATCATATAGAACTTATTTTGATCCCAGTCTAATCATGGAATTCATTTGCTTACCATCTATTAATCCACCCTCATAGTATTAAATAAAATATCGCGCTCATGCTTTTTCTTCTAAAACTCATTTATCGTAAGGAAATCAATCCATTTGCAAAGCAGTCAATAAAAATAATGGTTTTCATGCAACAAATTTCCCTCAATGACTTCAAAGGAATTTGGTACTACTGCAACAACATGTTCTACCTAAGGCATCTATAATAATGTCAAACAAAGATCATGGAACGAGCACTAAAACAAAACTTTATTTTAATATCATCATCACCATGTATAAAATGTCTTCCTTCAAAAGGGTTTCCTTGAAATAATTGATTATGGTCATCAATAGAGTGGGATTTGAAGCCTTGGTAAAAAAATTCGTTGTTTCTATCTTGTAAGAAAATTTACCCCTCATTTTTTACTACCTTCCTCTAATACATATACAAAATTGGCATTAAATGATCACGTAGAGAGATTTGTTTTTTTGATAAATCACATTAAAATGTTATAACATTAAAAATAAAGCGAGAACGCAAGATTTCAAGCTCCAAACGAGCAAGCATCCATGTATTTCAAGCGGACTTCAAGCAGAAACGGGCAGGCATCCACGACTTTTCTTAAATAGATTTCATGCAAAAATTGTAAGGTAAGAAAAATTATGATTCGATAACCTCTAATTTAAACAGAGAGAAGATGACTTACAAGTGAACTCTATTGCAGGTTACCATCGTTGGAGAGCAAGTGAACGCTGTTGCAGGTTTCCAGTCGCTTCTGCAGAGAGATCGAACCATGTTTTAGTCACTAAGTAGGTGGGAGTAAACAACTTAGAGGTTAATGGAGGACATAAAAGCACTTACCTATAGCAGACACTGGGTACTATTCATTGCGAAGGAAAATGTTCCTAAGAACTTACGTCAATATCACGGTTAAGTTCCTTCAATATTGCAGGCATAAAGGCATAAACGAGAAGTCAATTCCTGAACTCTATGGATATTGCAGGTTTTGAATGCAGAGGGGCATTGGATAACAATGAGGTGTGTTTCGGCAAAGTCACTAGCATCGAGCTTGAACCACGTTTGAGCGGGAGGGTAGGTGGGAGTAAACAACTGAGTTGTTGATGGAGTTAGGCGATCATCGATGTATCTTTGCATTCAATTTCACCATCTTTTCACAGTACAAAATGCAGAGGGATGCCATGGGATGTGAATCCATGAGGGATGGGGATGGGTCGATGCTTGGGTCGATTGCCTTAAATGGGGACAGATGTACTTAAGGAGCATTAATGGATTAATAACTACATATATATTGGTTTACGTGAAAATGAGGTGTTCATAAGTGAAGACACTATGCCACCTATACACAAGTTGAAGTACTAGAATGAACAATGATGGTTGAGTCTTACATCTACAACTACTTACCCATTTGGCAACATGCCACTTTAATGATGCAACTATGTTTGCTCAACTCTAAGTACTAGAATATGCAGAGATGGTTGAGTTCGAGACCTATAACGAATTACACATTTAATGACAATTACATCACATCCTCCTCCATCACATCTACCCACCATACATCCATTGTTACATAGCCTAATAAATAATTCTTTGGGCTCTATTCAATTGATCCTTTATTTGTTATTCATGGACCATCCAAGGAGAACTCTCATAGCTTCAAGCAACATAACCATCTCAATTTACTTTGACATCCCCTTTCCACTGATTCACTATATGCTAATTTATTTCCTTAATACAATTAAAATTTATACAAGTAAGCTATTTTTTTCATAGCAAATCCTTAACCACTACTCTATATATACAACCACTTACACATTTAACAACACACACACACATATATATATATATCACATGCTTCCTCCACCATATACTCCCACCATAAATCCATTATAACTTAACCTAATAAAAAATTCTTTTAGTAAATTATTCATAAATAAAATCTTTTATAATTATTCATTAAATCATCTCACTTCACTCTACTATTCCCATTTTTTTACTTAAAAATTTACAAATTTATTTAAAACTTATACAAATAACTTCTCTTGACAAAACCTTCCCCACCTATTATTTATACAAAAATTTCCGTTACACTTTCCAACTTAATATTTCTTATAACACAAAATTTTCCCAAATTAAGATCTCTTACCAAACAAAATTTCCACAAAATTTCCACTCACTTTCATATCTCTTATAATACAAAATTTCCCTTAACACCCCCGGTCGGCCCCACCCCTCCCGGCTTTGATTTTGATAAAAACTTTCCACTCACTTTCATATCTCTTATAAAACAAAATTTCCCATAACTCCCCCGCCCCGGTTGATTGTGATAAAAACCAAAACCCATTTTTTGTAACGAGTTGTTTATAATGCGATTTTTTGGAGATTTTGGTGATAGAATTCGGCGGAAAAATTTGACGTTAAATCTTGATTTGTATTATTTAAAATAGTTTTTTAACTGTATATTTGGATTCAGCACCTGAAAAACCTCTGGGACATTTTGATTGTGCAGAAACTAGTTATCAAACTTGCGATTCCAATAAATTGCTACTGGATTTTGACAAAAAAAAACCGCCGAAAAATCCTCAAAAAAATCGCATTATAGACAACTCCCTTTTTTAATATCAAGTGGGACCTTTTCGCACATGGTTGAATGAAACTCGTGAGCTGTGTTACGCACAACCTCACTAACTAAATTGAATAATGGTCCCAATCCCTGCAAGTGGTGTTGCAACTTGCCAATAACAATTCCTTAGAGTACCCACATGAACGCACATCACATTTTAAACCTGTCTGCTGGTGACCAAACATAAAGAATCTTAAGGCGGTCTGCCTCCATCATATTCTTATCTGGATTTATCTCCCTCGGCTTCAACATCTTTGCATTTGTCCGCCTGCATAGGCCTGCGCCTCATTTTCCTGTCATCAATGGCACGCCCCTCTATCAGAATAACACTGCTCGGCTTCTTCCTCCTCGGCCTTTCTATTCAGCTTCGGCTTTTAATACCAGTTAAGGTTTGTTGATAAACAGTCGTGGCCCTGATGTCAAGAACATTTTACCCTCCCATCTCTACAGTCTCCTGGTAGAACGTGGATAGCGAGTTCGCCCAAATTGGTGGTGGGACGCAACATTCCTTCTCAAATAGAAGGGGCTATTAAATTAGCCGCAGTCCACATGGCCATTTTTTATAAGAACTATGCTCAATCGCGTTGGTGTTTGGATGAACTTGAGTCCATGGTGAAGCCAATGGCTCCCATTATTCCAGTATTTTACTCCATGGTGAAGCCAAGGGCTCGTGTCATTCCTGTATTTTACAAAGTCAAACCACATCTACTACCAAGATTTGTAAATTTGGGAGGTCAATTTATAATGGCAGTTGATTAACTGTCATATTATCATTCAAAGTGTTTGGAGCACTTCTCTGAGAAGAGCAGTCTGAAGGACTTTAGCATATACTAACCGTCAAAAACAAGGCCATTATTCTGGACATTGCATGCTTTCTCATAGGAAAAGACAGAGATATGGCGATAAGTATCTGGGCTACAAGTGTATGTTGGAAGGGAATATAGAAAATATTATAAAATTGTAGTCATGTTAGAGATTTGGGAAGAACTATTGGCGATAAAAGATCAATGCGCAATGTTTTTTTGGGCAGCAGACAACTAGCAACATTTAGTCATCATTTCTTGGAGCGATCTTGATGGGTAAGTGCTTCAATCATTTCAACCTTTGCCGGTCTTTTAAAGAATCTTTCAAGTTTGTTCATTCCAAGAATAATAGATCTGCGTAGTGTATATTTTTTTCTCAACGAACAGATAATAACTGAAAGAATGATAGATCTGTATATTTTTTAAGTTTGTTCACTTCAAAGATTGAATGATAGATCTGTATGTTTTTCTTCAATGAACAGATTATAACCGATGTTCGGGGGAATTAAGATGGTCGGAACCTTAAATATCCAACATTCGGTAGGCATGGGGATGAGTTCTGAAAAATGGCAGTAGGAAAAATGGAGAAATTAAGTGTTCGGGATCTGTTTGAGGCATCTTCTCGGTGTTTTCCAGTTCCATGTTTTGGGGAACTTGGGTTTTGTTGCAGCTGAAAATGGGTTTCAGATGTAAACATTGTCAAAGAAATACATATTGTAGCCAAGTATGCAATGGGTTCAAGATGGTTTTCAGATGTAAACATTGTCAAAGAAATACATATTGTAGCCAAATATGCAATGGTATCATGATCCATGGTTGTCAATTCAAACTAAGGTTATCATTATTTACTTATTGTTTGTGTCTTGCTACACCACTCATGTCAAGTAGCATATAAATGGTAGAACTCCAGACTGTAACTGGGAGGTTTTGTTTTATTACAGATTCGGTGATCGGCTACAGAATATGTAGACTGTTATATGCATCAGTATGGATTTTTTTATTTAAATGCTTTGGGTTTGAAAGTGATATTAGCTTGAGCATTGATCTGGAAATAACCAATGCCTAACTTCTGAAAATTACAAACATAAGTTGTAAAACAACACTTTTGAAAAATTCACAAAATTCTAATCCATGTATAAACACCATATAAACAGCCCCAAAATTTTACTGGTTTTTGAGAATTTCACCCATATAGTTTTATATAGTGTATTGTTAAAAAAATTGCACATGCTAGAAGGTTGAAAGGTTGTGAGCCTCTCTGGGAGTAGATAAATTGCCACCTGACAAATTTCGAAAAAGGCCAGTAAGGGTATTGAGACTCTTTATTAAAAATGCCCACCAATATTGTTGAGGATGACAGTGATAGGATGGATAGGTTTGTTCCAATACAGAGAAACTAATACTGAATGATATCTGTTAATAATTTTGAAGGTTAATTCAAGGGTGGTTTGTTTTAAAATAAGGTATTTCTAATACTATTGTTGGTTGTTGGTTGTTTTGGTATTTCAGATTTTTTTGTGTTTCAATTTAACTGGTTCAAATAGATATTTTCTTTTTCCATGACGAAGCTAGTTGTTAGAATCATGAAACACCAAGAGAAGTGGTGGTGTCTAAAGATACAGTTGCTTGCGATCTCACTGTCCCCAGGACAAATTTGGCATGGAGTCTTTCCACCTTTAAATAGGCCACATTAGAGATGAATACCTTCTGCAAAACCATGGGTTCTCACAAACCAAAAGCCCAAAAACCACTGGTAACTTGATCAAGTCAAGTTTACCTGAACCACAATAACAATCCACAGCTTGAACCGAACTAACGATCCACAGCTTAAACTTGACTGGGGGAAATTACCCTAGTCCCAATCATTCCCAATCATTCATCAACCATCTCACCTAAGATCTCACATTCCCCCCTCAAGCTAGGATACTAGTGCACCTGCCACCTGGTACCTATTCAAGTGGTCCATTCTACAACTTAATGACTCCATGTGCCATTGCACTACGTTTATGCCTAATCAAACTCTTAAAACCTTACAACAATCCATGCTCCCACACAATATGTATGGCTGAACAACAGGTCTTACAACTTTGAGAAATATACCTGCCGTGGACCAAATCTTTTAGAGGGTTCACACACTACTGATGTTATCACACCAGTAAGCCTCTCATTACACACGGGCTCTTTAGCTATTTTCTTACTTCAGAAATCTTGAAAATTATCACATAATTTAATTGGTGTGAACTAAGTTGGAATCATGTAAATACAATAAATTGGAATTTAAAGATGTTAGATTCTCATGAGATATTTTAGATATCTTTTTTTTCTTACCATATATCTTAGAAATTTTATTTTTCTTGGGAGTAGTCCAATAATTGGGACTGACCGTCATAATATTTATTAACCCTAACATGTAATCGGAAGCTTTGCTGATAAAAATTGGAAGTTATAATAACAGCCCAGAAGATTGACCTGTGCTACTGTTTCTACTTTTATTAGTTACTTATCTTTAATGTATTTGTCTATATTTTATATGACATTTCGATTGGTTCCAACACAAATTTTCCTGTATCTGGCTCTAACATTTAACATGAGATGTAGTCTGAACAATGATGGGTCTTCTAGACTTTTCTCAAATCTCAAAGAAATCTGTTCCACAAAACTTACTCCATTGTCCTTACGCAGAGTCTGAAATCTAATCCATCCTTCTTGCCTCAGGTCTGGGCTTCTTTTTTAACTTAAAATGTCTATTCATGTAAGAGTCAACATTCCATATAATCTTCAACTATTTGATTTTTGAAATAGTAATTTGTGCAGAAAGTATGAAGCCCTCAACACATTGGATTAGTTGAAAATTGACTTGATTGGTGCCCAGGCAATGCAATTTCTGCCTACAAACTATTTGTAGTTACACGAATCTTCAACTCTTTAGATCCAACTTTTTGGATACACACAAAAAGTCTAATCATTAATTGAATATATCGTAATAAATACTTCGAATATGAATGGATTTTGAAGATCAACGAATTGACTATAATACCAAAAGAAATATCAATGGTGTTTCCAGCAATGGGGATTCAGAAAGAAACTCAGGTATATCTAGTCTCTGGGTTTGCAATGAGCATACTAGTCATGGAGCAACAGATAGGATGCAATATCTATATCTAGGGGTGTTGTATCTGATTGCTGTATCAGGAATCTATCGCTGGTGGATGTTCCCATTACTGATATCTCTGTTGACAGGCCTCTTAGAGCTGGAAAGGCCGATCTACCTTCCAAATGAATTTTATATTATCTGTTAATATTTGAGGCCTGAGAGCAGACCTGAAGTTCTTGGCCTTAAGAAACCTTTTTTTGTCTAAGAGTCCTAAAATCATTTTAATCCAAGAAACTATGCATTCTGTACCTGTCACTATATCCTATTTTCGGAAAATGCTTCCTCAATGGCACATCTCTGCTATTGATGCCGTAGGATTATCTGGTGGACTAGCTGTTTTGTGGGATCCTCAATGGATATGTGCGAAGGCATACAGGTGCATTGCTGGCATTCGTATTTCGGCGCAAGTTAGAGGTTTTAGATGTCCCATTAACATTCTGAACATATATGCTCCATACAGAAACCGATTGGCATTTTGGGATGGTCTATTTGCATCGGAAGTTTTTGATATTGATTCACTGTTGATTGCAGGTGACCTTAATATTATTTTCAGCTCGGATGAATTATGGGGCAAAAGTAAGAAGATGGATCCAAACGCTGCTATGATCAGGAATGAATTTCTTATGAAGAATTTCATTGACATACTTCCGCCCAAAATTCTGTTCACCTGGGACAATGGAAGGAGCGAAGAGGCTTTCATTGCAAAGCGGATAGATAGATTCCTTTTACATGCCACCCTGATAGATGTACTCGGCATGCCATTTTCTTCGGTAGAAAATTGCTTCATATCGGACCACCGGCCGATAGTTCTTGGATGGAAATCTATGGGAATCAGGAAAGGAATCCCCTTTAAATTCAATAGACAATGTCTAGAGGAGCCTGATTTTAGTGACACTGTTGTAAAAGCGTGGAGAGAGTTTGCAGCAAGCGAGCTGGTTCTCATCAGATGAATTTTATAAACAAGATTATCAAAATCCAGAAAATTGTTAAAGAATGGCAGTTTCAGAAAAGACAATCCAATAAAAAAGAACTTCGAGATATCCAAAAGGAACTAGATAATGCTGCAAATTCTACGGATTATGACTCTTTAACTTTTGAAAGGAGACAACGCATCAAGAGTCTCCAAAAAAAGAAACTGCAAATCTTGAAGAAGGAAGAAATTTTCTGGCGCCTGAAAAGCAGGGCTATATGGATGAAAGAAGGCGATAGAAACTCGAAGTTTTTCCATAGATTCGCCAATGCTAGAAGGGTCAAAAACTCAATATGGAAAATTAGTGATGGTAATGGAGGCTATTTATACTCTCAGCAAGATATATCAAAGGAAGCGGTGGCTTATTTCAAAAAGCAATATCAAAGGATGGAATATAGAAGTTTTCAGGATATATTGTGGGGTATAGAAGTTTACCCAGTGATGTTTGATAATGAAAAAAACGATCAGCTATACTAGCCTATTTCAGAGGAGGAATTGATGGCGACCATGAAATCTTTCAGCCGGGACAAGAGCCCTGGACCAGACGGCTGGTCTATAGAATTTCTTATACATTTCTATGAATATTTAAAAGATGATCTGTTAAAGATGGTGGAAGAGATCAGGATAAAGGGGAATATCATCAAACAATTATGCTCCACATACATAGCACTCATACCCAAAAAGCAGGATGCACAGACTTTTCAGGACTATCGGCCGATTTCTTTATGTAATATTTCTTTCAAAATTGTATCAAAGATCATTGCAGAGAGGCTGAAAGGAGTATTATCATAATCATTATCAAAAGAACAGTATGGTTTTCTTAAAGGGAGATGCATCCATGATGTTGTCGCTGGTACACAGGAGGCGTTATTCTCCATCCACTCAAAGAATAGAGAGGCGGTCTTAATCAAAGTAGACCTCAGGAAGGCATATGACTGTTTAGATTGGGGATATATCATGTGTTTACTTGCTAGAATCGGTTTGAGGACCAACATGATCAACTGGATCATGGCTTGTGTCGATCCTGTGGAATACGCTATTATTATAAACGGCATTCCTACCCCTTTTTTCAGTGCAGAGAGGGGTCTGCGCCAAGGATGTTCTCTCTCCCCTCTATTATTTATACTGGCAATGGACTCTCTCAGCTTACATATCCATAAGGTTGTGATCGATCAAGCATGGCGGCCTCTCAAAATATGCAGGAACATTTCACTGACTCATAACCTTTTTGTTGACGATATATTATTATTCGACATGTTTTGCAGGACCACTTGGATGCGCTTTGATAATATTATGGAAAAATTTCAAACGGCTACGGGACTTCAGGTTAACTTGGAAAAATCTATAATATACCATTCTGAACTCAAGTAGGAAGATGTTCATTGGCTATCTAAGCTATTTGGTATAAAAGCCCAACATATCAGCAGTGGCATAAAGTATTTGGGATTCCGGATAAAAGCAAATGGATACTCGAGATCTGATTGGAACTGGATTGTGGACAGATTCTATAGGAGAATCTCTGCTTGGGAGTTTAGATGCCTTTCTTTGGCAGGGAGAATTATATTAGTACAATCCGTTTTGAATCAACTCTCTGTATACTGGGCGCATCTATACCACTTTCCGGTGAGTATCATCAACAACATGAATAGGCTTTCTGCAAATTTCATATGGGGGGGTCATGCTGATAGGAGTAAATTTCATCTCATTAAGCTGTCTAGTATTACTCTTCCTAAGACTATGGGGGGTTGGGGTTTAACCAATTTGAGAATTTTTGGAAGAGCTCTCTTGTGCAAGTCTTTTTGGAGAGCTATTCAAGGTGAAGGACCGTGGAGTCATATGATTCGATCGAAGTATCTAGCAAAGAAGAACTTCCATTTCTGGTACCGAAGAGGTACTATCGGTGCAGCATATGGATCCCCCATATGGCTTAGTTTCCGGAGGATTGAGGCGCTCTGCTTGAAGAATTTAATCTGGCGTTTTCAAACGGGGAATAAAATCCTTATTGGCAGTGACCGATTCAAATGCGGAGCTGATGAAATTGATATCCCAGATCCCCTTCTTTATCATTTTCACAGAAGAGGTTTCTTTTATTGGGATAAATTGATTGCAGAATGGATAGGCCCCATCCCGCGGTGGAAAGATGTTGTTGAATTGAACATACCCCATGAGATTGCGCAGCATTGGAATGGCATCAGGTTGAGGCTACAGAATGGCGGTATTTTCAGAACAAGAGATTCGGATTTCCTATCTTGGAACATCCCGAATGAGGCGGAGGACGTATCAGTTAAAGGAATTTATCATCAGTTGGTCGGACAGCAATCACTTGGTTCCTCTATTTTCCCTCAAATCTTCTGGAAAGATGGTTGCCCAACGAAGATGATTCTATTTACTTGGCTTGCATTTCACAACAAAAACCTAACCTGGGAGAATTTAATGAAGCAGGGATGGAATGGACCAAATATACGTTCATTATGCAAATCGAACGAGGATTCAAATTTGCATATATTTCTAAAATGTAAACAATCTTTTCATATATGGCAGGAATTAGAAAGAGTTTATGGTTTTATACTTGGTGTGCAGGATTCGATCCAAGAGTGGATTATAAGGTGCAGCGAGCAGCATATTCAATGGCGTAGAATTTGTATTCTATCCATGTGGTATATTTGGAAATGGCGCAACCATTGCGTCTTCAATAGCTCAAGAATTTCATATGCTAAAACCTTGGATTCAATCTCTGTATATTTAGAATCTCTTCCTCAGAAGAAAATCAAACACAAGAACAAATTTCCCGCTCGGTCATTATCAGAACAGTCTTCTCAGCCGTCCGCATTCTTCGATGGGGCCGCACAGAAGGGTCAATGTGGCTGTGGTTTCCACATCAAGATAAATGATTCTACACACTTTTCTTCATTCTGGCACGACGGTCATGGCTCCAATAATTTGGCTGAAGCCATAGCTCTCACAGGACTTTTAAAATTTTGTATTTTCCTTGACATACAGCAGGTTGCTATCTTTGGAGATTCGAAGATATTGGTTGATTCGGTAAATAGGAGAAATCTCATTTTGGTGCAGCACCTGACCGGTTGGAGAGACAGGATCAACTACTATTGGAGCCGCATGGTTGATAGCACTATTGAGCACATCAGCAGGGACAAAAATTCTACAGCCGATACACTTTCTAAAATGGGTCTCACCTCCTCTCTTGGACTTTGGTATCTCGAGATATTTTCGGAAGGAACCACATTTTAGATCCAAGATTTTGCTTTGCCAGATTTTTAGTGCTCAGATTTGAAAATTTTGACTCACTAGATGATGTTTCTCACTATAATTATGTTTCTCTGTACTGGTCATAGAGCCTTGATAGTTGATAGTATTTAGCTACTAGATATTTTGGTACTTTTTTTGAATATAGGAGTTTATTAGACTATGTGACATACAGAACTATTTTAGAACAATTTGGATGTATCTAGATAATTTTGGACTCTTATATTTCTCATATAATATATTGAAGCTTTTTTCTCTCTAAAAAATAGAAGTAACTCTTAATTTTTGTATCATAAAGATTTAATATAAATAAATAAGATGTAATATCTATAACTATCTATATATATAAAGGTAACTCTTATTTTTTTTGCATCAGAGAGATTTAATATAAATAAAGATATGAAATTCACAATAATACAATAAGCATAACAAAAAATTTCACATCTCACACAAGTTTTTCTTAAACCAGTCTTCCGTACTTTGTTCAAAAAAATTGCACTACTCAAACCAGTTTTTCTTAATCAAGTCCTCTGTAGTTTTGTTGATAGATTTAAACGAACAATTTAAAATAAGTGGAGAAGAATATATATCACAAAAATATTCCGAAAATTAATAATAGAATAATTATGACAGGACGTAAAAGGCTGTTTTAAAAAAAAAAATCATGGGTTACTTTATTGCGCACAGATCTTATAATTAACCTATAGACCAAAAAAAATTGTAGGGAACTTATAAGCGATATATTTTCTAAATGAGATATTTTGAGCATGGGTTTATTCATGGGTTATGGGTTATTATTATTTAATTGAAATGATTATTTAGTTATTATTGAGAATTTATTGATATAAAAATGGTTGTATAATTATAAAGTGATTATTTCCTAAATTGGTTATTAGATTTTTAATTGGTTTTGTTGTTGATTATTATTAGTTTAGTATTTATCAAATAAGTTATAATGTTTAATTTTAAAAAAATATATTTATTTTTAATATTATTGAAAAAAAAAATGTCTGATTGGATCATAATTTTGAAGGTCTTATTGCAGCCTTTGTACCATGTAGATAGTTGCTTCAATTTTTTTTGCAATAGCCATGATTTTTATATATTTGTGCAATGATTTTTCATGGTTAAGCTTCATAGGAAAAGCACCTAAAATTAAAATCCTTGAAAATAACATGTAAAGAACTTATTTACCATAATTTACTCCCCAACCACTATAATTTAAGTAAGTATTTGCATAAAAAACAAATAGGGACAAGATGGAAATAAATATACCTACAAGATGAAAATAAATATACATGCCTAGAGTTATTGCCTCCCTTATTTATGTTTTTTTCAAACATTTAACATGTAGAAGTAAAAGTGTAAATATGCAACTTAATAGTGGTTACTACCCACCAAAAATTTATGAATTCTTTATCTCTTAATAGGAAATTAAAAGATGAAGGCTTTTCATGTTTGAACATGAACATATTTGTTTATTTTATATAATGTCTTTAAGGATATAAAAACTAATAATATTTTGTTCATATATTTAAAACAATATGATAAACGAAAAAAACTCCCCAAACAAATAAATTCAACATGTATACTACATGGCTACATAGCTCGTTGAGGTACTTACGTCCAACAGCTCTTGCCTTACAATTCTAGAATCTAAATGGTTTCTCTGACCAATTGGATGTTCTACTTTTGGTTCGTCATATTTCTGGTTGTTAAATTGCTGTTAATTACATTATCACTGATTAATAGCAAATATTGATATGACTATGCCATTATGGGATTTTGAGTTTTCTTTTGAAAAAGTCTTATAAACATCTTGGGTTCTGTTGTAGCAGTTGCAACAGCCTCCAAAATTTTGGCCTGCATCCAAATTTCAGAGCCTTTCTTGGTTTTTCCCCTTGATGGTCACAAACACTTAGTCTCATCCCATGAGCTCTTGTTGAGTCTTCACACTCTTTTTGCTGGATCAACCACTGGTCGTCTTTTGGCATGTTGATCGCTATGTCATGCTTACGAGTTTGTTTTTGCATTCCGAAGGTTTGTCTTTCATCGGTCACACTCACGCACAAAGTTGTAAAAATTGTCGCGCAAGTGTCGTCCTAGTCATTCGAAGACATATTTCAACTGTTGCACTTGTGGCTCTTAACCTTTAAGTCAGTCTCACTGAGCACATGTTGTCTTGTTGGTTTGAGGTGTTTTGTTGTCAAGTTCTGCTAAGTGTGTGATCACATTGTCATGTATGCACAAGTACACTTGCTTTCACACTTAGTCAATTTTACCGAAAATCTGTCGAAATATATATGAAATTTATGAAGGAAACTTTAGTGATATTTTCATAGTAGGAAGAGACTTCATACCTGTATGAATGAGAAAATGCACAGATCAGTTCAAATGGTGAACACATGAAAATGAAATGACTATGGAACAGAGGTGGCAATAATGACAGCCATGAAGGTCACAATGGTAAAATGAGGACAAGGATATTTGGGTTAAATGGATACTAGAAGGACAAATTTGTCAGAACTAGTCAGAATGGATATTTGAATGTAGTGCATAAGCATGATATTGTTGGCATTATGGCACAGGTTTGGCACTATGGCACAGGTGTTGTCCTTGATGGCAACTCACTCAAAGGGCAGATCACAGTTCAGGCTCTCAGAATGAAAGAAAATGAGATATGCGCAGGTTAATCTTAACAAAATCGCATATACATGTGGGTGTACCAACCAAAAGGCGCGTATATGTATGCATGCACTTTCATGCAAAGAAAAGCGTGTAGATGTGGAAAAAATTATGGTTGGTCCATGGTACTTAGTCTGTCATATTTGAACCTATGGTTTTGATCGTTGGTATTGCATCCAAAGTGTTGAATCCAGGTATTAAGTCCCTAGTATTGGATCTCTATGGTTTTGGACCATGGTGTGAGTAAGGCCTAAGTCTATAAAAAGGGAAGGAGATCATTTGGCAAGTGATCAACTGAAGCATTGAATATCTTATGAAGAACAAGATCGAGAATACTGTCATTGGGTTATGGTGCATAACTAGATCTGAATCAAGGAGGAACTTGAGCGCAAGGAGAAGGATAAGTTCTATTGATGGGTCAAGATAAGGCGGTTTAAAGAGAAGTATCTTTGTGAAATCTTACGCATGACGTGATCTATAAATATGATAATCTAGGTATAACTAATGTCTGAATAAGTAAAAAGATAAATTATCTTTTATAGATCTGTACGTAGGTTCAACGCAACAGAGGCGTGTATACACGCTGGTTCGCTAGCTTAAAACAACATATACGCTGGATGGCCTTGATACAAAAGCGTATGCACGCAAGTTCCATATATTGAAGTAGCGTATATCTCATGAAATATGTTTTAGCTGCTTTTGTTTATTGTTGCAGTATTCTGGGTTCAGGATTGGTGTTTGGTTATTGGTTACAACATTCTGAGAAGTTATTGGTTGATTCAGTATTTGTTTGTACAAAGGAGGTTGGTTAATGCAGATATACTTGATGTTTGATTGATATACATGGATCCAGTCTGAAAATTTATGAAACGAGGCCCCTAGAAGAAAAGAGAAGGTTGTAACCTTCTGTAGGTCTGCACCTACGTACTAGTACCTCAGCTAGTATAAGAGCTAAGGGGGTCATAGCTCCCTTCCAAAAGAAGCTGGAGAACGAGAGAAGGTTGTAGCCTTCTGTAGGTAGCAGCCTGCGTACTGCTATAAGACTGCACCAGTACAGAAACATTGTAAAAATAAGTTTCTAATTGAAAGAAGATAGAGACGAATTGTAGTAGGTGGTTTTCACTCACATTGGGTTTCCACCTTATATCTTGTGTTCTTATGTGTGATTGCCTGTTCTGTTTTACTGTTCCTGGTTACTATTCATATGGTTTAATGCACAGATTAATGATCAACATCTGAAGAATAATTTAAATTAAAAATCTGCTCATATACGCTTGTTTCTTGAAGTTGTGTACATGCACAGTATTTACTAACTGAAGTAGCGTATACAAATCTAATTGTGCAATGAAAAATAATTGACATGATAATACTGATTCAACCCCCCTCCTCTCAGTATTATTTCCAATAGATATTGACTGGTTTATTTTTTAAATCTGGTCAGACCTAAATATATACATTATTCTGAATGTGTTATAATTATTGGGTCCTTCATTGTTTTAACACATTAGTTTGATGCAGTATAGGTCACACTTCACCACGATGTGCTGGCTCCAACATTAAAGCATTCCTACAATGAATTCCTTGCAACCATGGTTAATACACAGTGATGATATGACTATATTGCAATGTGGAAGCATTATCAATGTAGGCATGTGTTATCAGCGTGGCAATATTATCAGTGTTGGAAAATGCATTCTTAGGTAAAATTGACTTCGAGATTGAGTCAAGGTTGACCTGGTTAAATAGTAGTGGTTTTGAGCACATGGTATAGTGTACCCATGGTATTATGGTTCATAGTATTACATGTAATGGAGCCTATAAAACGTTTTGAATACTTCATTTTAATGTAGGTCTAGAGGTGAGTGGTGAAGGTTCACCTGGCCGGATTGGCCAGGGTTTTGGCCAATGCTAATGAGATATTATTGGGCTGTGTTTTTCCTGGATAATTATTATGTGTATTGTTGTTGGTTATTTTATTATTCCTCTATGTAAATCTCGGTAAATCTTAGTAATAATTTATCTCTCTGCGGTAAATTTCTTAACAATTGGTATCAGAGCTAAGTTGGCTTCAGAAATGCATTTTTTGTTGCCAAGGGTTTGTATTGGCCTCGTATATAGAGAGATAATTGAGTTTTTCTTGCAGATATGGATCAAAAGCCATAGATTGTGAAGCAAACCTGCACACTATTGGGTCATGAGAGATTCAGTGGATGAGGAGGATATGTGCACGTGGATTAAATAATTGATGAACCATGTATCTTAAAAGAGTGCCTAGATAATTGGTGGTTACAACAGCTAGTGACCCATGTAATTTGGTAGATGTGTTATTTTAATATGGACATTGATGTCATATGTACAAAGACAACAAAAAGGGTAATAAAAAAAAAATATTATAATGGAGTGAAATTTTTTAATTTGCATGTAAATGGGCATAATTTTGTAAGACTTGGTAAGGCATGTGTACACATGGGTAATTATTGGTAAAGTCTGGGTTAGACCTAATTAATAGGAGGATTTTGGGTTAACAAATCGCAGGTAAAAAATTTGAAGGGGGTAAGGGCTAGAGTGAGCGAGATTGCCTCACTTAGCAGGTTTTGGTTGGTTTAGTCAACGAACCCCAAGTCAAATTTAGGGGGGAATTGTTAGGTAAAATTGACTCTGGGTTTGAGTCAAGATTGACCTGGTTATATAGTAGTGGTTTTGAGCACATGGTATAGTGTATCCATGGTATTATGGTCCGTGGTATTGCATGTAATGGAGCCTATAAAAGGCTGTGAATACTTCATTTTAATGTAGGCCTGGAGGTGAGTGGTGAAGGTTCACTTCACCGTATTGGCCAATGCTAATGGGATATTATTGGGTTGGGTTTTTCCCCGGATTTGGGGTTTTCTTGGATAAATATTATGTGTATTGTTGTCGGTTATTTTATTATTCCTCTTTGTAGATATTAGTAAATCTCAGTAATAATTTATTTCTCTACCATAAATTTCTTAACATGGGTTGGAGAGCGTTATTTTTTTTTGAACATGCACCCACCATGACAACATCCAATGTGTAAGTACTGACAACAATGGATTAGGCTTTTGAGCCATAATGTTTGGAGTAGCATAGGTAACTCAGACAACGAGGACATGATTGATGAAATAGAGGAAGTGTCTTTATCCATAAAAATATTTGATATAAACACTTTGGTTCACATATTGATAGCTTCAATGTGTTCTACTCGTTTTACTAAGATTGGAAGTAAAAAATATTTTGGATATCGAAATAATTCTCTTCTGTTGAAGAATAACACCATGTTGCTTGAGTTGTTCAACTACCAGCAGAACATCTTTAGATCTTGAAAATTTTGAATCAAGTTTGCATTAACATGATTGATACAAAATAGAGCATCCTTTGATGCGTTTGAAGAAAATTATGTAATTATCAAACTACACAGTGTGTTTCACTTTTGTTGATTCTTATTTTAACATGGGGAGTTGGTCCTATCATGTTACCTTATTTACCATAAAAAATATTCATTATTTGAAAAGAACATCGATCACACGGGTTGTATGTCATATTTTATGCAATAGTATATAATTTATAATTTATTTCACTGAAAAAAATCATGATTGGAGCTCTATTGTGCCAAGGGCACAGAGATTAAGTATTTCACTCTGCATAATTGATATGCCTAGGGAAGTTTGAGAGAACTCTTATTGTAGGAGATGAAAGGAGTTTTGTGAGGTAACTGAAAGGATGCACTGCTCCATCTTATGATACCAATCAACTTGATGCCGTAGTGGTGGAGCTCTATTGTGCCGAGCACACAGAGATTAATATTGTCACAGAAAAGTATCTCAGTTGACGGAGGTTCGAATCATAGGGAAGATTGAAAAATGTGGCAACGAAGTCTGCATTTTTCTCACCATAGCACCAAGAGAGCCCCCCCCTAAAGTGCATCGACAGTTGACATGACATCTTCATCCCATGCCAATCACCTATGTGAAAACGATTGTAAAGATATCACCATGAAGTTATAGAAAGCACACATATAGTCAAAAGCATGATACCCTAGAGGAATGTATCACTGCCTGTATTAGTGTAGGAACATGAGTTATTGAGTTTAAGGTATTCAATGGTGCTACATGGACAATAGACTCTCTTTTAGCTGAGTCATTTGGATGATATTAAAACTTTCACACGAAACTTTTTTGTGCACAAATTGAATGACAACATTGGAATATTAGCTATCTTACTTATCTCTAATGGTGTTTGCATCATTGATGGTCAGTAATTTATAAGCTTGATCCAAGGGATGAAAAAAATTCCAAAAATTGAAAGTGTGCGATAGAGATCGAAACATGTACAATTGGATATATCTCAGCAACTTGAATCCAATGCAACTCGTTTCACTCAAATCCAACATCAGATGCTCCCAAAATCACATTCTGTTCATTTTGGGAAAAAACTAAACAAATTGAAATTTAGGTTGCAGGGATGCTTAGTTAGTAGTCCGTACGTTGACTGGACCATGACTTGGTAGGTGATTAGGTTCTTCATTGGCCAATTGTTGGTCGACACTTGGCAACAGGTGATTGGTTGACTTGGTTTAGTTTATTGGTTGAACGTTGTTGTGGTGGCCCAATGACGGAGTGCCACATGGCCAACCAATGGCTGCCATGTGGCCTCCTCATGGCCGACCAAAATTTGTTTGGAGGTCGAATAACACCCTCAGGAGTTGAATGTGAGACTAAGTGCCAAGCAACTAATAGCTTCACCGTCGTGCCACCTCCATGCCACTTGTTATCTGACATATGCGAATTATATTTAAATTACAATGTTTGCATGGTTGGAGGTAGGTCCGGGACTAAGCCCTAGCCCTGATCATCGCACCCAAGAGGACCAAGGGCAAGACTGTGGACTAGAGCTTAGCCCCAACCCCATGGTGACGACACCCACCTCAACTCATACATCAGAACCGTGGGCAGATGAAAAGGGGGCCAACCCCAAGCCATATGGGATCCCATATGGCCACAGTAGAAGTGCATAAATTTAGTGCTAAAACCAAGTTCCATGGAACGATAAGGCTGCATGTCAAGTGGTTGGGGGCTCGACCGATAGGGGCAGGCAGTTAGAGCTAACCCCTAGGCACGTGGCCCCCATGTGGCCTAAATTTTTGAAACTAGGGGCTTAATGATGTCCTTAACAATCCTAAAAATTCATCTGTCGAGTGGGAATTGTACCAGGTTTAGTGTGTCAGTTATGCGTTTGTGGCGCTCAAGCCAGGTTGAGGCTGAATTGGAGGATGGTTAGCTGTAGAATTTAGGAAAATGAGGAAACAAGCATAAATTTCTTAGTTTTGGGCAAATGAGGTGCAGAAAGAACCAAAATGGGAGTTTTCAACTATTTTGGAGCCATTGGAGACATTGTTTTAGCATTTTGAGAACTGTAACTTAATGTAAACACATATTTTTTATCATAATGGAAGATGCCCAACATTGGAAGCTAGCCCAGGAGATGTTTCCCAGGAGGGGTGAACTCCTTTATCATTTCCTGTTTTGTGATTGATGTTATGGTACTGATGTATTCTTTATTTTCTTCAAAACTGAGTTTTTAAAGCATGTTAATGTGTTAATGAAATTGAAATAAGTGTTTAGAAACTATAATCATTTTACTTGCAAATTGCACCACAAATCCTTCAAGTATTACATTCAGATCATTTTGGTATCATAGAATAGGTTATTATGAATATTTGATTTGTTTGCAAGTGTTTTTCTGATGCTTATAAGGTTAAAGCTCAAAAGAGGAGAATGAGAACTTGTGGAGCCAAGATCTCAAATGTTTTCAAGGAGAATAAACACACCTCAAGATTCAATAGTCATGGCACATGAAGAGGGTCCTAAAGGGATGTCTGAAGATGAGAAGATTTACAGAAAAAAACATTCTTTGAGATGTCGAAGATGGTTAAGGTTCTATATGAGGAGAGGAATCCAGACTGCATGAAGAGAGCTCAAAATATCACCGAGGAAAATGAGACAAGCCTCCAAAAGGGAATGGAGGGAATGATGATAAACCACCACCTTCACCTCTATCATCATCCTCATCTTCATCTTCAACCTCATCTTCTTCCACTGTTACTACCCTTTCAAAAACACCTCCAAATTCCCCAAGGGGTCATGGTAAAACTCCTTTGCTTAAGCTTGATATTAAGTTTGAATTGCCTATCTATAATGGAGAGGTAAATGCAAAAATATTAGACAATTAGATTCATCAGATTGAAGTGTATTGCAGGATACAAAGAATCATAGATTATGAAACCAAGATTAAACCGACGTCTCTTAGATTGGAAGTTGCATCAATAGTTTCGTCGCAAGCCAAGACTCAAGAGGACATGAAGAAACATGGTAAGGTTTTATCCTTTTGGAATGATTTTTTTGTTACAATAAGAAGGAAAATTTATCCATTAGCATACATGTAGAAAGCTATTATGGATTTGCAAAACTTTATACAAGCTAAGGGGAAAAATGTGCAATCTTATACTCAAGAATTTATAAAAAGGGCTTTGATTTTGGGTATAGATTTGTCGTCACAAGATACCTCGCTCAAATACATTGGAGGATTGCATAGTTATTTTATACACATAATTCTCATGGTTAACCCTACGAAAATATATGAAGTTTGTGTACATGAAACTCATTTAGAAGCAAGGGGGAAGAATGTTCCTCAAGAGGGCAACAAAAAGCCATTCAATAATGGTGACAAAGGAAAATGCCTCAGTCAATAAAGAGGGAGAAAATATCACGTGTAAACATTGTTTAAAAGGACATGATGAAGACCATTGTTGGAAAATTCATCCTTAAATGAGACCCAAAAATTTTAACAACAAAGGGAAACAAAAGACTGTTGCAACTACACAACATGATTTAGGATCTGACTCTGGGGATGAAACAAAGATCACAACCATGGGATTCAAAGGTAAGGAATATATTGCAAGTACTAGTTCTTCAAGTAATAACCCTAATGAAACTTAACATGAAAAGGAAAGAATAGAGCTTTTCCACATTAGAGTCATTTCACAACATACCAAGATAGACACACTATTCGATAGTGGTTCACAAGCAAACCTCATTTCTGAAGACATTGTCAAGAAATTGAATTTGGAAATAACTCCTCATCCTAAATGATATCCTTTAGGTTGGATATGTGACAATGCAAAATTGCATGTGACAAAAAGATGTAAATTAATATTTTCCATCACTGCAAAATTTATAGATGAGGTAGAACTTGATGTCATTCCACTTGATATTTGTGGTATTGTTTTGGGAAGCCCATATCTATATGATAGGAGAGCCATATTTCATCTACATGAGAAAAAATATCACTTATTTAAAAATGGAGTTGAGTACATTGTTAGAGCACATAACAAGAAGTTGAATTTGCCACTTGTAAATGCCAGACAAATGAAGAGGTTAGTTAATTCTAGTAAGAACTTTGTACTCTTGATGATCAAACCTAAAGAGAATGTTGAAAATGAAGCTTTCCAAGGATGTGATGCAAAGTTAAAATTTGATTCGTATGATGTTGTTAACACATATGATGAGATGTTTCAGGATCCTAAAGGATTGCCTCCTAAAAGAGGTATCCACACATGAGATCCAATCGCAGGAAGATTGTCCTCTTCCAAATATTGACATGTACAGGATATCAGTTATGGAGAATGTAGAGATTAAAAAACAAATACAAGATTTGTGTGACAAAGGGGTCATCAAACCAAGCACATCACCATGTGGTTCACCAATTGTGTTAGTACCAAAGAAAGATGGTACATAGCGTGTGTTTGTAGATTTTGGAGCCTTGAACAAGATAACAGTAAAGAATTTCCACCCTCTTCCTCGAATTGATGATTTGCTTGATGAATTGAAATATGTTGTTTATTTCACTAAGTTGGACTTGAAAAATGGTTATCATTAGATTAGGATTGTCGAAGGAGACACATGGAAGACAACCTTCAAAACAAAACAAGGTTTGTTTGAATGGTTGGTTATGCCATTTGGGTTTTGTAATTCTCATGCAACATTCATGCGAGTTATGAATGATGTCTTAAGGTCTTTTATTGATGATTTTATAATTGTCTACTTAGATGACATATTGATATTCATCAAGTCTCATGAAGAGAATGTCATGCATGTGAAACAAGTCTTAGATCTCTTGAAAAAAGAGAATTTGTTTTTAAATATGTCTAAATGTGAGTTTGGAAAGACCTCATTAGTTTATTTGGGAAATATTGTTGGAGGGGGTGAATTAAAGATATATCCCCCAAAGGTCAAAGTCATTGTTGATTTCCCTAAGCCCATTAATGTAATTGAGGTGAAAATCTTTTTGGCAGGAGACCCATAATGGAGAAAGTTTATTTCTAACTTTTCTTCAATTGCAACTCCATTACATGCATTGACAAGCATTAAGCAGGCTTTTCAATGGGGACGAAAGAAACAAAAATCTTTTGATGAATTTAAGGAGAGAATCAATACAACTCCAGTTCTTGCACTTCTTGATTTGAGACAACCATTTGAGATACAAACAAATGCAAGTGACTATGCCATGGGAGCGGTCTTGATGCAACATGGTAAGCCCATATGTTTCCATTATGAAACTTTTAATGGTGTAGTAGTTAACTATACTACTTATGAAAATAAACTATATGCATTGGTGAAAAGTGTGAAAAAGTGGAAAAACTATTTAATGGGAAATAAAATTATCATTCACATTGATCATCAACCATTCAAATACTTACAATCACAAACTAAGCTACAATAAGCAAGGAACTTTAGATGGATGGGTTTCTTGTAGAAATTCCACTTGGTCATAATGTATAAGAAAGGTATCTATAACAAGGTTGCTGCCATGCTTTCTAGAACAATTGTTAGTGCTTCAGTTATTCTTAAACATGATTCTATCATGCATGAGAGCTATATTGAACAATATGCTTTTGATAAAGACTCTAAATATGTATATGCAACTTTGTGTCAAGGAAATAAAGTAGAGGAATTGGATTATCATGTTCATGATAAACTTTTGTATCATCTTGGAAAGCTATGCATTCCATAGGGTGAAAGATTCAACATCATAAGGGAGGCACATACTTCTCTTATTGTTGGCCATTTCAATGTAGGAAAGATGGTGGTAGAATTACAAAGGTATTGTTATTGGCCTAGAATGAATAAAAGTGTATTGCGATATGTAAGAGGATGTTCTTTATGTGCTACAAATAAGCCTAGAAATAGAAAGTTAGGATTGTATACTCCACTTCCAGTTCCTTCTCGTCCTTGGAAAAGTGTTTATATGGACTTTGTAGGAGGACTACCTATGTCTAAAAGAAATCATGATTATCTTTATGTTGTGGTGGATTGTTTAAGCAAGATGTGTATTTTGATGCCTTGCAAGAAGCAGGTTACAACTAAACAAACTACACAAATGTTCTTTCAACATGTATGGGTACATTTTGGATTGCCCAAATCCATTATTTCTAATCAAGATTCTCGATTTGTCAAGAAATTTTGGTCAAGCTTATGGGCAGTCATGAACACCAAGTTGAGAAATAGCACAACATTCCATCCACAAACCAATGGTCAGATAGAAGTGGTGAAAATAACGGTAGTACATCTTCTTCGTGGTTATTGCAGCAAACATCCCAAGCTTTGGGATGAACATTTACACTACATTGAACATGATTTTAACTAGGCAAAGAATTCATTGACTCAAACATCTCCATTTGAATCATGTTTTGGTTACTTACCGAAATCTCCTTTAGATTTTCTCTTTGGGAAGGATGTTTCTATTGATGGTCATGGTGACATTGATAAGGCCAATCAATTCATTAACAAGTTCAATTGGTGCATCAAATGGTTCAAGAATAGTTGGAAAAGATCCAAGCCAAGTACAAGACAAGGCATGATAAGCATCGCGTTGATCACAATTTCCAAGTTGGAGATGAAGTATGGCTTTACATTAGCAAAGACATGCTTAAAGGAGAAGGTAAAAATACGACACCAATAAGGTATGGTCCTTTCAAGATTGTTGATGTTATGAAACCAATGCACAAAATAGAAGAAGAGATAGATCAACAACTTCATAGTTAGCTTCTTTGAGGGGAAAACCTCCTTTACATTACACAAATGAACAATTCTTGGATGATACAAATGACAAGACCTCCTTTCTATATATAGTAATCTAAGGGGTCACTATATAATCAAAGCCTACATAACAATAATATTGTAAGGGAACAACAATAACAATAGTGGGCTTCTATGGGGCACAATATTAACTATATGGGGACTATATGGGCACATCAATACAATAAGGGGGTTGCACTAATAACAATAAGGGGCTACACTAGTAGTATAGAGACTGAACATACCCCTCTCCTCCAAACAAGTGTTGTCCTCAACACTTGAGAGTTCTTGATGCTTCTGTATAAAATGCTCGTCCTCCCATGTGGAATCTTCAGCGGGTAAGTTCTTCCACTTGATGAGATACTCTGAAATTGATCGATTTCGTAGTTGTTAGGTTCTTTTTTCCATGATTACTTCAGGTTCCAGTATGATTTTTCCTTCCTCATCAAGTTCTGGCAATATTGTTTGAACTAGGAGCTTGTCACCTATAACCTTCTTTAAGCATGAAACATGGAGAATAGGGTGCACTCGGGAAGACGCAGGAAGCTCCAATTTGTATGCCATAGAACCAATATTTTGCAACACCTTGTAAGGACCATAGTACTTTGGTGATAATTTATTATCCTTCTTAGCTTGCTTGAGGGACATTTCTTTGTATGGTTGTATTCGTAAAAATACCCAGTCACCTACATCAAAACTTGTTTCGTTGTGATGTTGATCTTCCTATTGTTTCATTTGATTTTGCGCCAAAGTGAGGCTATCATTTAAGAGTTGGAGAACTTGTTGTTGATGCTCAATGTGATATTCCACTTTTTTAAGCTTAGAATGATTGTCCAAGACTTTTTGGAGATCTAGAGAAATAGATGATTTCGTTGTTTGAACATCTAGTGAACATGATTGTGACATTACACCCCATTTTTCTTTCTTTGGAATATTTTTCATGCCATTAGAGATGATTACCTTTCCTAGTTTCCCTGCGATACCCCTTAATTCAACTTCCTTTCCTTCCCAAAAAAAAATTCTTGAAAATATCTTGAAAATTGAAAGTTATCATCCCAAAAGACTATAACAATTGGACTCCTAGTACAACATCAGCACCACCCATTGGAATGGAAAGAATTGGACTATTCAAGACATATTCTCCCATGGATAGCTTGATATTATGGCACTTTCCAGAGAAATTGATCATTCCTCCATTAGAAACCATTACTTGACATCTGGTGTTGGATATAGGAATAAATTCAATTCCTTGGCTATTTTACAATGAATAAAATTATGGGTACTATCCAAATTAATCAACACTATCAACTTTTTCTTCTTGATATGTCCATATATTTTGAGAGTATGAGTGGTAATTCCTACCAATGTATTACAAGATATGGCCAGATTCATTTCTTCTTTCTCTGGAGTTGGTTCTTGGTGTATATCTTCTTCTTTTGACGTTTCTTGTTTCTTTTCTTCCTCCTCTTCACAATCGATGTAAAATAATTTCTTCTCAACACACTTATGACCTTTATTGTATTTTCTATCACAATGGTAACAAAGCCCTTTTGCTCTTTTTTCTTTCAATTGTTGTGGTGTCAACCTTTTAGGTTGTGGACAGCTAGGAGCAACAACACTTCCATCTTTATAGTTGTGACTAGTGTGATTTCTTATTGCCATAATTTTTCTTGCCAACCTGAATGCCTTCTCTAATGAATCAAGTTCCCAAAGACAAATCTCATGTTGGATGTTATCCTTTAAAGTCCCTATGAATACATCAATCCTATGCTCTTTTGGAATATCATTTACCCTTATATTCAATTTGTGGAAGTCCTCAGTGTGCTCCACCATTGAACCCTTTTGTTTGAGATTTATCAATTGGCTAAAGAAGATGTTTCTCTTTGTATCCTAATAATGTGCTATTTTCCTCCATAAAAATTGACCAAGTGAAAATTTATTTACGAGAGAAAAGGAATCAATAACATACAAACTGATTGGGTTCCAAATATAAAGTTGCAATGCGTACCTTTTGTGTGTTTTGCACATTATGGATATCGAAATATTGCTCCATCTATAGTATGGATGTTACGGGATTCTTGCCATAACAATTCCCCTCATATCGATCTTTGGAATGTGGTGGTTCTTTAATCACATGATAGAGTTTATGAAATCATGATTAACATTTCTTTTTTTCTCATCATAAGTTTCCTTTATTACCTTTTTTCCATTAGGAAGCATTTCTTGTAGCAACTGTGCGAAACCTCCCTTCAAACCTTCTGCGTCTTCCTTCAAATATTCAATGTTTCCTTTCACTCTTTCTTCTAGACCATCCATATTAGCTTCCATGAAATTCTTCAAACCATCCATCTTAGCTTCTGTTACGTTTTGTGAGAGTGAATTTTGTTGCACTTGGTCTCATAATTTTGATATATCATGTTTAATTTCTTCCCCTACTTCATGAGTCATAGTAGATATTTCAGGTTACTTACAAGGTGTTTCCATTTTCTCTCTTAGGGGCATAAGTTACTGATAATTATGATTCACTATGCCCTTTGAATCACTTCAATTTACTTTTTCAAGCAAAACTTATGCAAATTTTTAAAAAGACTACATGTCTTTTTTTTCTCTTTGTAGGAGCTCGATATTGAATCTATTTGTCACACGGAATAAGTCGATCTTGTGGACAAGATAGAACTTCCTAGAATCTAAAGAAGACCTAATGACAAGCAAACCAATCAGACACTATCTTTCTCTAAATATGCTTTAATAAATAAAGGAAAACAAGTGTTTTTAGGGCCTACCTTTGGTCCAACGCAAGTTTGTGTTTGCCCTCGCTCCTTCGATCCAAATGAGATCCTTTGTCGCGAATCTGCAAACACAAACAAGGCAAACAAATTAAATAGCACCTGAAAAGCCGATATCATAAAACATATTTAACACGAAAGTCAAGGGGTTCATGAAACAAATAACATGAGATACTTGTTGAGAAAAATGAGTTTGATTGTATTAATTCAAAAGAAGAAGAACTTTACAACTTGTGCCTTGACGTTGTACAAGCTCCTCCCAGGGTCCAACAAGAAGTCTCCTCTACTTTGACAAGCTTCACTCACTTCCCAATGGAACCAAGAGGTATGTGATCTCTCCTCTCAAGCTCAACTAAGAAGTCCTAATTTCACCAACATTTACCCTCAAAATGTTCAGCTTCTAACCTCCCTAGTCCTCACCCCAATGCCTCAATTTATAGTGCAATGGAGGGAAGTTACTAGGTCCTCCTTCAAAGGGATAAAGCCCTCCTTCAAAGGGATAACTCATCTCATCAAGGGATTAGCTCCTTCTCTTTTGGGATGCATGAACCACCTAAGAGTGGCAAATCCACATCAAAATTCCTTCTAGAATCCTCTAGAATTAACCCAAAGTGAGTTTTTTAAGATAAAACTTGCGCCTTTTGACTTTCACAGGGGTCCGCACCCACACCTTTAGGGACAGAGCGGGCAGGTCCGCAGCTTTTGTAAATAGAAAGTGCGGGACCGCAGGTAACAATGAGAGAAAGTGCGGAACCAGAGTTTCATTGATTTTCAATGTCTTTCTCTCATTTTCAAAACTTGACTTGAAGAGCTGATGTCTGAGACTTTCTTAGGAGGACAGTACAAGTGATTATGGACCCATACTGACCACAAATAATCATGGTGACGATATTTTTGTGTAACAGATTGACCCCTAAAGTGCGAAGTCTGTAGTAGATGAGGATTTCATTTATCATTTAGGAAGAGTGAAGTACTTTATCATTTCGAGGATCATCTTGTGGAGAGCTCGGTCGGAACCTGTAAAAAACACTCAATGCAAGATACATATATGAGATCATATCATCGCTGAGGTAGGCATTCCCATGCTCAGATCAAAACTGACTAGAAAACTAACTACTGTTCTGATACATGAATGATCTTTTAAAACATCACAAGTATAGACTTATGTGGACACGGTATGGACGCAACCATCTGTTTATGAATAGTCCATTATATAATGAATACAAAATTCCTTGCAGCGTGGATTGTGGAAACTAGATCCAGGGTCTTTATTTCTACTTCCCGAAATAGTACGATTCTATCCATGTGAATGAATGTGTTGATGTCGAACATGGTAGAAACCACTTGATTACCAATCAATGATGTAAATTGTTAACAAGTGCGAGAGAAACCACCAGTGATGTCAATGGCTCTCAAAGTACCCAGTACAATCCATGAGGTGCGAATAAATGTGTTGATGTCGAACATGTCACGGAATCCTTTGATCAAAGGTCAATGATCCATCCTATCGTCAAAGGTGAGAAACCTGCCATTGGGGCATGTAGATCTCAAGGTACTGACGATTTCTAGATCATCTTCCTAGATAATGAGTTGAAGTTGATAGAAAGCGATCTGTCGTATGCAAGCCTACAACACGAAATCATATATCAAGTCGAAGAATTTTAGTTGCAAGGACTGACTCAGGGATGGTCAAGATGGAGGACAGATATTTTTCAGATGAATGGCTTATTGGCAGTGATTTCTTGAACACATGACGACACAACAGATGGATTGGTGAGAATTGACCCAAAGTTAATACCCAGAAACCGGCTGAAGACTTTCAATGTGGTTTGATCAACTGTTAGGCAAAGGATTTCCCAACCCAGGTGAATAAAAGTGTCGTGTTCAAGAGTGGTTACAAAGTATGACAAACAGCTCATTTTTCTCTCTTTTCCCCCACCATTTCTGGCAAGTACCTCTTTATTTTTGACAAGCTTGAGGAGGATAACATTTGCTTGATTATAAGCTCATCCTTTGGATGAGTCCAACTTAGTTTAAATTCGAACCCTAAGAAGGAGTGGTTCGTTCCTGTTTGTAATTGAACAAGTCCTTTACTGTGAAATTTTAACGAGTCTAGTATAGGAGAAACTCGGTGTTTTTCAATTTTAGAGAGTCTGAAAAACTTAAGAAGACTCCAGGGTTGACCTTTTTCGTAAATTTGCATCTCCCAAGCCCGAAAAAGTATAAAATAATGCTTGAGAGAACCGCTTGATCTTTACGATCAAGGAGTAATTTTCGTCATTAGTGCCCTTGATCCGAAAAAGTAAAAAAGCGATCAACGACACGTCGTTTTATAACCAATATCGAATTTGAAACGTCAAAAATCCGGCAATCTTTTCATGTTTTTACAGTCAGAAAAGAGATGTAAGTGGACCGTCTTTTAATTCTATTTTAACGAGTTTAAAAGAAAAACTCGGCCATCTTTTCATGTTTTAGGAGTCAGAAAAGAGCTTAAAGGTGACTCTAAATGTTTTTTCGTTGAAAATCATAGATTTTGCCTGAATAATCCGTTATCCTGAACAAAACGCAAACATTACTCATACCTGTTTGAAATGGATAAAAATGTCACAAAAATACCTTTTCAAAGTGAAACATAAACAAATTTGCAATTTATTTACTCAAAAAACTTATAAAAAGGGACTTTGTCAATTCATTTTTACCGTTTGAGTTTTGGGTGAGAAAATAGTGCTTTTGTTCAGAAAACTTCCTGTGAAGATTGCAGAAAATCCAATCGTCAGAATCGAACGCCGTCTTCTCTAGGTAATCCACATCATCCTATTCTTCATTTTTAACCGTTTCATTTCTTGTTTTAGTCTTTAATTTTATTTTTGGAGGGTTTTTAGGCTTAAAATCTGTGCGCGGGGGCCCGCAGGTTTACCACTGCTGGCCTGCGGACCCCGACTTTTTCTCCATTGGGAAAAAGCCAGGGGTCCATACCTTCCACGTAGACAAGGTGCGGTCCCACGCACTGTGTCTAACCCGGAGGGTGCGGTCCCCGGCGCAAGGGTTTTTAACCCAAAAATTCTCAAAAATGGACCAAACAAAATAATTTTTAACATTTTAATTTGTCTTTATGCTTGATGCAGAGAGTACATCATACTAGATTGGCATGAACGAGCACATGAGGACGTGGATGTTGCCACATGGAACCATCAACCTTCACTTGATGCTTTGAGGGCGTGCGATTTGTACAAATTCTGGGCCATTCCTGGCATGAGGGCTCAGGTGGATTTCTTACAGTGGCTGGTTGACAGATGGAGCATACAGGACCAATGCTTCTTCATTGGTGGCCACCAGCTCGAAATCGAGCTGGAGGACATATATTTCTTGACTGGTTTGCCTAAGAGAGGCAAAGACTTGACTCTGTTTGGGGTTAGGCCAGGTGGCCAGTCTGTCGATAGCCTCCGACTAGAGTTCTGCAACAGCCAGGCTAGAGACAAAGGGATAGACATAAAAACCATATCCCGTCCTGAACTCATGGTGATTGTGTTTACTGTCACCAGAATTTGCGGAGCTGCCGCATTACATATTGCCACCGGATCCCAGATGCGTATGGCAGTTGATTGCTTTCGAGGCACCATCTTCAACTGGTGCGGTGCTGTGTTGGCCAATCTGAAAGGCCAACTGACCAGGGCCAAGAACGGACAACTAAAGACCTTTGGTTATGGGGCTTTGGTTGTGAGTTTTGGCCTGGAGAGGGTTCCCATGTTGATCCCGCAGCACCTTACTATTGGAGTTGGGCTTCCTCGAGAGCCTAGACTGATGCGATGGGTTGCAGTTATGGCTCGTCACCCGGACGAGAGGACAGAGATTGCTCGATTCAAACCTGAGTATTTCCAATGGTTGGAAAACCAGGTCTTTTCTATTCAGGACTTCCCTTACGCTGGGGTAGATTTCCGTGGTGACCCAGACATGGCTCTTCCACCAGGAGAGCAGTGGGATGACTCAGGTAAAATAATTTTCAATATTTTTCCTATTTTTTTTTTTTATTCTTCATCATCCCAAAACTGATAGCAAAATTTTCAAATGCAGATATGGGTCCACAACGACCAGCCGCTCTCCGGCCTTACGAGAGGAAACAACTAGTTACGGCCAGGCCAGCCCCACAAGATGAATCAATAGAGGTTTTGGCCGAGTTGGAGGGTCATCTTGAGCGCTTGACAGGAGATATGCCGGAGACTACTATAGATGACATTCCTCTTCGACTTCAACGCTTTGTGAATGGAGTCCCAGGACCTTTTAGGAGGTTCCTTTGTAAGGTGGCTTGTGCAGTGATTTCTTATCGAGATCATCACTAGTGATAGGATGATCGCCTATTGTGGGCACATATGACATTTTTGTTTTTTGTACTTATCATTTTTTGTCGATCATAAGGTGTTTTTCAACCTATGATCGAGGACGATGTAATTTTTTGGCACACTCCTCTATATATATATCATTATTACCGGCTTATCTTGTAAATCATGTTATGGAATGGTTTTAAATTTACATGTATGATTCTTGCAAATGTCTATTTAACATTCGAGAAGCAATTGCATCTGCTAATGTATTTAAAGATCTTGGAATATGTTGATACTCAATATAATCAAATTCATGTTCCAAGAGACGCACTCTCAAAAATAATCTTAATAAGACTGGATTTCTAATGGCATACACTCTATTAAGCTGTAATACAACAAGTTCAGAATCTAACCTCACTATCAAACTCCGAATCCAAAATGAAATAGATTCAGATAATAACTCAATCACTGCACTATACTCGGCAATGTTGTTCGTTGTTTGACCGAGGCTCACCCCATGTATAGATACTAACTCGTTAGAGGGTGAATAGATAACCCAAGCTGCGGAAGAAATGTTCCGTGTATTACGACAAGCACCATCAACGAAACCAATGTATGTTTGGAGAGGCATCTACATCTGCAATATCAAGAGTAACACCAAGATAAGCAGGAATAATGACGAAAAAACACTCTCTAAGCTAAGCAAACTGTTTAAACTAAAACACACCAGCTAGAAAGAAAAACTATCCTAACTAAAATTCTCCATACCCATTCTTTAAGCATAATACCTCTTTAAGTAAAGACCATTTCTGGGTTTACCCAAAGAGTCCCCGTCAAAGTCTACCAATTCATAGGACCCTTTTGCTAACTTTCACTTGACAACATAGGGACCATGCCACATAGGAACGAATTTTCCAGCGCCTAATTTATCATTAGCTTGATCGTAAACTAAGACTATATCTCCTTCCGAAAAATTTCGAGGGCGTCATGTCGATTCTCATCTAATTGAGCCAAGTATAAAAAACGCTTTTCCTCTTCGGAAGTGGCTGGAAGTAACTCGATGGCCATTTGCAATGACGGGATTTCGCATTCAATGGGTAACACAGCTTCCAAACCATAGACTAGTTGTAAAGGAGTGAACCCTGTTGATGTTTTTACTGAAGTTTGGTATGCCCAAAGCGCTGAAAATAGCATGTTATGCCAATTCGATCGATGAATCCCAATGATTCGGCGGATCATGATGACTAAAACTTTGTTGATGGATTCAACCAGACCATTAGCTTGTGGAAAATAAGGGGTTGAACTATCGTGACGTAAACCAAGCTGGCCTATAAGTTTGGTCATCATAACGTTTCGAAAATGACGCCCATGATCAGTGATTATCTCTTGCGGGACACCAAACCTAGCAATTATATGATTGAACACAAAAATTGCAGCTGTCTTGCTGTCTGCCTCAAATGTAGGCATCGCCTCAGCCCACTTGGTAAAATAATCTACCGCAAGGATGATATACGCATGCCCCCGACCGAGTGAGGGTTACATGTAATAAAATCGATACCCCATTTGGCAAAAGGACCAACGGCAATTATAGGGTGGAGAGGAGCAGGTGGAACGCGCATCTTTCGATCAAATATTTGGCAGTTGTGGCATTTTCGGACCGCAATGATACAATCTTTAAATAAAGACGGCCAGAAGTAGCTAGCGCGCAATATATTTTGGGCTGTGGCATACCCAGACATATGACTGCCACATGCTCCAGAGTGACAATCATTTAGAACCCTTTCAGCTTCCTCGTGAGTTAAACAACGTTGAAAAATAGAGTCTGCCCCACGGCGATAAAGAGTATCTCCAATAATCCTGAATTGTTGGGACTGGAAATGTATTTTCTGACGTTCTGACCTTGAAATTTCTGGCTGAAAGGATTGGGTCTAGAGATAAACGATGATATCTCCATACCACGGATCTAAAGTATTGATTAGAAACAAGGATTCGTCCACAATGGGCTCCTCCACCATAGTTTCCATGTCAGCACGCGGGAAATCACACATTAACTCCGCAAAGACTAAAGATTTCTTAGACTTAGATTTCTCAAATTCCAAGTCGAACTCCTGCAGGATAACAATCCATTTAGAGTACTTGCCCCCTAGCAATTGCTTGGTCAAAATGTAGATCATAGGGTTGCAATCCGAAATTACTGTAGTTTTACGTAGTAAAATGTAGAGACGAAAACGTTGGACAGCTTGAACAGCTGCCAATGCCAATTTCTCCACATGTGAGTATTTTAGCTCAGTGGGATTTAAAGTTCGACTAAGGTAATATATCACATGTTCATTTCTAAATTCATCTTCCTGAACTAAGACCATTCCAAGTGGAATGAGAGGCGGCGAGATACAAGAAGTAATCCTGGTTGTAGTTGGGAGGATGCAATAATGGTGCATGGGTCAACACGTGTTTAAGTGCATCAAAAGATTTCTGAGCTATCTCATCCCAATAGAATGGAGTATTCTGTTTCAACAACCGGGTGAAACCCTTTGTAACCTCGGCGTAGTTAGGAATGAATCGTCATAAAAAGTTTGCTTTCCCTTGCAAACTTTGGAGTTGGCAAAGACTCGAAGGAGGAGGAAATTTGACAATAGCTTCGACCTTCAAGGGATTGACGCGAATGCCGGCTTTCGAACTACAAACCCCAGCAATCGACCCGTTTCTATATAGAAAACACATTTGTGTGGATTCAACCAAATTCGGTAATGCCTACACCTCATAAATATTGCTCGTAAATGGATGAGGTGATCAACTCGATGTAATGAATGAGCAAGCAAGTCATCGAGATACGGTTGCACAATGTGCTTGATGTCATGAAACGCATAAGACATGGCCCTTTGAAAAGTTGCGTCGGCATTCTTGTTGATATTGCAACAAGATGATGGAGATTAGTGAAAAGAGTCGCCTTCACTAAGTGGGCCCGCAGGCAAATTATGGCGCAAGTCTATTTTTAGACTATGTCTATTTTTAGACATATGGATCATGTCTATGGATTGCAGGTTGCGGTTTATGGATGATTGGTCAAGTTGGGAAAAAATAGATGGACTTCTATTTTTGATCAAAGTGAGTGATCACAGTGTGAGTGATCAAAGTCTATTTTTAGACTGGCTGTAAAAAATAGAAAAGTCAAATATTATTGTCTCATAATAATATTTGGACTATAAACTTGATCTTATTCTCTTGGAGCACTTCAGTTTTAGCTACGGATGTGGCCCATGCAGCTGTCAGAAGGAAGTACACTTTTCTTATGAGTCAGTTGAGTTGTTGCATGCATGACTTCAGTTAGAACTCAAGTGAGTTGAGTTTAGTGGACTGGAGGTGCAGTTGATGGAGTTGTGTTCAGTTTAGCTTTGTTAAACTGGTTGTATTTAGTCTAACTGGCAAATAGACTAGAGATGAGTTGGGTGAATTAGTTATTAATTAATTCACAAGTTATTAACTCATAATACAACTAATGAATACATCAGTTAACTCAGTTGCATGTTCAGTTCAGCAGGGACAGGTGTTAGAGAATCAGATTGCTATCAGTTGTGACTATAGTTGTGCATCAGATCTTGCACAATCAAGGGATTGAATATGCCAATGAGTTTTCTCATGTATTTGCCCAGTATTGTAGCTTGTGCTCACGTCCAACATAGTGTGAGTGACTATTTGCAGGTGAAATACGAGTTTGGTAAGCCATTCTCATCAGTTCTTGAGCAGGTATTGAGCAACGGAGGTAGGCAAGCAGTGGAATAGATTTGGAGATCAGATCTGAGTTGTATTGTGTGTAACAGGTGAATCTGGTACTAGATTGCTTGTGATAAGCATTGTACTTTGTAATGTTACATGGTCTCAATCATTAATATACAGATAGTTGGGGTTTTTAGCGAGATGCTTTCCCCGAGTTACATACTATGTTAATGTGTGAATGCTCTTGATGTTTTATTGTTATTGATGTTGCTATATTGATGATCAATGTAGAGGAGCTTATGTATTGTGTATGTATTCCGCAATAGTACATGATCGGGATAATCTCTGTTGAATATGTGTTAAATTATTCAAAATTTCTACAATTCTTGAGTCCAAAAGGTAACTTGCAATAAGCAAATGTCCCCCATGGACAAATGAAAGCTGTTTTTTGATTTGATTGTATCCGGAAAACCATCCATAAAGGAGAATATTTCGCTGCCAGCACAATCATCAATAATTTGTTCGATATAGGGAGTTGGGTAATTGTCCTTTGGACAGGCTCGATTAATGTCCCTATAATCGATGCATAATCTTATTGTTCCCTGATTTTTGTTAACCGGAACAATATTCGATACCCAATCCGTTAACGGGATCGGATAAATGAAACCTGCTTTGAGTAATTTTTCAACTTCTGCTTTAATTGCAGCAACTTTTCTTGGGTGAATCTGGCGCAAACGTTGCCGGACGGGTTTAGCATCCGGGTAAGTCTTGATCTCATGAACAAAAATTGCGGGATCAATTCCTGGCATTTCCTCATAGGACCAGGAAAACACGTCGCGGAATTCTTGAAATAGGGCCTTATATATCTGAATTTCGTTATCTGTATACGAGGCACCTATATGAATGTTCTCAACAATTCCGGGCTTAACCGAAATGTCAATAGGAATAGTTCGAGAGATGTTTCCCAAATTTAACTCTGAATCAGGATGTTTCATGAGATTCTAAACTTCCTTGACATATTCAGTCGTAAAAATTGATGAGAAATCATTTTCAAAATGATCATTTTCAGGTAAAAACGAAGATCTGTGATGGAGATCGTCCCATGGTAAATCATCTACACATAGGATTTCACGAATTTTCTCGTCAGAGTGAACAAGTTCAGAAAACGTGATTAAATTTGAGGTTGATGTGAAAAGTGATTCCTCACGGACCACATTCATTAAGTCGATTTTGGTTGAAAATGAGTCGGTAAACGATTGCACAGCCTGATACGCAATTTCATATGGACTCAAAGGCATAGCATCACCAAATGAGTCTATCTCAGATTCAGAAGGAATGATCCAAGGATCATCATAAACAATGGTGTCTGATGTAATCATATGAATAGTTGCAAATGGAGACGATGCGTTGATCGGAGGAAAAGGAAAAGTTCCCACTAAACCGGCATCTTTAACTAGTCCTACTCCAACGTCCTTATATGGGATAGTCGTTTTACCGACATGCTGATTACTTTCCGAAGAGGTTGGGTCGGATGAAAAGTAGGCCAGCTGGTCTACTGTTACGATCTTTCCATTATGTGGAAACTTTATTACTTGAAAGATCGATGAAGCGACCGCTGTCATAGCGTAAGACCAACTTCGACCCAAGAGAAGGTCGTATTCTAGAGGGGCATCAACCACCTCCACATCTAGATTAACGGTTTTTCCTTCAACCCCTATAGGCAAATCCTGTAGAATGCCAAAAGGATGAAACCCACGGCCATCAAAGGCCTTTAGAATCGTCGGGGATTGATTTAGCAAAGGAGAACCAAGCGATCTCCAACACTGTATCGACATAATACACGTTGAAGCTCCCCCATCAATTACAGTCCGATGAATAGGCATGTTTTTTACTATCACTGGAATCTGGAAAGCCATTTGATGAGGTAAATGCGGTGTACTATTTTCTAGATCGAAAATTATTAGGTTCGAGTCCTGAATGTCAACAACTCCTATAGCCGACAAAACTAATTTACGTTGTGCTGGACATGATTGCAGCACCTCCAAAGCTGACATTGCTGAGGGTGAAACAGCTAAATCCTCAACAATGTTATAATTCTGAGCCACTCTCGCATGTGGATTGAAAGCTAACTTTCGAAGTATACCCTTGGCAGGCGGTTTGATTACCAAGTCTGGATTAGGTTTCTCGATCTGTAGTGGATCAGAACCAGGAGCTGAGGTTGATGGATTAGAATGAGAAGATTCTGCTTCTTTACCATCAACAGGACTTTCACTACCATAATCGTGTGATCGAGTCGCAATCCTAACATGGGACATCATCAGTATGGGTTCTTTATTGCATTCGAGGAGGAACCTATCATCTTACTGTCTTGAGTTGGAAAAGGATCCTTCAAAACAGCAGGCGTTTGGGAACCTTTGACAATCTTTGCAACCTCTACACGATGAGGGCAGTCTCTTGTAAAATGTTCTTCATCACAAATGAGACAAGGATAATGAGGTTTGCGTTTTTCATCATTGGATTCCGATTTTTCAGGTTTCTCCTTTGAATTTTTGTTTGTTTTATTCTTCTTCTTTCCTTTCTTCTTTCCACCGGATTTTGATTTGGCTGTAGATGACTCTACAACACGAATATCGGCGGAAATCTCTGCAGAAGAATCTCCTGTTGGGGAATCAGGAAAGGTTATGATAGGAGAAGAATTCTTGGAAGACTTCTTCTTACTTTTAGTATTAACCGTACCAATCATACCATCAGCGGCATGAGAGCCCGAAGGAGTTGCAGCGATTTAATTCTGCTTGGGAAGATCGGGGATTTTCTCGTCTAATGTACTTGACTGAGTATAGACCAAGTCAAGGTACTGTGCTTGAGCAATTACTTGCTCCTCAATAACAACTTCAGCTTTAGCTACATCTTTAGTGATCTTTGGCAACAAAGATTTTACAAACCACTCAGCCAAAATCTGATCCGGAATAAAAACCTTCACTAAACGTCATCGACATCTCCACTCATGAATATGGTCTGAAATGTAAGTGGATGTCGATTGTTTTAACGAAGTTAACAATTCCGTGCCATTGTCATATCAGACTGGCAACTGAAAATGAGTTAAGAACGAGGTAGCTAACTGACTAAAATTATAAAAAGTGCCTCGTGGTAACTCAATGTACCACTTGGCCGCAAGACCAATTAGAGTGCGCTGGAAAAGTCTAAGATGGATTGAATCATCTGAAATAGAGTTAGACGCACACCAGAGGTGGTAAGTCATCACATGGTTCGACGGGTCCTCTCCTGATTTGCCTTCGAACTTACGAATGTCACTGGGAAACTTATTCGGCATTGGCGGCCAAAACGGAAGATAATTAATGGGATCGTTCGTTAGGCGTGACAAGTCAGGTAAGTCTTAAGTTGCGATAAATGGTAACTGACGATTAGGGTCTCCAAAATTCTGGGTCATGAGACCAGCCCCAGGAGGAGGATATCCAGGATAACTTGGAATAGGAATTGCATTTGGGATATTGTATCCTCCCTGAAAACCAGGATTAACTGGACCGTACTGGGGTTGTTGAGGTTTTTGATAAGTGTACCCAGGGTACGGTTGATACTGATAGACTGGTTGCTGCACAGCAGGACCGAATTGGTACTATCCCTGGTACGGTTGATAAGTAAATTGTGGTTGACTTGTGACAACCGTACTTGAACCAGGTTGTCCCACAGGTATCTGAACCGAAGTTTGAATCGTGGATCCAGACGGTGGTAAAGATGTCTGAGGAGTAGATACAGGAACAGTAGAAACCAGAGTTGTCGATACTCCAGAAGCAGGTGGGGTAGATTGAACAGATGTTGCGGCAGTTGTAGCAGTCGTTTGAGGCGGAGTACGAGGCGTACTAGGTCTAGGCTGAGAAACTACCGAAGGTACAGAAGTTTGAATGTTAGACTGGACAGGTTGCTGGGGTGTACCAGGAACTAAGGGTTGTCCAGTTTGAGATGAAAACTATACATTTGGCTGCAACACCTGTTGAGTTCGCGATAAATCCCACACTAAATTCATTCCGGGATATGGACCCATAACAGGTTGAGAATACTAAGGACCATAACCAGGTTGAGGGTAGGATTGATAATTCAAAGGTACATTTCCCGTTCCTTGAACATACGATTGATCGAAGGTTGGTTGGAAACCTTGGTTCAGGTACTGACCTTGGGGTTGATACCCTTGAAGCACGCACTGATACTGGGGTTGACCTTGAGGTATAAATTGATACTGGGGTTGACCTTGGGGTACATATTGAGTCTGGGGTTGACCTTGAGGAACGTACTGTCCCATAGGTATGTATTGTCCTTGAGGTTGCCCTCCAGATGTAAATTGGGTACCTTGAGGTTGCCCCCAGGCAATAATTGAGGCTGCCTCCTAGGCTGTAACTGGCCACCTTGAGGTTGGGGATTGGGAATAGAACCTGACATCATGAGAATGTCTTCTACACTCAACGGCTTAGTACCATTGCTTCTAGTTAATAACCCTTGTTCAATGGGTTGAGGAGATGCTCCCGAAAAAGTACCAGAAAGTGACTGATACCCAGAGGGAACAGAAGGACCACCGTACAAAAAGGATTCGGGCGATTGAGTAAACATGGATGACTGTCTTAACATATTTAATGGAGGATAATAACCTCTAGGTGTTGGGTGATAAGGAGCGCGAGGTGGTGAAAAATTTAACCCTGATTTTTCTAAGAAATTTGTCAAAGAAAGATACCAACTACTGCTCCTAGGTGGACTGTAAAAAATTGATTCACACTCCCTTAGCTCAATAACAGGTTGATTTTCAGGGATAGGGATGCCTACTTCTTCTTCCAGAGTAGCAAGTTCTTCAATAGCAATAAGTCTAGAAGGAATATCTTGGGTGATTAGTCTTTCTACCCTAGGTGAACCAGGATCACCAGAAGCTGGAGAAACAAACCCTGATGTCGGAGTAGCAACAAATTCACTTTCAGGCTTGGATATTTCAGGTTCCTCACCTATATCACTAGTAGATGAAAGGCTACCAGTTACTTCAGAAACAGACACTGACTGTGGATTATAATCTGCCACTAACGTTTGAAAATCAGGATGTATAATCAAAGAAGATTCTCCTTCTTCAGGTGACCCAACTCTACTGTCTCTAGGAGTTACGAGGACTTTCAAGCCTTCAAGCTGGCTCGGGACTTCTTCAGGAGGTTGGCCACGAAGTCTAAGGGACTTCCTCAATAAATCAGCCACGGTTAAAACATCAGGAGGTTGGCCCCGAAGTCTACAGGACTGCCTTGGTAATTCAGCCACGGTTAAAAACTTTTAACTACTTCACACACAAACAAAGTAAAATCTCAATGACAACCACCTAAAGCCTCTAAAGAACCAAACAAATTTGAATCACACGCCTAAATAATCTAGGAGATCAAACACACAAATAGTAACTTTTCGTACTGAAAACACTAGTTGGTGATGAAGTCCAACATCGCAGAGTTCAATACAGAAATGGCGGTTGGAACAGTTACCCCGGAAACCTGCTTAATGAATAGACTGGCACAAGTTCCTCCTCTTAACCATATCGAGTGAATAGAACCCCCCAGAAAATCCAAGTGATTCTAGCTGAAATCTGCTCCAGGTACAGTGGGATCTTCCCACCACTGTCACCTCAGGAAGAATCCTAAAGAATACAGCCACTAATGTTACCAACTGAAACAAATATACCTGGGGGAACAGTCTACGATCCGATACGCACGCAAGGGCAGAGTAGCAAGCTCAATCCCCTTGAAGGCTCCTTGACATAATCCAAGGTTTACCAACAAGTGACCCCAGGCTCCTCGACAATGGTTATTCCGAGGTTTACCGTTTTTAATACGTGAATATCTGGCGTCGTTCCCAATGAGAAAGGGTTGATTCCTACACTGGTTCAGACACGATCTCGTGCTTCTCCTTTAAGAGGAGCTTTCCCAGAGCATAAATGCAACAATTTGATTTCTTCCCTACCACAAGATACATCTACTTGTTTGTTTTTACTGTCTTGGAGAGTTAATTACTCTCCTACTCCAAGACACTAGCCTAAGCTATGTTGGTGTATGAGAGCCCTAGAAATAAAAATGTTTCTAGATGAATTTTACTTTAAGCGTTATTTTTTATTGGTTTTTATTTGAGTCAAAAGGTGCGGAGGCAAAACTCGTGGTATGAAGACTCGACCCAAAATCACTAAAAATGCACCTAAGATGATTTAAACAATCTTTTCTCTTCGATGAACTTCTAGACTAAGAAAGAGTTTGAGAATGCAAATACTTTGTAAACACAAATCCTTCTTAAGAAACAAATTAAAAGAAGAGCTTTTGTCCTTTCCAATGCACTCAAAACGAGACAACTAGTTATTTCACAAAAATTTCCCTTTTTCGTTTCAAAGCACTTAACCACTACAGAAACAAACTTTTTTCAAAAGAGATTTTTTATAAAACACTCAAAACTATGCAAATGACTAACTTTGAGATCTATAAACTATAAAAACCTATTTGAAGTCAAAGCTTACAAAGTGTCTTTTTGAGGATGTTTTACTTAGCTAAATGTGAGCTAAGGACTAATTTATGCAGAATCACAATTAGTCAAAGAACAACCAATCTTTCGTTTCCTTTTTTAAAAATGAAAATCCAAACTTTTAAACACAAGCTTTTCGAAGTTTTGTAAAGAGAAAACTCAAAGCGGATTCCTCAACAAAGGGGGGATTTCATAAATGGTCAGACTCATAAGAAGACTGGCAGAAACCAAGGTGATCTGAGGTCCCTACAGCTTCTAAGCTCAGAGCCACTACACAACCAAAATGAAAAAACAAGCCCAACAAGCAAAACTCCTAGGAATTTCACCTAAAACCCTAACACTAATGAAATCAACCTAAGGAAGGCTTCTGACAAGTTATATGCAAGTCTGGGTAGTGGATAACAATTTCTAAAAAACAACTAAGCTGATTAACAGAGGAAATCTTAGGTTTGTCAAAATTTTGACAGGGTCCGCAGGCCCATAGTTAACATAGGTGCGGTCCCGCTCTGTGCTAAAAACCAACTTGCGGATAAGTACGCACTGTGTCAAAAGGATAGGGTGCGGTCCTCTCCCAAAGCTTATGAAAAACGAAAAATAACCCTGGATCTACAAACTCTACCCAATTTTACACACAACAAGCCAAAAACAGAAACACTAACACAGTTTCTCAGGTCAAAGTAAAAAGAAGGAAAACAATCAATGTCCCCAGTATGGTCGCCATTTTTTCACACGGAATAAGTCGATCTTGTGGACAAGATAGACCTTCCTAGAATCTAAAGAAGACCTAATGACAAGCAAACCAATCAGACACTATCTTTCTCTAAATATTCTTTAATAAACAAAGGCAAACAAGTGTTTTTAGGGCCTACCTTTGGTCCAACGCAAGTTTGTGGATGCCCTCGCTCCTTCGATCCAAATGAGCTCCTTTGTCGTGAATCTGTAAACACAAACAAGGCAAACAAATTAAATAGCACCTAAAAAGCCGATATCATAAAACATATTTAACACGAAAGTCAAGGAGTTCATGAAACAAATAACATGAGATACTTGTTGAGAAAAATGAGTTTGATTGTATTAATTCAAAAGAAGAAGAACTTTACAACCTATGCCTTGATGCTGTACAAGCTCCTCCCAGGGTCTAGCAAGAAGTCTCCTCTACTTTGACAAGCTTCACTCACTTCCCAATGGAACCAAGAGGTATGTGATCTCTCCTCTCAAGCTCAACTAAGAAGTCCTAATTTCACTAGCATTTACCCTCAAAATGTTCAGCTTCTAACCTCCCTAGTCCTCATCCCAATGCCTCAATTTATAGTGCAATGGAGGGAAGTTACTAGGTCCTCCTTCAAAGGGATAAAGCCCTCCTTCAAAGGGATAACTCCTCTCATCAAGGGATTAGCTCCTTCTCTTTTGGGATGCATGAACCACCCAAGAGCGGAAAATCCATGTCAAAATTCCTTCTAGAATCCTCTAGAATTAACCCAAAGTGAGTTTTTTAAGATAAAACTTGTGCCTTTTGACTTTCACAGGGGTCCGCACCCACACCTTTAGGGACAGAGCGGGCAGGTCCGCAGCTTTTGTAAATAGAAAGTGCGGGACCGCAGGTAATAGTGAGAGAAAGTGCGGAACTAGAGTTTCATTGATTTTCAATGCCTTTCTCTCATTTTCAAAACTTGACTTGAAGAGCTGAGGTCTGATACTTCCTTAGGAGGACAGTACAAGTGATGATGGACCCATACTGACCCCAAATAATCATGGTGATGATATTTTTGTGTAACACTATTGTATATCTGTAATTTCATATATCCAAGGTTTGAAATTTCATCTTGTTGTATCCCTATGAGTCCTCTTTCCAACCCCGTAATTCTAATCGAGATTGGATCCTCCAAGGAAGAGGTATGCCCAATCTCCCATGATGACCTCATTATAGTCTCGTTCAATAGAGATAAATTGTACGAAGTGACACATGTCCCTGCTTTAGCCTTCGAACCCAAAAATGATACCCAACAAACCATAGTCCATCCTCATTTTATCCCTTTTTATGAAATTTGAATCTGATTCGTAGAGAGAAAGTTATGATTATTTTTCCACTGTCACCTTTTTGAGATGGAATTTAGGAGCCTGAAAAACCCTAAATTCCTTAGATCATATCTCGGAAAATATAGTGTGAAAAGATCAAAAATTTGTAAAAAAGGTTCATCAAGAGTTCGTCTCAAATGGGGTTTATTTTCAGATTTGGAAGCTTGGTAGAAAAATAGTTATAGAGAAAATGTCAAGATGACACATTTGAAGCAGCGGAACCCTAGAATCCAAAGCTTTGATACCAAATGTTATGCAACCAACTCACAAAATAGAAGAAGAGATAGATCAACGACTTCAAAATTAGCTTATTCGAGGGGGAAGCATCCTTTACATTACACAAATGAACAATTATTGGATGATGTGAATGAAAAGACCTCCTTTCTATATATAGGAGTCTAAGGGGTCACAATATAATCAAAGCCTACATTAAAATAGTATTGTAAGGGCACAATAATAATAATAGTGGGCTTCTATGGGGCACAATAATAACAATTTTGTGACTACATCGGAACAAAAATACAATAAGGGGGTTGCACTAATAAAAATAAGGGGTTACACTAGTAGTATAAGGACATAACAATTGAAAAGATTGGTAAAAATGCCTTGTGTTTAGATTTGCCTCCTGTTGAGGGCCCCGAAATCGGGTCAACAACAAGGGGGATACCCACCCGGTCGGGAACCTGGTTGGCGGCTCCTTGCCCATTTGGTGTAGCGGGTCCGACTGGGGATGATGGGACCAGCTTCTCAATCTAAAAGATGTGTGTGTGTGTGTGTGTGTAGATTTTGAAGACACTAATGTAAAGGTAATTTTAAACTAATTTAATTCTAGACTCTAAACTTACTCTATGCTACTGTAATCTAACAAAGAACAACACATCTAATCTATACTAACCCGGGGTAAAAATCTTTCATTATGCGATCTAAAAAGATTTCATACAACAAATGGTAATAAAGATCATTCAGCTATCATAAGAATATAAATCAATTTAAGATGAACCATTCTGCATAAGAAGTGAGGCAAAACAGTTGTGAACAACATATCGCATAATCAGTTATTCATATGTTAAGCACAAACAAATGATTCCACCGTACAAAAGTGCCAAATGGTAATCTAGACATTCATACATTAACATATAAACAAATCAGCTGTATATCACTCTAAGAATATGAGCATAAATTAATCAAGAGATAAAAGTACCATTTATGACTTATTTCACTCACAAACTTCAAGCAATAACGATTTATCTCTACTTACTTCTAACATCTACTAAGAGTACAAAAGTGCAACATCAGTAGCAGACATTAAAATGCAAACATAAATAAATCTCGATCCATCCATTCATCAAAAACCCCCTCCGAGGGTGCAAAAGTGCATGTTTTGAGGACAAGTTTTTTGGCAAATTTCCGGACCCTTCTCCAAATGCCATGAGAAGGGTTAAATACTACTAACTAATCTTAATTACACAAATTTAGGGAACGGCTTCAAATGACCGCCCTTTTACTAAAGCAAATTTATTTCTAAAAATTGAATCTAATTTCTAACTGTTTCTGTATCTGCTCCTTAGTGCTGTAAGCAATGTGAGGTTCGCCTGGAAAGAGTCGGCTGGTTTTCTTTTCCTTTTGCTCGGGCGATGAAAGTAGAAATAAAAAAAGCTGGTACCTCTTTTTGACAACTTAGAAGATATTTTTGAAAATCTCCCTCTGACTGGGTGTTTTTTGTTGTGTGTATACTTAGTATAACCCAGATTTCTTTCAAACTGATTGTGTTGTTGCTATTTCGGTTTCCGGCCGTGTGAATGACTCAATGAGTTAGGGATTTCGTTGCCTGAACAATATTACGTATCGGAAATTGCTTCCATTCTTTGTTCCAGGCTTTTCTGAAGCATCATCCCTTTTCAGCGTTTTTCTTTTTGCTTTACCCAATCTGAGCTTCAGGATCTTTTGCAAACATGTTGCTTTTGTGCGCCTTTGACTCTGAGTCTTGGATAGTCTATTTTCATCAGTGTCTATGGAGTGATACTCTAGAATCCACGGCTCTGCTGCATGCGGCATTCATTTGCGAAGGCATCTCCTCTCTGTTCTTCAAGTATTGGCGCTTTCCCCTTTTCCTTGGATGTTTCCTGCATATAGATTTATATTAGTTGCTGCCTTACAGTTTACGCAAGGGAAAAGAGACATGACGAAAAGATTGACATGAAAGCTTTAAACTCTAATGAATGCATAATCATGACACTCATAAGGACTTGACTCTTCGAAAAACGCAACATGATCATCTTCAGATACTCAGGCGTGCCATCATTAATTTCCCTCAAGGTGAGCGCTCGATTTTGGGTTTACAGATCATGCCGAAGAAACTTTGCGATGAGTGGTTTCTGCGATTCGTATCGCAGCAATTAATAGTCTCATTCGTCGCAGATCGCAAATCGCAAAATCGCAGTTTGTAGGATCGCAGATCGCAATATCGTAATTTTCATTTGCTCGCTGTGTGCTACTTTTGCGACGTTTGCGATATGCGACGTCGCATATCGGCCGTCGGCGATTCCTTCTCATTTTCTTTTAAGGGCGCCTTCAAAATATGCGATGCGATGAATTTCGCATCGCTTCTTTGCAGCTTATTTATGCGCATAGGAAAACTCTTCACTCTCTCTCTGCGATGCGATATAGCTTTTAGGGAGTTAAAATACAAAAAATTGGATAAAAATATTTTGGGATTTTTGTTAAGGGTCCCCCTTTGCTTGATATTATTGCTAATACTAAACAAAGAGGGGGGTTGTTGTTGACCACAACATCTCCTTATATGAAAATGCATGCAGTTGTTAATGTTTATAATTTGAGACTATATGAACCTCCTTTGATTGATGATCAAGGAGAACATGTTCAAATTCCTTAAATAGGATATTTCTCTCTAGAATTTCTCGAAGAATTTCAACAAGATACCATCCTTGATAGAAGGACAAGAACTTCCAAAAGAGGGAATGTGGAATACCTTCGTGATGCTCTCAAAGGAACACATCCAAGAAAATCTAAGTGGATTGAGAAGGGAAGGGTCAGGGAATGGTACCCTCATCTATTTTTTGACTAAAAATGTGCTTTTGGAGGTCCAAAAGCTTCCAATGGGGAGGAGTGATCCAAGGGATAAAAAAATGCTCAAAATTGAAAGTGTACGATGGAGCTTGAAACATATACAATTGGATAGATCTCGGAAACCTAAATCCAACGCAACTTGTTTCACTCAAATCTGACATCAGATGCTCTCAGAATCACATTCTGTTAGTTTTGGGAAATGACTAAAAAATTGAAATTTGGGTTGCAGGGATACCCATTCAGTAATCTGTGCGTTGACTAGGCCATGACTTGGAAGCTGATTAGTTTCTTCATCGTCCAATGGTGGTCGACACTTGGCATTAGGTGATTGGTTGGCATGGTTTAGTTTTATTGGTTGAACATTGTTGTGGTGGCCCAATGAGGGAGTGTCACGTGGACCAACCAGTAGTTGCCACATGGCCTCCTAATGACCAACAAATTTTTTTTTGGAGGCCAAACAACAACCTCGAGAGTTGAACACGAGACCAAGTACCAAGAAACCAACAACTTTACTGTTGCACCACTTCCATATCACTTGTTATGTAATGTATGTGAATTATATCTAAATTAGAATGTTGGCATGGTTGGGAGTAGGGATGAGGCTAAGCCCCATCCCTGGTCACCACACCCAAGAGGAACAAGGGCCGATACCTTGGGCTAGAACTTAGCCCTAGCCCCATGGTGATGGCATGCACTACAACTCATACACTGAAACTATGGGCAGATGAAAAGGGGGCTAGCCCCAAGCCATATGGGATTCCATACGACTGCAGCAGAAGCGCAGTGAGAGCAGCACTGAAAATGCACATGAGGAAGAATATCCAATAAACATCGAGTCAAATTTTCCATTGAGTCCAAATTCTAAGGACTATGACAGTAGCACTGAAGAAGGGGAAGATGAAGAATATCCTCCAAGTTAGTATTTGAAAAGCACAACTAATAATAGTGTGGATAGCATTCCTCTTAATGATGATGAAAATCCTTATACAAATGAGGATCCAATGATGGAGATGTTGCCAAGCAATATTGTATTGAGGAGTAGGAGCAAACCTTTTCATATCAATGCAAGATGTTCTAGTTATACAAGGGGTAGAGCAGAATATCTGACAAGAAGAAGTTCTATTAGTGCACTCATTTCAAGTGAATGTTGCCAAAAATATTGCTTGAAACATATGGATTTCAAATTTTCATTAGAGAGCAGGAAGAGATATTTGTCAATGAATAAAAGCATGAAAAAATCATATTTAGTTGGGTGCATGCAATCTACATTGTCAGGTTATGATTATCATATTAGGACTTTATTTATATGTAGAAAAGCTTTCAAAATGTTTCATTCGATTGGGAATTTTCGTCTCTCGAGAATTCAAGAAAATTTGGAAAAGGATCACACATTTTATTCTGAAGTACGTCATAAAAGACAGTTTGGGCCATTATCAAATACTACAATGACATGGATGAAAGATTTCTTTTCAAAGCATGGAGAGTGTATGCCAAATAGAGAGACAATACATATTCCAAATAATTTTTTAAGATGAGATATCTACAACTTATACAAAGAATATGTGGAAGGTGTTGAGGGACATGGCTAGTTTATTACATATCAATATTTTGTGAAGGTATGGAAGAAAGAATTCAACAATGTCTCTATTCCTAAGAAGACAAGGATGGGGATTTGCAGTACATGTGCTTCTCTTAAATAAAAAAGGGACAAATGTGAAGGGTCAGAAAGAAGTAAGCATTCATAACCTTAACTTTTAAAATTGCATATTCATAAAGTATGAAAACATATTACTTAATGGATTTCTTTTATGTTGTGTAGATTCAATTGTCAAAGAACTTCAGGAGCATCGCGAACAACAAAAAAATGAAAGGAGAAAGTTGTACAAGCATTGAAAGAAGTGTTATGATAATCCAAATAAATATTTGGGTTTGATAATTGATGGTATGGGCCAGAAGAAAACACTTTTACCACATTTTGTTCCCACACCCAAAAATTTATAGGATGAAAATTTTATTCAGTATCACTTGGTCAGTTGTATGGTCTTCAATGGGAAAATGTTGCCAAAGGTGTACTTCACAGCTCCAAATATTCATAATGATGCAAATCTGACCATAATCATAATTCATGATGTGCTTTCTCATTGGTCTGATAATCTTCCTGAAGTTTTGTATCTACAATTGGACAACACTTGACGTGAAAACAAAAATCAGGTTGTTTTTGGATACCTAAACATGCTTGTTGAATTAAGAATTTTTCAGAAGGTAAAGGTTGGTTTCCTTCTTGTTGGGCACACTCATGACCATATTGATCAGATGTTTAGTCATTTTTCAGTCACATTGAGGATGAAGGAAGTTGGGAGCTTGCCATCATTAACGGAATGTATTAAGAAATCATACATGCCAGAGTCTACTTTTCATGTGTTGGAAGAAACTGTTGACATGTGAAGGTTTATTATGGGATCATATGGTAAATGGAAATGCATTGAACAACTTAATGATATTAGCTTCCAACATCAATTTCCTATCAAAAAAATTGATGGGAAAACACTAATATGGGGCAAGAAGTATTCAACTACTGCAGAATGGGCACCGTCATCAGGTTTGCAACTTTTGAAGTTCATTCTATATCATCCAATATTTGTGTCAAAAATATTGTTATTACAATCAGTTGGTGAAGTTCATAATGCACGTAGACAAAATAGAAATATATTTTATTCTGATTGCCTAGAAGAAATTAAAAAATGTATTAGATATACATATGAGTACTTTAACATTGCTGATTTAGTTTGGTGGGAATCATATGTTTGGTGGGAATCATTTTTCAATAATCAAAGTGATATCATTTCAACAACAACAAATGAAGATATAGCTTTGAAAAATCCATTTATTTGGCCACAAAATGTGTCGAATACACATGAGGAAATACACATTGTTGAACAACAACAATCTCAAGGTATTATTAATTCTTCACAGATAGAGGAAAGAGAGATGTATATTGTTTCCAGAAGATCTCATGCACAACGTGAAGCCATGGAAGACCTTTACAGGGGTTCAGTACAAGATATTAAGGAGAGTTGCATGATCGCAGTGCTAGCAGATGGAGATCCCAGTGGCTATCCATTCTAGGTTGCTAAAGTTATAAAGATCTTTACAAAAAATGAGGATGTTACAAGTGTTGAAGTACATTGGTATGCCACAAATAAACACCCATTCAATAGTGTGTATAAGCCAGAGATGGTAGTTAACAAAAAAAATGGTGGAAAGAGAAAAAGAAAGGGTACGCATATAAATCGTCACGGCACAGACATATTAAAATTGGAGGATATTGACATACTTGTTTATGACTTCAATTTAACAAAGAGAAGAACTCTTTGCTTCAAGACGATAGAAATTCTGAAAAGGTTGTTACCAGAAGGAATGGTGTTGAGATGGGAGTCTGCTGAAACCAGTCGTAGATCTAGAAGAATTTTGAAACCTAAAATGATGGGCATGCATGTGGACTCAGATGGGGCACTAGTTGATGAAAGAGAATAATATGGAACATCTTCGTCAACATCCAGTCACTCACTTAAATATGTGAATTTTGATGGTGTGCAAGAAAATATGAGTGATTTTGAATAATTGTTTAACACAGTTTATCTAACTGATGTATGCATCATACCTTGAAATAAAATTTTTGATTTCCATATGGTGTTAAATGAGAAGTTATGAGTCATTTTTATGTTGTTGGATGATTTTACTAGCATTTTTTTTTAATTTTGAAGATTGGCCCTAAAAAAAATCATCATTCTAGTATAATCACTTTTTCTTTTTCAAGCTGTATTTTGCACGGATTTTTTTTTTTCACTACCATTTTTAAAACATGTTCAAAATTGTCCCTAAAAAAAAAAACCATCGTTCCAGTATACAGACTTTTCGTTTTTAGCACTGCTTTTTTATGTTTTTTTTGCTAGAGTTCCAGTTTCAAAGTTTATATTGTTGTATTTAGTGATTTCAAATACTTACCTCATGGTCCTTTGAAGAAGCAGCGCCCTACTTCACTGTAACTGACAGAAGTATCGACCACAAACTTTGTCCCAAACCCTCCTCTGATGCGGTCAAGGCAATGGTCGACATCACACGTGATCTTATCTTTAGAGGCTTCCAGTATTCGCATTAACTCCAGGGTCCAAACAATCAGATTGTCAAGCCTCCACCTCCCTTGGTTATCTACCAACTTCGCGATCCAATCATATAATTCAACCGGGAAGGAACAAAATAAGATTTCGTGTATTTCTGTGTACAGATATCTGTCCAACCACTATTCTTTCGTCAATCAAGGATTCTTGTTTTCTTGTGCCATGAAATCATGGATCTTTCTATCTAACTAGCCTTCAATCTCTTTCTTAGTTGGATTCCAATGATGTGACATCACATATATCATTATGCAGATCCTGGTCCCGGCAACAGAACCATTTGTTAGCTTGATGGGCCCTGACCCAAGTTCAATGTTAGTTAGCCAAGCAAATCCCTACACTACTGGCCCTTTCGGCATTAGTCTGTGGAGCACAGACCAAAGTCTCACCTGAAGCAATATGGGGGGATGCAGGAACCAAGTTTCTGCACCTTGAGATGGTCATGATGTCGATTTTATACCTTAAACCCTTCCTTCGTGTTGATCAATCAGCCTTTAGGGCTTATCGATGTACTTTATCTTTTATCTCTAAGAACCTCTGTGAGGGTATACGATTTTCCTTCACCAACCTTAACTAGTGGTTTAGGTACTTACGCACTTTTGTCACTACATTATTGTATGATTTCCTGAATTATCTTAAGTGTTCGCCAAATTTACCATGCAATTAAGATTATCTTTGTGTAAACATATATACTTATTTGTGTTCACATAATAGATAGAAACATATATATTCGCACATCAAATTAGCATTATAACATAAACTCAGAACTTAACATAACATAATCACATGTGATTCACATAGGAAAAATACATAGTAATCTCAGAATACTTCTCTTTATTGATGATTGTGATCTCCAATACAGACTCTATCTTCCCTGCGCACACAGCTACATGGGTCCACGCACTTAGCTACAGAGTTCTACGCTAGGCCTCTACACACTCAGCTGCAAAGTCTCTTCCTACGCTAAGACTCTCACTCTTAGCACTTTACAGACTCATCAAGCACTTCTACTTCCCTTAACTGACTTCTTTCTTAGACTCCTCTAAGACCTCCTTTTTATACAACCCCATCGTCTGTAGACCAAGGGAGGATCTCTAAAATTGACACAACCTATCTAGACTAAGGGCAGAAAACCATTTTTGACTCTTGATATATTCACACTTTGCAACCATAAAATGCGGAGACTTTACATTTCTTTATACAAACTTCAGGCCTTTTGCCCCAAAATTTGGGTTTTTAACACCAAAATTGACCCCCAGGGGACCCGTTCCCAACAGGACCTCAGATCTAGCATAGGATTAGAGTGATCCGAATTGGATCCTAGAACACTCTCTAAGTTTTCATGAACTCTATAAAATTCATGCCAAAGTTTCAAAGTCTTATAAAGATCAAGCTTATCAGAGATAACCTCGTAATAGTTGCAATTTGTGATCAATGCGGAGCAACGAGGACCCTCGATTAAGCATGTAGATCATCTGCCCATGGTAACACGCGCTGCCACAAATTAGCAAAACCAAGAGTCAATTCAAGAAACAGGGGTAGTTTCTGATATCGCTAATCACATAACATAGGGCAAACCCCTCAAAGAAGGAAAAGCCCCGAGCGCCTAGACCTGAAATAATTGCAAATTGCGTAAACGTATCGTTCCGATTCTGTCAGAAGTGGGGTCCCACAAAAACAAACAGAATATCAGAAGGGCTTCAAGTGGTAACCGATTTCAACCAAGTCCCACCCGATGCCACACAATGGGTGCCACGAGTCCAGTGGAAGAGAGAGAAAATTGTTCACATCGGTCAGGTAAACATCATGTTACTTACCCACCCTATATGGACGATGACTGTAGGATTTGGGGCCCCCAAATCAACAGTAGAGATGTGTACCGATGAGTGACCAGACCTGATGAGGTAAAAAGACAGAGTTTTATTGGATTTTAAGCCCGACGTGGACGATGCGTTGGTGAAAGGTCGCTTTTCACGAGCATTCTTGGAGTTAACGGAATAAACAGTCGTTTCTAATATGTCCAAGAGAGATGACACTCAGTTCGTTATGAAATAGGTGGTCACCTCCTTGTGAGGCATTATACGGTGATGATTATGTAGAACAGGGGAATTCGAACGGACAGAGGCAAGGAAACTAGAAAGTCGGGAAGTGGAAATGAACAGTCAAAAATCAGATTGGCTTTAAAGCCATGAACTCACAGAGAAAGCAGTAAGCAAGTTAAGAAAGCTATAAGAAGAGAACAGAGAGAAGAAGTTGAGTTGACCTGCAGAAGCAAAGGAAGAATTGAAACAGAGTCAGAGAGAGTCAAAGAGTCGGTGTACTCCAGAAAGGGCTTGAGAGGTTCAAGCGAACTCCTCTGTATTTGCCTGTCATGTATTGAGTCTCAGATTGGACTTGTACCATTGTGACCAATAGATGTCAAGAGTCAGTAAGGAGAGGCTGTGTACTCCAGAGACTTGGGGAATCCAAGTATAGTTTGTTGATTTATATCTATTGAGTGAGACTCAAATTGAGCTCAATGTTGTAAAAACTCTGCTTTGAAAACATAATAGAGAGGCTACCACTGAAGGCGGGACCAGGAGACGTAGAACAGGAGTATTGGTTGAACTCCTTATTAAACTTGTTGTGTTTATATGCTTGCCTATTGTGTTTTCTTTAACTGCTTCAGTGTTTGTGTATTTCTCAATCTTATCGATCCGTTACATAAAATAACATAGACCCATCCATGCACATGAGTCTGTAATACCTCATTAATTGTCTTAGGTAAATTTTGGATCAAGTGGTATCAGAGCTCTAGGTTGCTAGGGTTAGACAAGTTTGTGCTGGATTTTGTTTTTGAATGCTAACTATGACAAAGCTCAAATTATGAGAAAGAGAATTGGTTGATTCTACCCTAAGAGGAAAGTGGTAGAAGAAAGTCCCTTGGAATCAGACTCCCAGTTTATGGATAGTTTCATGACCATGAGAGACATGGTTGAGGAAATGTATATGGAATTTAAGAAATGTAGAGATGAATATTCATCAAACTCCAAACAAGATAAAGGAGCAGAAGAATCTCTTCTCCATGACCATTCTAAAGGAAAAGGGAAAGAAGAAAAGCTTTCCACACCTCCTAATATCCCTGAAAATAAAAAGAAAACATCTTTGATTAAATTAGATGTTAAATTTGATTTGCCGATATATGATGGAGAGTTGAATGCAAAGAAGATGGATAATTGGATTAGACATATTGATGTGTATTGCAGGGTGCAGAGCATTGATTTAGGCAAAATTAAGATTCAGCTAGCTAGACTACGCCTTGGAAGCATTGCCTTGGTATGGTGGGAAGGCAGGACACAAGTTGACATGAAGAAGCATGGTAAAATCCTTTCTATCTGGAGTGAATTTATTTCCGCAATTAAAAAACAATTCTAGCCACTAGCTTATATGCAGCAAGCTATGATGAGTTGGCAAACTCTTCACCAATTGAAAGGGAAAAGTGTAAAAAGTTACACCCAAGAATTTAGAAAAAGAGCTTTGATTCTAGGAATTTCCTTAGACTCACCTAAAACTCTGTTGAAGTATATAGGTGGTCTACATAGTTATTTGAGACATACCATTCTCATGTTTAATCCTACTAGCATAGATGATGTATCTGTTCAGGCTACACATCTAGAGGCTAGAAGCAAGAATGTGAACCCAGAAGTTGGGGGATCATCAAAACCCACTGCAACAACAAGAAAAAGAGAAAGCAGAAATGGAAAGAGAGGAAGACAAATGTTGTACAAAATACCAAGCCTTCATGCACTCACTGCAAGAAGGATGGGCATGATGATGAACACCACTGGATTTTGCATCCAAAGCTAAGACCCAAGAAGTCGATGGAAAAAAGAAGAAAACTGATGCAACTATTCAAAAATATTTGGGGTCAGACTCAAGGGATGAAACAACAATTGCAACCACAGGTATAAAAGGTTAAAATTCTGAAGCATATACTAGTAATTCTACACAATCTACTGATAATGAAAAAAATTAGAGGAAAACACATGAGCTTTTTCATATTCGAGTTACTTCCAAGCATCAAAAGATTGATAGTGGCTCACAAGTAAATTTAATTTCTAAAGCAATTTTAAAGAAGCTAGGATTACTAACCACACCTCACAAGAAGCCATATCCATTAGGTTGGTTATGTGATAAAGCAAAGCTACAAGTGACTAGACAATGTAAACTTAGGTTTTCTTTTAGGTCAGCATTTGTAGATGAGGTTGAGTTAGATATAGTTCCTTTGGATATATGTGGAATTGTTTTAGGAAGTCCTTACTTGTATGATAGGAAAGCCATTTTCTATAGAGATGAAAACAAGTATCAACTCGTTAAAGATGGAATCAAATATATTGTAAGAGCTCACAAACTCAAGAATAACTATACTCTCATAAAATTAGGGCTGATGAAAACAATTGTAAATTCATGCAAACAACTTTTACTGATGGTTGTAAAGGAAAAGAAACCTGATAAAACCAATATATTTGACGGTTGTAATGCTAAACAGCAAGTTGATTTAGAAAAAATTGTTTCAAAATATGATATACTATTTCAAGAACCTAAAAGTATGCCACCCTAAAAGGAAATAGCATATGATATTAATTTGCAGCAAGATTCTCCATTGCCTAACATCAGAATTTATAGGTTGTCTGCTTTAAACAATGCAGAAATCAAGAAGCAAGTACAGGAGCTGCTCGAGAAAGGGTTCATAAGACCTGGCACATCACCATGTGGGTCTCCAATTGTCTTGATGAGAAAAAAAGATGGCTCGTGGAGAATGTACATTGATTACCGGGCACCGAATAAGATAACAATCAAAAATCATTATCCCCTTCCTCGCATAGATGATCTATTAGATCAGTTGAAAGAAGCTATTTACTTTTCCAAGTTGGACTTGCATAGTGGCTACCATTACGTCAGAGTTGCAGAGCAAGATTCATGGAAGACTACTTTCAAAACAAAGTAGGGATTGTATGACTGGTTAGTTATGCCTTTTGGCTTAATTAATGCTCCTGCTACTTTCATGAGAGTAATGAATGATGTACTCAGGCCTTTTATTGATGAGTTTTTCATTGTATATTTAGATGACATTCTTATATTTAGTAAAACATGGGAAGAACATTTGAAGCATGTAAAAGAGACTCTAGATGTTTTGAAAAGAGAGAATCTCTATGTTAAGCTCTGAAAATGTGAATTTGGCAAAACATCTTTGAATTATTTGGGGCATGTTGTAGGGGGTGGTGAATTAAAGATAGATCCCTCTAAGGTTGTAGTCATTGTAAACTGGCCTAAACCCAAATCTGCTACAGAAGTTAGAAGCTTCCTAGGAGTAGCACAATATTGGAGAAAGTTTATTGCTAACTTTTCCTTAATTGCAACTCCATTACATGCTTTAAGAGGATTGAATAAGGTGTTTTAGCGGGGAGACAAATAGCATAAAGACTTCGACATCTTAAAAGAAAAGATTAGTATAGCACCAATACTAGCATTGCCTGATCTTCAAAGACCATTTGAGATTGAAACTGATTCCACTGATTATTGTCACACGGAATCAGTCAAGGGTGCAGACACAACTGACCTTCCTAGAAGTCTAAGACATTCTAATGACAAACAAAACAAACTAGAGCTATCCTTCTCTAAACATACATTATGATATGAGAAATCAAGTGTTTCGTTCTTACCTTTGTCCAAACGTTGTTGTAGAAGTCCAAGCTTTGTTGATCTGGATGAGCTCCTCCTTTTCTCCAAAACCTGTAATCACCAACAGTCAAACAATTAAATAGCACCTGATTATAACATAAAACAAAGCATATTCAACACATAGACCAAGGAGTACATGAAATAACCCATTAAAAACAAGTTATTGAGAAGAATGGACCAATTTTCATTAAAGGTAATCAAAAGGAACCATTACAACCTGAGCCTTGGTGTTGTGCAAGCTCCTTCCAGGGTCCACAAGAGTCTTCCTCTACTTTGACAAAGCTCACCCACTTCCAAATAGAACAAGTAAAGATGGCAATCTCTCCTCACAAGCTTCTAAATGGGAGTCCTAATTCCTGCAGCATTTACCCTTAGAAATGTATAGCTTTCAACCTTCTTCCTTCTGGCTCAATGCCTCTTTTTATAGTGCTCAAGAGGAAGTTAATCAGGTCCACCATCAATGGGATAGTCCCCTCTTTGGATGGGATCACTCCCTTATTGATGGGATAAGTTCCTCTTTGGTAGGAGTGCATGAACCATCTGGAGGCGCTCAATACACGTCAAACAACCTTCTAGAATGCTCTAGAAATGACCACAAGTAAGTTTTTGAAGATAAAACTTGCGCATTTTAACCTTTTCAGAGGGACGCACCTGCCCCTTTAGATACAGAGCGTCCTTGGACGCAGACCTTATGAACAATAGGTGCGTACCCGCAGGCAAGGTTTGAGAGAACCTGCGTACCCAGAGATAAACATATTTATAAAGACTTTCTCTCTTTCTTGGAGTTTGACATGAATAGCAGAGGCATAAGACTTGCTTAAGAGGGTAGTATGACTGTTGATAGAGCCATACCAACTGTAAATAGCCATGGTGACATTTTTTAGTGTAACAGATTGCCCCCTAAAGTGCGAAGCCTGGAATAGATTAGGGTTTTGTATTATCTAGGAAGGGTGAAGCGCTTTATCATTTCGAGGATTATCTCGTGGAGAACCTGGTCAGAACCTGCAATTTTCAACACAAAATACATGTATAAGATTATATCATCACTGAGGTAGGCATTCCCATACTCAGATTAAAATTTTAACTAACAGACTAACTACTCTGATACATAAATGATTTTGCAGTACATCATAATCATAGACTTTTGTAGACACAGTATGGGCGCAGCCATATGTTTATGGTTAGTCTACTTAGATAATGAATACAAAACTCCTCGCAGCCTGGATGGTAAAGATTCGTTCCAGGGTCTTCATTCCTACTTCTCGAATTGGTACGATTCTAGCCATGCGAATAAATGAGTCGATATCGAACATGGTAGAAACCACTTGATTACCAGTCGATGATGTGAACTGTTAACAAGCGTGAGAGAGACCACCAGTAATGTCAATGGTTCTCAAAGTACCCAGTACAATCCATGAGATGTGAATGAATGAGTTGGTGTCGAACATTTCACGGAATCCTTCGATCGAAAGTCAATGATGTAAACTGACGTCAAAGGCGAGAAACCTGCCATTGATGCATGCAGACTTCAAGGTACTGACGATTTCTAAGTCATCTCTCTAGATAATGTGCTGATGTCGATAGAAAGTGACCCGTTGCAGGCAAGCCCACAACACGAAATCATTGTTCAAGTTGAAGAAATGCTGTTGTAAGGACTGACTCAGGGATGGCCAAATGGATGACAAGTATTTTGTAGATGAAAGTTTTGCTTGCAGACCTCTTGAACACATAACGACACGACAGATGGTTTGGTGCTAAATAACTCAAAGTTAACCCCCGGAACCCAGTTGAAGACTTTCAAAAGTGGTTTGATTGACTGTGAGGTAAAAGATTTCCCAACCCAGGTGAATGAAAAGTGTCGTGTCCAAGAGTGGTAATAAAGTTTCTTTTGAGACAAAAGGTAAAAAATAGGTTCGTTCTTCTCTCTTTTCCCCCACCATTTCTGGCAAGTACCTCTTTATTTTTAACAAGCTCGAGGAGGATAACATATGCTTGATTATAAGCTCATCCTTCGGACGAGTCCAACCCAGTTTTGATTCGAACCCTAGGAAGGAGTGGTTCGTTCCTGTTTGTAATTGAACAGGTCCTTTACTGTGAAATGTTTAACGAGCCCAGTATAGGAGAAACTCGGCGTTTTTCAATTTTAGAGAGTCTGAAAAACTTAAGGAAACTCCAAGTTGAACTTTTTCGTAAATTTGTGTCCCTCAAGCCCGAAAAAGTATAAAATAATACCTGGGGGAACCGCTTGATCTTGCGACCAAGGAGTACTTTCATAATTAGTGCCATTGACCTGAAAAGTAAAAAGCGATCAAGGACACGTCGTTTTATTTCCAGTATCGAGTTTGAAACGACAAAAACCCGGCAATCTTTTCTTGATTTTCCGGTCAGAAAAGAGCTATAAGGGGACCGCCTTTTAATTCTGTTTTAACGAGTGTAAAAGAAACGCTCGGCAATCTTTTCATATTTTAGGAGTCTGAAAAGGGCTTAAAAGAGAACTCCAAGGTTTCACTTTTTCGTAAGTTTTAATGAGTTCGAAAAAGGGATAAAAATGTACTCATGGTTTTCACTTTTTTCATAAGTTTTAACGAGTTCGAAAAAATGATAAAAATGTACTCATATGGCCGACTTTCAATTTAATTTACGAGCAGGAAAAGACGGAAAGAACTCGGCATTTTCATTTTTTTTACGAGAATGAAAGATAGCAAAATAATCTCGGTATTTTCATGGGTTGAACGAGTCTTGAAAATAACTGAAATTGACTCGAGATAGGTTTCATTTTTACAAAAGCTTGAAACAGATAAAAACTATGCTTCATAGTAGTTTCATTTTTATACAAGCTTGAAACAGAGATAAAACTGTGCTTGATGCCCCCTAAGCATGATTGCTAGAGCGCATGCCCCCTAGCTTCATTTCATTTAACCAATTGGATGAAATGAAGGCTGAGTTACGAGATCATTGAAAGACTTGACCTAAAACTGTAAGAAAACTATGAAAAAACTCAAACAACTAACCTAAAAATACAACTTAACATCTATGAGATCTAGTCAAACTCTCGACTCAATTAGAGGAGGATTTGTTTTATTTTTTAACGAGCTTGACACAGGAAAAGAACTATGCTCAGATTCGGTTTCATGTTTACGCAAGCTTGAAACGAAAAACTGTGCTTGTTATAAGTTCACATGCCCCCAGCATAATGACGCAAAACGAGGTACATGCCCCCCAAGCTTCATTGCATTCAATGAGGTGGATGGAATGAAGCTTTAATTTCAAGATCTTGTAAAGATTCGACTTGAAAAGGGAGTTGTTTCATTTTTAAGGAGGTTGACACAAGAAAAGAACTATCCTCATAACTACTCCTAACAAAAACTCTACTCTAAAAAACCTTGATTCATTTTTTAACGAGCTTGACACAAGACAGAGAACTATGCTCTAAAATCCTTGATTCATTTTTTAATGAGCTTGACACAGGACAAGGAACTATGCTCATAACTACTTTCTATAATCTACCTACTTAACCTACCCTTGTTTCATTTTTTAAACGAGCTTGACACAAGACAAGGAACTATGCTCAAAAATTTCGCATGCCCCCAGCATAATGATGCAAAGCGGGGTCCATGCCCCCCAGGCTTCATCACATTCAACCAGATGGATGGAATGAAGTTTTACTTTCAATGTTTAACTTGAAAAGGGAGTTGTTTCATTTTTAAGGAGGTTGACACAAGAAAAGAACTATCCTCATACCTGATTCATTTTTTAACGAGGTTGACTCAGTAACAGGAACTATCCTCATACCTGATTCATTTTTTAATGAGGTTGACACAAGAAAATAACTATCCTCATACCTGATTCATTTTTTAACGAGGTTGACTCAGTAACAGGAACTATCCTCATACCTGATTTTCTACAGTCTACCTACATATCCTAAAATCTACCTGATTCATTTTTAAATGAGGTTGACTCAGTAAAAGAACTATCCTCATACTAGCCTGTTTCATTTTTTAACGAGGTTGATACAGGAAAAAACTATCCTCGTAAACACTGATTCATTGTTTAACGAGGTTGACACAGTAAAAGGAACTTTCCTCACTACATCCAGTTTCATTTTTTAATGAGGTTGAGACGGGAACAAACTATCCTCGCACTCACTGATTCATTTTTTAACGAGGTTGACACAGTAAAAGGAACTTTCCTCGTCCCTGATTCATTTTTTAACGAGGTTGACTCAGTAAAAAGAACTTTCCTCACTACATTGATCATGGCTTCCAACTGGAAGAAAGACATGTCAATGGACACACCTTGATCATGGCTTCCAAGAGGTCTTCATCAGAAGGAAGAATAGTTCTCTGGAAGGAATACACGTCAAGGGACTCAAAAGGGATAAGAACATCGTGTTCAAGTAATCCCATAGAGTTTTCCATGTCAATTACCGGATCTAAATCAACAGTGAGTGGCTCACTTACATCGGTAACTGAAAACATGGGACCAGTTGCCACATAATTAACCCGTGGCAAGGTAGATACCACTTTAGAATCAGGAACATTTAGGGGTGTCATGTTATTGGTAGTTGAGACAAGACTAGGGAACGAAAGCTGGTCTACTGTCACAATATTTCCATTGCGAGGGAAAGACATCACGCGAAAGAGTGTCGATACGACAGCTTTCATTGCATAAACATAGTCTCGCCCAAGGAGTAAATTGAAATCCAAGGGACCTCGAACTACCATAAGATCAATACAGACAGTTTTACCTTCCAAGGTAATAGAAAACTTAGGAAGGATCCCTAAAGGTTCACTAATGGTTCTGTTAAAAGCTTTCAGATTCTGCGTAATAGGCGCAAGCTGAGGGGAACCCAAAGCTTTCCAAACAGTTGAGGATAAAATACTAACAGAAGCACCTTCATCTACCTGAGTACGATGTATGTCCCTACTACCATCCTTAACAATGATTTGGAAAGGGATGGAGGAAGGAAGACGAGGTTCTGTCAGTCTATTCCAATCAAAGGAAAAGACCTCACTACTTGGAGGGGGTTCTGTAGAAACAGGTGAAATGCCCCCCGGCATAGAAGAATCTGATGTAACAAGAAGAACCTGAGCGGTATGAAGTTCACTCTCTAAAGGGAAAGCGGGATCGACCGAATGTGAAATTGAATCGACCACTTGATCAACTAATGGATCATCAACCTGAGTGACATGAGTTTCACTCCCCAATGGAAGAGTGTGATTGACTGTACTTGAAATTAAATCAATCACTCCGTCAGTTGATGGTAGGTTGGGAGAAAGTTTACGGTAACCAGTTGGAAATTATTGCTGTGGAACAGTAAGTTTTTCCAACAATGCTGAGGCTTCATCCATGTGAGGGCAAATGTGAGTTTGATGACTCCCTTTGCATAACTTACAAGGAAACCTAACTTTACCCTTTTTCCCAGGAACCTGACTATCACTGGTTGATGGATCAACGGAAAGTTGATGAGTTTTTTCTGACCATACTTCCAAGACCTTTGGAATACCAGGACAATTGACAAGGAAGTGGTCACCCTTACAAAGCCTGCAAGGGTATTTGGGTTTACGATGTATGTCGGAATTTTCCTCAACACAACTAACACTTACAGCCATGGTTGGTTGGTTGACTTCTTTCTTATCTTGCTTCTTCTTCTTCTTCTTCTTCTTCTTCCCTTTCTTCTTCTTCTTAGCCTCCTGGTTACTAACATCGAGGCTTTTACCAGGCGAAGAGGAAGAAATGGAGGAAGAAAAATTAGGCGAAGAAGGTAAAGGGTCAACAGAAGGTTGGTGATGTTGAGATGGTGAACTCTGTTGAGGTGAAGCATCCGGTTGAGGTGGAACAATTGGAGTACTTTGGGCCAACGAAGTTGAAAATAACCATATCGGTAATCCTATTGTAAATCCAGGTAATGACAAAGTAGCCATGTAAGGAGGACCAACATTTCCAAAGTAAGGAAAAGTACTAGGATTCTCATCAGGAGGGGTTCCTAGGTTGATAAATTCCGGAACATTTGCCATTATATTCAACTTCAGTGAATTTTATTAACAATTTAAAACTAAAATTAACAATTCACAATTCACACCTAACGATTAAAATTCACAAATCACACCTATGGTCTCTAAAAGTAAAAACAAACAAATTAACACGCGCTATCAAATCTAGGAGTCAAACCACACACAAACAGTAACCTTCCGGACCGAAAACACTAGTTGGTGATGAAATCCAACATCGCCGAATTCAGTATAGAAGTGGAGGGTGGAACAGTTACCCCGGAAACCTGCTTAATGAATAGACCGGCACAAGTTCCTCCACTTTAACCGTCTCGAAGTGAAGTGAACCCCCCGGAAAATCCAAGTGAGTATAACCGACGTCTGCTCCAGGTACAGTGGGATCTTCCCTCCACCGTTACCTTGGGTAGAATCCTAAAGATTATGGTCACTAAGGTTACCAACGGCAACAAGTACACCTGGGGGAACAGTCTAAACTCCGACATCACGCAAGGGCAGAGTAGCAAGCTCAATCCCCTTACCGACTCCTTGATAGTAATCCAAGGTTTACCGATAAGTGACCCCTGGCTCCTCGACAATGGTTAATCCGAGGTTTACCGTTTGTAATACGTACTGTCTGGCGTCGTTCCCGATGAGGGAGGATGGATCCCCTCACTGGTTCGGACACGAGCTCGTGCTTCTCCTTTAAGAGGAGCTTTCCCAGAGTGTAAATGTAACAATTGGATTTGATTCTATCACAAGATCAGCTACTTGTTTGGTTTTACTGTCTTGGAGAGTTAAGTACTCACCTACTCCAAGACACTAGCCTAAGCTATGCTGGTGCTTCAGAGCCCTAGAAATGTAAAAATTACTAGATGAATTTTAATTAAGCGCTGTGTTATTAAGGCTGTTATTACTCAAATGGGTAAATGGATATGAAACCAATGGTGTTATGACCCGACTCAACTGAATGCAATCGAATATGATAATGTAATCCTTTCAATTCGATGAATCCTATCTAAAGTAAGGAGAGAGTTTCCATTCACTTCCAACAATGCAAAAAATTGATCACTAAGAGAAAATATAACAAATTCTCTAATGCACTAATTTTATCAAGAAAAACTAATGCAAATCAATTCCAAACCATTTTTTTATTTTTATTTTTTGTGTAAATTCAAATCAAATAAAGCTGATCTAAATCTACGATTGATTTTTCAGAATGTAAACTATGCAATGGTAATCTAAGAACAATTCACTTGAAAAGTATGCAAATGTAATCTATGCACATTTTTCAATAATATTCTGAAAATGAGAATTCTAATTATGCAAATGTGATCTATGCAAGAGAATTCTCAAACACAAGATGATTCTAATGTAATCTAAGAACCAATCAAGTGCAAGTCGAGAAAATTGGGTGAGAGTTCCAAAGATCAAAAAATAAAAACACTCAAAGGCGATTAACACTCATACACAATTTAGCCCCCCCCCGACGAATGAGGCGGAATTTTTTTTGCAAAAACAGAAGCAAAAAGATGCAAAATTTTGAAAGGACTGATAGAAACCTCTAAGTAATGACCAAAGGAAAACAAATCAAAAATTTCTCAAGAAAGAGACTCAAAACACCCAATTGATGAAAGCTTAGAGTAGAAATGCCAATGAAACAAGCTTAGGTGAAGATTTTTGACAAGGGACTAATGAATCTGGGCTGTAAAAACTAAGAAAAAACAAAATCTAAGAGCAAAAAATGCAAAAAATGGAATTTTCTCAAATTTTGGCAGGGGACGCAGGCAACCCGTTAGCACAGGTGCGGGCCCGCTCTGTGCACACAGCAAAAGTGTGTCCAGGGACGCACTGTGCAGCACTCAGAGGATGCGTCCTTCTGAAAAACTCAAGAAAAACCAAAATAAAACTAATCCTAAGCTAACCCACCCAGAGACAGAATCACAGAGCCAAAACCAGAAAAATAAACCAATATTCTCAAAGCAAAGTTCACACAAAGGAAAAGACTTTTCTCATCAATGGAACTCCCCAGTTGAGTCGCCAATTTGTCACACGGAATCAGTCAAGGGTGCGGACACAACTGACCTTCCTAGAAGTCTAAGACATTCTAATGACAAACAAAACAAACTAGAGCTATCCTTCTCTAAACATACATTATGATATGAGAAATCAAGTGTTTCGTTCTTACCTTTGTCCAAACGTTGTTGTAGAAGTCCAAGCTTTGTTGATCTGGATGAGCTCCTCCTTTTCTCCAAAACCTGTAATCACCAACAGTCAAACAATTAAATAGCACCTGATTATAACATAAAACAAAGCATATTCAACACATAGACCAAGGAGTACATGAAATAACCCATTAACAACAAGTTATTGAGAAGAATGGACCAATTTGCATTAAAGGTAATCAAAAGGAACCATTACAACCTGAGCCTTGGTGTTGTGCAAGCTCCTTCCAGGGTCCACAAGAGTCTTCCTCTACTTTGACAAAGCTCACCCACTTCCAAATAGAACAAGTAAAGATGGCAATCTCTCCTCACAAGCTTCTAAATGGGAGTCCTAATTCCTGCAGCATTTACCCTTAGAAATGTATAGCTTTCAACCTTCTTCCTTCTGGCTCAATGCCTCTTTTTATAGTGCTCAAGAGGAAGTTAATCAGGTCCACCATCAATGGGATAGTCCCCTCTTTGGATGGGATCACTCCCTTATTGATGGGATAAGTTCCTCTTTGGTAGGAGTGCATGAACCATCTGGAGGCGCTCAATACACGTCAAACAACCTTCTAGAATGCTCTAGAAATGACCACAAGTAAGTTTTTGAAGATAAAACTTGCACATTTTAACCTTTTCAGAGGGACGCACCTACCCCTTTAGATACAGAGCATCCTTGGACGCAGACCTTATGAACAATAGGTGCGTACCCGCAGGCAAGGTTTGAGAGAACCTGCGTACCCAGAGATAAACATATTTATAAAGACTTTCTCTCTTTCTTGGAGTTTGACATGAATAGCAGAGGCATAAGACTTGCTTAAGAGGGTAGTATGACTGTTGATAGAGCCATACCAACTGTAAATAGCCATGGTGACATTTTTTAGTGTAACAATTATCCCATGGGAGTAGTGTTGATGCAGCATAATAAACCCATATGTTATCATTCTGAGACATTTAATTCTACAGTAGTTAATTATCACACATATGATAAGGAATTATATGCATTAGTATAAAGTGTGAAAAAGTGGAAACGTTATCTAATGGGCAAAGAGACAGTTATACATACTGATCATCAACCACTTCAATATTTACACTCACAAACTAAGTTGTAGCAATCAAGACACTATAGGTGGATGGGTTTTGTACAATAGTTTCATCTTGTCATCAGATATAAAAAGGGCATACACAATAAAGTTGCAGATATGTTGTCTAGGCCAATTATAAATGCATCTACTGTTCTCAAGCATAACTCAGTATTGCATGAAAGCTACATTGAATAGTATGCTCAAGATATAGACTTTAAATATGTATATGCAACTTTAAGTCACAACAAACAAGTAAAATAATTGGATTATCATGTTAAGAGCCAACTCTTGTATCATTTTGGAAAGTTATGCATTCCTCAAACTAAAAGAGTAAAGATAATTAGGGAGGCACATACTTCCCTAATATCAAGTCATTTTGGTGTAAGTAAAATAGTTGCACAACTGCAAAGATTTTTCTATTGGCCAAAAATGCATGAAACAATTTCTAGATATGTAAGAAGGTGTACCATGTGTGCTAAAAGCAAGCCTAGTAATAGAAAACTAGGCTTGTACACTCCACTACCAGTTCCTTCTCATCCTTGGGAAAGTGTTTCCATGGATTTTGTTGGAAGACTGCCTAAATCTAGAAAAGGTCATGACTATTTGTATATTATTGTGGATAGGTTCAGCAAAATGTGTATTTTAATACCTTGTAACGAATAGATTATAGTTGAACAAAAAAAAAGTTGTTCTTTCAGCATGTACGGGTTCATTTTTGATTACCCACTTCCATTGTATCTGATCGAGGTTTCCGATTTGTTGGGAAATTTTGGTCGAGTCTGTGGGAATTGATGGACACCAGACTAATGAACAGCACAGCCTTTCATCCACAAACAAATGGCCAAACAGAAATGGTCAATAGGACAGTGATCCAGTTGCTTAGAGGCTATTGTAGCAATCATCCCACGCTTTGGGATGAACATATATGTTATGTGCAGCATGCTTACAACTGTGCTAAACATTCTTCTACACAAAGATCTCCTTTTGAGACTTGTTTTGGTTTCACACCAAGGTTTCCCTTGGATTTTGTCTTCGGTAAAGACATAACAGTTGATGGACATAGTTATGTGGACAAGGAAACCAAGTTTATTGTACAAATCCAAGAGATTCACTAGGCAGTACAGGAATAGTTGGAAAATATCCAAGCCAAGTACAAAGCAAGGCATGATAAGCATCGGATTGAGCATAGCTTCCAAGTTGGTGATCAAGTCTATCTATATATCAGCAAAGACAGAATGCAAGGTGAAGGTAAGAAGCTAAAGCCAATAAGGTATGGACCTTTCAAGATACTTGAGAAAATTGGTGAGAATGCTTTTCACCTTGATTTGTCAGCTTACATGCAAATCTATTCAGTAGTTAATGTAGAAAGTTTGAAACTATTTGAACCTTCATTGATTGAAGATCCCAAAGAGTAGATTCAATTACCTTCTATTGATGATCTATTACCTGAATATCTCAATGAATTGCAAGAAGATACAGTTCTGGACAGGAAGGTGAGAACTACGCACAGAGGTGATGTTCAGTACCTCGGGATTGGATTCAAAGGTTCAAAACCAAGCAGTGCAAAATGGATAGAAATTGGGTAGGTGAGGAATCTGTACCCTCACTTGACTTATGCTTAAAAACCATTTTGGTGGTCCAAAAGCCTTTTCAGTGGGAAGGCCGTGATCCAAATTGGATCCTAAAACACTCTCTAAATTTTCACGAACTCTGTAAAATTCATGCCAAGGTTTCAAAGTCTTATAAAGATCAAGCTTATCAAAGATAACCTCGTAACAGTTGCAATTTGTGATAAGTGTGGAGCAATAAGGACCCTCGATCAAGCATGCAGACCATCGGCCCATGGTAACGCGTGCTGCCACAAATTAGCAAAACTAGGATTCAATTCAAGAAATACTGGTAGTTTCTAATATTTCAAACCCCTCAAAGAAGGAAAAGCCCCGAGCGCTAGGACCCAAAATAATTGTAAATTGCAGAAAAGTATCATTCTGGTTCCGTCAGAAGCGGGGTCCCACAAAAACTGGCAGAATATTTGAAGGGCTTTGAGTGGTAAGAGGTTTCAATAGAGTCCCACTCGATGCCACACAATGGGTGCCACACGTCTGATGGAAGAGATAGAAAACCATTCACATCGAACGAGTAAACATCATGTTACTTACCCACACGACATGGATGATGACCGTAGAATCTGGGGCCCCCAGATCAACGGTGGAGATGCGTTCCACTGGGTGACTGACCTGACGAGGTAAGTAGACAAAGTTGTATAGGATTTGAAGTCCGACGTGGACAATGTGTTGGCAAAAGGTCGTGTTTCGTAGGAATTCTTGGAGTTAACAAAATAAATGGTCGTTTCAAATATGTCCAAGAGAGCTAACACTCAATTTGTTATGAAATAGGTGGCCACCTCCCTATGAGGTGTTATACAATGATGATTACACATAACAAGGGAATTCAAACAAACAGAGGTAGGGAAACCAGAAAAACGGGAAGCGGAAATGAACAGTAAAAAAGCAGATTGGCTTTAAAGCCATGAGCTGAGAGAGAAAGCAGTAAGCCAGTTAAGAAAGCTAAGAGCAGAGAATAGAGAGAAGAAGTCAAGCTAACCCGCAGAAGCAAAGGTAGCATCGAGACAGAGTCAGAGAGAGTTAGAGAGTCGGTGTACTCTAGAAAGGGCTTGAGAGGTTCAAGCGAACTCCTCTGTATCTGCCTGCCATGTATGGAGTCTCAAATTGGACTCATACCATTGTGATCAGTAGAGGTTAAAAGTCAATAAGGAGAGTCTGTGTACTCCAGAGACTTGGGGAATCCAAGTACGGTCTTGCTGATTTATATTTGTTGAGCGAGACTCAAATTGAGCTCACTGTTGTAAAAACTCTGCTTTGAAAACATAATAGAGAGGCCACCACTGAAGGTGGGACCAGGGGACGTAGCCCAGAAGTATTGGGTGAAATCCTTATTAAACTTGTTGTGTTTATATGTTTTCCTGTTGTGTTTTCTTTAACTGCTTCAGTGTTTGTGTCTTTCGTAATCTTATCAATCCATTGCAAAAAATAACATAGACCCATCCATGCGCATGAGTCTGTAACACCTTATTAATTGTCTTAGGTCAATTTCAGATCACAGAGTGTTCTAGCCCAAAGACTTATAACTCCTACAAGAAGGTAAGAACTTTAGTACAAGTACAAAACATCCTTCTGGTATCTAAACCTCATTCCAGTGTAGGCACAACGTTCTAGTACAGAAAGTTGTTGTAGTACAGGAATAACAGTTTAGTGCAGGAAAGAATATCTTTAAAGAAGACAGATACACTAAATAACTTATTTATCACACTGTCTCATTGAAGGTAAATATAAAGGGGCATTTCATTAGTTAATATTGTTCACAATGAATTAAGAATCCATTTTAGTTTTTGCAAAAGTACTTTTCATTTATTCTAGTACCAAACTTTCTTTGAGTATCAATTTCCTCTTGATCATAATTTTTCTTTCGATTCTATAAATTTGTGATTTAAGAAGTAGGAATAGAATTAGGAAAAGTTTGTATCATTTATGGAATTTCCTGTGCTTTTCCTTTAAGTTTACAAAACCCCCAGGTTGACAATTAAGTGTTGAAGGAGTCCGCTGAATTGTGATTCTTGCACCCAACTTTTTGGCACCTTTGTCGGGGAGGCGATTTGAAATTGGTAAGAAATTTCCATTTTTTTTCCAACAATAGGGGAAGTCTGCTATTATTTTTTCTACAGTGAGCTTCTATTGTTTCAAGGATTTTATGAGTGCTGATTTATTATTTTAATTACAACATTTTGTTGAGTTTTTATTTTGTCATTTTTTGAGATGAATGCCTAAAAAGGGTAGGGGTATGAAGCCCAATAAGGGCTGAGGAATCATTGATAAATCTGAAAGTCTTTCTCATATTGGGCCTTCTCTTGTAGGGCAAAAGTCCAAAAAAATTGCAAACCTACCATGCAGGAACCGTCCACTTGGATTCTGGAAATAGTAGTTCAGGTGTGACACAACCAACTAAGGGGAAGAAGGAGACTGTTGGACTTCAAACTGATTTGACCCATAGTCAGCGTTCTCAGCCTATTGAGAGTGGTTTATATGGAGGTAGTAAAATGGTAGAACACGAAGATCATGCTGAGGGAATTGGCGAAAATCAGGTAAATGAGGAACAATCAACCGTTGGATTTCCAATCATGGATCTTGATATAGTCGTGCAAATGAAGAATATTCCTCCATTGTCTCTTCCTCATTTCCATTTTAAGGTACATGAGGATCCAGATTCTTTTCTATTTGAGTTTGATATCTTATATAGAAGCTACGATTACTCAGAAGTTAAAGTTATTTCCTGCAACTCTCAAGGATGCAGCACTACGCTAGTTCATGGGACAAGGAGGAAACACTGTAACTTCCTGGGAGAACATGAAGAGAGTACTTTTTGTTAAAATATCGGGAATATTGTAAAACTAAAGAGATGCAAGACAATATCTTCACCACTGTACAGGGTGATGATGAGACATTGGAGGACTATTTGGAAGGATTTTTGTATATCCTCCAAAGGTCGAAACACAAATTTGATCTAAGTACCATTAGAACCTTGTTCTTGCATGGGCTTGTTGATGATGCTAGGAATAATTTAAATTTGTTAGGACAAGGGGATATTGCTCAGAAACCTTTTGATCAATTTTGCGACTTATGCAGGAAATTCTCAAGGAACCAATCTAGATCCAACAAAGGAATCTGAAGTAGAAATAACAAACTTAGATCTACTGATGCTATGATTACTGGTTTGGAGAATAAAATAGACAATATGAAAATTGAAATAATGAATACTATTAGAAAACAAATAGACTCTTTGAAATTTTAGTAAAAACTTGAAAAAGAACAAGATTCATTGTCTATTTTTTGTCCAAAATGTAGGAAAAAGCATCCTTTGAAAAAATGTCCTGATGATATTAAAGGAACTAATCAATGTGTAATTTGTGTAGAGAACCATGCCACCGAAAAATGCCCCTCCATACCTGGATTGAAAGTAGTATTCGAGGGAAGGTAGCCTGAACCCGAGTCATTTCATGTTACTGGAGTATGGAGAAATTGGCCTGAGGTAAGTGCAAGTATGGCTCTTGAACTTCTGCCACATTTTTTAGTTATAATGCACATCCATATTCCTATCCTAACACTCATAACTCTCAAAATTGGAAACATGGGAACCACTATCAGTATGGAAAACCCTCCCAATCTTGGAAGCAAGGTTTGAGAGGGCCAAAACATTCACATCATTCCTATCCTACACCTATGCAATTATATCCTCCTACATATGCACCTTACCCAATGCCACAATCATAATTTCCCCCGTTAAGTTAGCCTATGCCACCATTACCTTTACCTCCACCTTTTCGACCACCTCAACTGCCTACTCAACCCATACCAAATCCCAATAACAAAGTGGTACAAATGATCCATTCCATGAACTCACTTCTTCCACCCAATTATCAATCCATGTTGGTTGGGGTCAATGAACTCCAACTAATATTGGGGAAGGTAGTAACATAAAAAATAAAAATAAAAACATCCCATGGTGATTATTGAATAGAAAGGCGAGGAGGAAACTCCTAGCCATTCTATGAAAAATGTCACCATTCAGCCTATCCCCATACCTTATGACCCATTTCCATCTTCTTCAAACCAACCTCCCTATCCAGAGAGGCTAGTTATGGAGAAGAATGACCCCATTCCCAATTCTAGTCTGGATTCTAATCTTAGGAATCTTTTTATAAAGGTCCCTTTGCTCCAACATATCAAATAGAAACCCATCTATACCAAAATCATTAGGGAACTATGTCTCAAGAAGCCAAGAAGGAAAAGCGTAGAACCCAAAACTATTCAATTTGTTGGAAGAGCAGTAGAGTTGATGATAGGGTGTGTGCAAATGGAAAAATACACCGACCCTATAAACCATGTTGTTTTTGTTTAGATAGGTGATATCCTTGTCTCTAATGTGCTTATAGACCTAGGGGTATCCATTAATTTTATGACCAAGCAAACCATGGATCAACTTGGGTTGGTCCATATTTTTCCTACTCCCACTGTGCTTGAATTGGCAGACATATCTAGGATCAAGCTAGAAGGTGTGTTGGACAATGTGGTTGTTTTGATAGACTCTTGGGAATATCCCACAGACTTCATTGTGATTCAGCTAAAGAATCCTGTGGGAGGACATCCCTTGGTCTTGGGACGACCATGGCTTGCTACAGTCGATGCTTACATCGGATGCCATTCTGGTGACATGTACATTTCACATGGTGACTCTAGAAAGAAAGTCACCTTATATACACTTGCTAGGTCTATCCAGGAGATTCGCGATACCTTATGGCTAGATTCTAGTAATGATGAGGAGACTCAAATAGTTTCTATGATACATCATCATACTGAGTCAACTCAGGAGCGTGAGATACGAGACTTTTTGAATAATCTAGACATTATGCCAAATTTTGAATCATTGTGTCAGATATTTAGTTTGGATTTTCAAGAAATTCATGATCCCCAACCTTCCTCACCATCGTCTCTAGAAACACCTCTTTTTACTCTTGAACCCGAAACCACTCTTGTTGAAATTCGTCCAAGAAAATCTTTACATATCATTTTAGACCTAGATTCCTCTCAACAAGAGCAACTTGTTAGTTTGTTGGAAGACCATCTTGATTCCTTTGCATGGGGTTATGAAGACATGAAAGGAATCCCTCCTGAAACCTGTACTCACCAAATTTATATTTAGGAAGGAGCCCAACCTGTCTGACAACCCCAAAGGCATATGAACCTAGCTCTAAGAGATGTTGTGAAGGAAGAATTACAAAAACTCTTAGATGTTGATTTTATTTATCCTATTTATGATAGTTAGTGGGTCTCTCCATTGGTGTTGGTCTCGAAGAAAGACGTGAGATGGTTCACTGGCATTGATTATAGCGAACTGAACAAAGCCACTCTTAACGATTACTTTCCCCTTCCTTTCATCGCTCAATTGCTTGATAACCTTTCCGATAAAAAGTACTATTCTTTTTTAGATGGATATAGCAGTTACGACCAAATACAGATCGCACCTGAGGATCAAGACAAAACCACCTTTACATGCACATGGGGGGGATTTTCTTATCGATTAATTCCCCTTGGGCTATGTAATGCCTTAGCTAGCTTTCAGAGGGAATTTTTGGCCATTTTTGTTGCCCTTGAGTGTGTGGAAATCTATATGGATGACTTTTCTTTGTTTGGTGATTCATTTTAGGAAGCCCTCAAAAATCTAGAAAAAGTACTTTCTCATTGCCAAGAAGCTCATCTTGCCTTGAGTGATAAAAATTGTATATTAATGCGCAAGGCAAGAGTAGTTCTTGGCCACCTCATTTCCGATATAGGTATCCAGGTTGACCCAGCCAAGATAGAAGTTATTTTGTGTCTTCTTGAACCCAAAACACAAAGGGAAGTGAAAGGTTTCCTAGGACATGCGGGCTACTATAGGAGATTCATTGAGAACTTTTCCAGGATAGCTACCCCCCTCTTTCAACTTTTAGCTAAGGATAGTGAGTTTTCTTGGTCCACAGCTTGCCAACAGTCTTTTGAGACATTAAAGGAAAAATTAGTACATGCACTAGTTTTGAGAGGATCAAACCGGTCCCTTCCGTTTCACACTGCCTCTGATGCCTCAGATACTACCATTGGCACAACTTTAGGACATGAAAAAAATAAGCAGTCCTATGTTATCTACTTCATCCATAAAAACTTGTCACTCGCTGAACTGAATTATACAGTAACTGAGAAGGAAATTTTAGCTGTGATTTTTTCTATTAATAAATTCAGAAATTATATTACTGGATATGAAGTCTTTGTGCATGTTGATCATTCTGCAATAAAATATTTAATGAATAAACGATTGACTAGTGGTAGAGTGACTAGGTGGTTACTTGCGTTGCAGGAATTTAATGTTACTATTGTTGATAGACCAGGAAAATCTAACATTGTAGAAGATTATCTTTCTAGATTAAATAATCCTAGTGAAGTAATTCCTGTTGATGATAATTTCCCTCACAAACATCTTTTTGTTGTGTCAACAAAATCCCCATGGTTTGATGACATAGCCAACTATTTAGTCACTAGAAAAACACCACCTCACTTATCCTCTCGTGAAAAGTGGAATATTATATAGAAAAGTGTTGTATATTCTTGGGTTCAAGGAGACCTCTTTTACATTGGACTAGATCTCATTATCAGGAGGTGTGTAAGAGAGTGTTTGAAATATTGAAATTTTCCCATGATGAACCTTGCAGAGGCCATTTCATGGATAAGAGGACTACATACAAGATTCTTCGACCTGGCTATTTTTGGCTGTCCTTGTTTAAGGATGTCGAACAATATGTCAAGTGATGTGATAGCTGTCAGCGAATGGGTCATCTGGGACAAGCCAATGAAATGAATTTATGTCCCCAGGTTATGATTGAACCCTTTGAAAAATGGTCTATTGATTTTGCAGGACTTTTAAACCCAACACCTTTAAATAAAAAGTATATATTGGTTTGTACAGATTTTGTTACAAAGTGGGTAGAAGCTAAAGCTGTTTATTTTGCCACTAAAAAGTTGTTGTAGACTTTTTATTTACTAAAATATTTACTAGATTTGGTGTGCCTAGAGAAATTGTTTCTGAAAATGGACTGCCATTTATTTCTAATCTGGTACAGGGTGTGATGGAGAAATACAGAAGTCACCACAGGAAATCTACATTGTACCACTCGCATGCAAATGGCCAAGTGGAATCCAAAAACAAGGTAATTGAGTCCATCCTCACCAAGATAATGAACATGCACAGGAAGGATTGGGCTAGCAGATTACCGGAAGCCTTATGGGCATATCGGACCACTTGGAGGAATAGCACATGGACATACACCATATGAGCTGGTGTATGGGAAACAAGTCCTTTTGCCGATAGAGCTCCATATCAAAACGTTTAGGAATATAGTTCAATTGGGGATAGATCTCTCATAGGCACAACAAAAACATCTACTACAGTTAAATGAGTTAGATGAGTTTAGACGAGATGTTGTTCACTAGAATGTATTAGTTCAATAATAGCACAAGAAGCGGCATGACAATTCCATCAAGAATAAGAAATTCCAACCAGGTGATTGGGTACTCCTTTACGACTCCATATTTAAACATTTTAAGGGTAAATTCCATACACGCTAGATGGGACCTATGAAGTGGTGATTTTTTTTAAGATGGAGTGGTAGAAATCAAAACTATTGATGGGCGAGATTCAATATTCCTTGTGAACGAGCAACGGCTTAAGGTATATTTTCAAACCCTCGCAAAGGAAGATTTTATGCAGCAAGTACAATAGCAATCGGAAGTGAAGTGGTAGGTGGCCATGCCAACCTATTACATATTTGACTCTTTATTTTCCTGAAATTAAATAAAAAAAAGAGAAAAAATGACAAAAAAAAACAACAACAACAATAACAACAAAGAAAAATATTTTTCCTGTGGTCATGAAAATCAATTTACTGATGAAACCCTCGAGGAAAATGGATTCAAAAAAAGTTTGGAAGACATGTGAGAATAGAAAAACAAGGGGAGTGACGACTAGTAAGAGCTAGGGTTCACCAAAATTATTCAGACGTTAAATGCCATGGAGATGCATAAAGGGGGGAGCTCCACTCCCTCCTACAGTCAGGCAGTCTCTAGCTGAGGTAAGAAACCGCTGGAGGTTGAAAAAAGTATTTCTGGAGGAGAGATAGGGAACATCGACGATGAACAGGAGAAGAAAAATAAAAGGGAGGAAGATAAAATAAAAGAAAAAGAGGAAGAGGACAAGAAACAGGAAGCAGAAAATAATAAACAAAAGGGTCCATGTAAGCCTAAGACCGAGGTCATACCCAGAGTGGTTTTAAGTGATCCCGCACTGCAGGCACATAGGGATCATATGAGGACTTATGCTATCATTTGTAAATTCATGGGGTTATGGCCCATAGAGAAGGCACTACAGGTGTGAATTAAATATCACTGGAAACCTAAAGGGGATATAGACCTACATCTTGGGTCAAAGGGTTTCTTTACTGTAGTCTTTACTAACATCGAGGATAAAGTTAGGGTATTTGAAGGAGGGCCATACTTCTAGGCAGTTGCAGGCCTCTATATGCATCCTTGGATGATGAATTTTGTCCCAGAGCGCAAGACCTTCACTTTAGTCCTAGTTTGGGTACGTCTCTACTCCTTACCTATAGAATACTGGCAACCAGAATCTTTATCAGCAATAGGAAATAAATTAGGGCATTTTGTTAAAATATTTGAGGCAACCAGAAGGGGAAAGTACACCTCCTTTGCTCGTATATGTGTGGAGATGGATCTCTCTGGAGCTCTATCGGATGAGGTGATCCTGGAAGTATTTGATGAAGAATGGGTGGAAACAGTGGATTATGAACATATTCCTTTTAGATGTCGCAAATGCCATGAACATGGGCATCTATTCAGAGAATTCCCTCTCAACAAGATAGAGAGAAGAAGTAAATTTACAGTAGAGAAAGATACTGAGAGATTTCATATAGTGGTAAATAGAGGAAAAGGAGGTAAAAGGTTTCAAAAAAGAAAACCAGACAGAGGGACAACAGGCAAGTTTGAACAGGTACAAAGTGCTAGAAGAAGAGGAAGAGGTAACAAAGGTAGATCAGGACATTGAGGGCAACCTAGTGGAGAATAAAAAGGAAGAAAATAGTGAGAAGATACAGGACATTAACCAGCAAAATGGGAATATGTTGAGCAATATGGAACAGGAAATGGACCAAGAAATGACCCCGAATGAGGTAGAAACGGAGGATCATGAACTACAGGACATTCTTGAAAGAGAACACCTTAATCTAGAAAGGTTCTTGAAACAAGGAACCATGGAAGGGGTGGATTCACTTCCTCAGGAGGATTTTAACAGAGTGCAGCAGTTGTTTTTATGAAGAACTCAGCCTAAAGGGTCGGGAGTGAAAAGAAACCTCAAAAGGCAAGACAATGAAGGGGTGAAAACCGTGAAAACCACATCAGGACTCGCTCCCAGAAACCCAGGAAGGAAAAGGAGTAGAAAAAAGCAAAATGAGCTTTTGATTGAATGTGGAAAACTGATGATAGATTCAAGTAAGATGAAAGATCAAACCAGCTACTCCTTTGCAAATCATTCTTAATGAAGCTCATGTCTTGGAATATTAGAGGTCTAGGAAGTAAAAGGAAACAAAGGATTCTCAACAACAGAATGAAACAAGAAACCCTTGATATGATTTTTATCCAGGAAACTAAATGTTCAATTCAAAAAATTAGAGAAATACATAGCAAATGGCTCAATAGATATGATTTTCTAGAAGTCAAGGTAAACAAGATAGCAAGAGGCATTCTTACACTTTGGAACCCCCAAAAGATTGGCATAGTGGATGCAGAGGCGTCTAGGAATTATTTATCAATGGTTATTCAACCTATGGGAGATAAGGGGATTTATTTAATCACAAACGTTTATGGCCCTCAAAGACCTGATGATAGACTCAGGCTACTCACTCCTCTAGAGGATCTAAGAGATAAACATTCAGGAATACCATGGATTCTAAGCGGGGACTTTAACATGATCAAATCCCTATCAGGAAAAAAAAGGGTGGGACTAGAACTATAAGTAGAGACTCTATAGCTTTTTATAATTTTGTAGACAACATGAAGCTAGTTGACACAGACACTAGTAATGGCCTCTTCACCTGGAACAACAAAAGAGGAGGATGGTCTCAAGTAGCCTCAAAGTTAGATAGGTTCATAATATCAGAGGACCTTATGTTCATAGGCCTTGATATGATAGTGAGAATTCTTCCCTTTGGTGGCTTGGACCATTGGCCAGTTCAATTTGAGGTTATTGGCATTGGAACCCCAAGGAACAAACCTTTTAGATTTGAAAATATCTTTCTAACCCATCCAGAATTCATTAGCAACATTGAAAAATGGTGGAAAGAAGATCTGCAGATCCAGAAAATGAGAATGTTTCTATTACACAAAAGATTGAAACACATCAAGCTTAGGCTCAAAGATTGGAATAAAAATGAGTTTGATAATATCTTTGAATCGAAAAAAGTTGTTGAAATAAAAATGCAAGAAATTAATCAAACCCTTATCATATATGTCTTTGATGGGGAAAGAAATGAACAAGCCAACAAGTATCAACGGGATTAGGAGGACTTATGTAAACAAGACGAAATATTTTGGAGACAAAAATCAAGAGTTCTATGGTTAAAAGAATGGGAGAGAAACACAAGGTTTTTCCACAGATCTACAATGGAGAACAAGTCTCACAACAGGATCTCAATGATCAAGGACTCCAAAGGCCAACTTCTCAACACCCATAAAGATATTAAAGCTGCGTTGGTGAAACATCTTCAAAGCATAGCAAAGGAACCTCTCTTGGATAGATCACAATTTATCAGGGACTTTACAAAACATGTTCCTAAGCTAGTAAATAGAGAAGATAATCACAATCTTAACAGGCTAGTGAAGGAAGAGGAGGTTAGTGAAGTCATCAAAGAAATACAGAATGGAAAAGCACCAGGCCTAGATGGTTTCAGTGTAGATTTCTTTAAAGCATGTTGGAATATTGTCAAGCAAGATATTCTTAATGTAGTGGAGGACTCCAGGAATAACATAACCATATCGAAGGTGCTCAATACATCCTTTATCTCCTTAATTCAAAAACAGGACAATGCTATGACTCCAGATAGATCCAGACCTATAGCTTTGTGCAACGTGGTGTATAAGATTCTATCCAAAATAATTGCCAACAGACTTAAACCCTTGCTTCCAACTCTAGTTTTTGTGAAGAAAACGGGATATGTGGAAGGCAGAAAAATTCTCAATAATATCCCTCAAGTGCATGAGGTGGTTCATTCATTGATGAGTAATAGGCACGTAGGAATGATTATGTAACTAGACCTAGAAAAGGCTTATGATAAGTTAAATTGGACCTATATTAGGAAGGTCCTTCTAGCCTTTGGATTTGACCACAACTAGGTAAGATGGGTAATGGACCTAATGACTTCCTCTAGTTTTTCAATTCTAGTTAATGGTTCTCCATCTAAGACCTTTAAACCCTCAAGAGGCCTCAGGCAGGGAGATCCTCTCTACACCTTTCTATTCATTCTCATGATGGAAGGACTAGGACGAGCCATCACGTCCGCTAAAGAAGCATGTAAGATCTAGGGTATTAAACTATCTGAGAACGGGCATGCCTTGACCCATCAACAATTTGTAGATGATAGCATGTTATAGTACATCCCCATGGTCAAAGAAGCTCTAGCCTATAAACAAATTCTGAGTGACTTTGCTATGGCGGTGGGTACAGAGGTAAGCCTCTCCAAATCAAAGGTTTTCTTTTTCAATACTAACATTGCTACTTAGTGGAATATCTACAGAATTCTAGGATTTCAAAGAGATATGCTACCATCCAAATATCTGGGAGTATCGCTAATAGACAAACCTCTAAACAATAATGTTGGGGAGCTAGTTATCAACAAGCTGCACGATAAGATTCGAAAATGGACAATCAACTCTTTGAACCTAGCAGGTTGATTAATGCTTACAAAAGTTGTCCTTCAAACAATCCCAATATTCATATTTTCATCCCTTCCAGCTCCAAAAGAAGTTATGCAACAATGTAGAAAAATCCAAAGATATTTTCTTTGGGGTAAAGGGGAGAAGAGGAAAAAATGGGCCTTCGTAGCCTGGGAAACAATTTGTAAACCTAAAAACCATGGATGTCTTGTACTGGATGACCCTGAAGTGCTAAATAAAGTTTTAGGGGCAAAATTATGATGGAGATGGATAAAAATACTCAGATGCTCTGTGGGCTCAGATTTGGAAAGAAAAATATGCAAGTAATTGTCAAACCAAGGGCCACATAAGGATGTCTGGTATCATAAAAGGCTCCCACATTTTGAATAAATCTTGGGAGAATAGAGGCATAGTTCAAAAGAATAGCTTCTAGGAAATTAGAGCGGGAGATTTGGCATGGTTTTGGGAGGATAAATGGAAAGAGGAACCTAAACTGTTAAGAGAGGACTTTGTGGATCTCAAGAATGATACTGATACCAAACGGTTACAACAGGTTAAAGATTTTTGGGATTAGACAAATAGTGAACGAAAATGGAGAACGTGGAAGAAAATGGAATACATGATAATAGCCCCTTGAAAGCAAAAGCTGATGCTCTAATATCAGTTTTGGATCAAAGAAAAATACTGATATCAACTGATCAAGACCAACTTAGATGGGGCAATAACAATGAAGGCACCTTTAATCTTAAAGAGGCAAAATGCTTAGTGTTATAGACATATTTGGGCACTGCAACCCCAATCAAATATGTCCATAAACCAAGGGCTTCTAAGTCCCTAAAAGTGTTGTTTAATACCCTAAAGGAGAAAGGTCAGCTAATTACATCATATCCCAGAAGTTCTCCATGAAAAACTACTGAGAACTGGTCAAAGCAGGACCATATAGACTGCCCAGTGCTAAGGGTTCGATGCATCTCTCCTACCACCTGCAAAAAGTGTGATGCATACTGCAAAGCCCTTTTGTAGGGTGTGATGAGCGAGGGCAAGCAAATGGCACAAGCAGTTTGCTAGGTGGAGACCCTAAGAATCTTCTAGAAGCTGTTGATTTGACACTTGCCTCTCTAAATTCACCCAAAGATGAGTAAAATATCATGAAATCTCCAAGTGGAACTAAGAAATATCAGAGAGATGACACTAATAAAAATCCCAAAAGCTGACTCACCCCCCCTCCAAACATCTATATATGGATCCCTCATCCCAGAGATCCAAGGGCTGGAATTTTGTAATTTGCAAGGAAGTGATGTTGGTTTCTCTTTGAAGACATTTTTGTGTGATCTTGCTTTGTATGAGGTGAAGAGGGATTTCATGCTGGGAGGATGGTGCTGGGTCATACCAATGGGTTGTAATCCTCTCTTCTACTACTTCTATCAATAATGCTATTTGATTTTTCCTCCATATTCTTGTATATCTTTGAATCTTGTATTGACATATGCATTTGTATGGTTAATATACATCTAATCCTATATTGTTTATGGTGATAGATCTCTATGCTTTGATGGTATTATGCTGCTTTGACTCTACATGTGCTCTTTGAAGTAGGACAAGTAAGGAAGGAGTGGCGAGATTCTGTCAAAGGGGAAAGGAAACAAGCAAGGAGCCAAGCAAGAGACTGAGGTTGGTACTCTCTACTTCTTTCTTATCTATCTCTCATAAAGGAAAACACAAGTGGCTTTATTTTGTTTGTTTCTAAGATAGCTGCCCGTCTTAGTGGGACTAGCAGTTCTGAATAGACACTAGTTTTCCCAATAACAAAATGGAAAATCCACTGGGAAGCGAATAGTTCAATTGCTTGTCTCTATTTGTTTGCTTCATAAACTATAGACGAAGCCTAAAGTTAGGCTAGCTAGCCTTCGAATTGCATTTGCTATGCAAGTGCAAAGTAGATCAACGCTGCTTCAGTCAATCTCTGGGTTTGTTTATGAACTAAACAATTGACTTGCAAACATCCTAAGTGCCCTAGAGGTAGCTCAAGTAACCTCATTAGATCAGCCCCTATACTTTGTATTTACTGACCATCATTAGCTCAGACTAAATCCAAAAACTAAACTGCAAACTGTGACCAAAAACAAAGTTAAAGCCTCATCCTTGGACCATTGCACTATCTCCTTGTGGTAAACTGGATGCATCACACCTCCCGTGTGCAGTAGGTGAGAGGCATCCTTGTTTCCCTGAGTTACAGGTGCGATGATCAGGTAAGACTATTTATGCCTCTAGATTTTGGTTTTTTCTTCACTGTCTTCATATTTATTCAGGAGTTTTGCTATCTGTGATCAGTAGACCACTGTTGAAACCCCCTTCCTTTGCATTATTTAGCCTCAATTGTACAAAGAATTGTGAATGTTTTTATGTATTTTTTGCCATTTACAGTTCTCCTTTACAAAAGTAGCTTAATCGAACTGTCGTCTTTTGATTTGGAAGTGTCACAAGTGTCATTTTTAGTCAAAGAAAAGAAACCTCCTCCTTTTGATAGTCGATTACATTGTTACTCTTGTATTTGATCTGAATTAATAGTATTTCAAGTGTCGAAATCAATTTTCAATTCAAAATCGCAAAGTGTCATCTTGTCTTCCTTTCGTTTTTTGAAAAGAAAATCGTTAGTACTATCGCTTTGAAAGAAGAGATAATTCAGATTTGTATTTAGCATTCTTTTTGTCATTCACACATTAAGAAAGTAGAAAACAAATACATGCATGTGCATTTGCATTTAGACTGCTTGTTGATTTTGATTTAGGACAGTGCATCTAGTGTGTGCTCTCTGCTCTATGTTGAAAGGATTTCGCTTCTCTTTCCTTAGTAGCTAGGATTTTCATTGCAAAAAGAAGAGTAAACGACTGTTTATCATCTTAGATTTCATATTTAGGAGTTGTATATCTACATCACACAGTGAATCTTAAAGGAAAACTTCTTAAGAAAGATCAAATGTAAAATAAATTCAATGAACATAAAAACGCTTTGGAACCTAATGCACAACATCTAGAAGTCTAGGCTAGAGACGTATTCCGGTGTCATAAAGCCTGGTAACTGTCGCTTTCATCATAGTTTGAGTGATTCCTCCTCTTTGAGACGACAAGTTCCAGTACAGACTTGTGCTCCCACGTACTGTCGAGTATATATTGGGAGACCACAATAGGCTATATGATTTATCCTTAGGAAGTCGTGTCTGTTGCCCTATCGATCGCAATGCACTGAACACAGCATTTGGGAAGATTGACTACTGTACCGTAAAAGTATTCTGCAATTTTGTGATTGGTTTGGTAATCCCTCTGTCTAGATTTCTAGAGTAGTCTCTTTCGTTCCTTTTCAGACTCCTTAAAGGAAAAGGTCCATCTGAGCACTTGTCACTTCAGGCTCATTAAAAATCAAAGGCGACTAGAGTCATCTTTAGCTTTTTCTCGACTCTTAAAAATTAAAAAAGGAAGTTGTGTCAAAGCATCTAAAATTCATTTAATTCGGAATAAATTTTTCCCCTCTTATTTTGAGTTGATCAAATAATCTGCAATCATGGAAGAAAGTCAATCAAAACCCTGTATTTCGTGTAGACTGATGAGTCAGCTGTCTTTGACTCTGAAAACGAAACCATTCCAGGCCAAGCGGACTCGTTTAACTGGGTCAAAGTCTCCTGGTTTGTTTGAAACTTGTGTTTCAACATCCTCTAAGACCCTAGTTACTCCAACCATTTTTGGTATCTCTGCCTCTACAGAAGAAGTTCCACAGTTACAACAGGACATTAGAACTGATCCTAGTGTAACAGTAAACACTTCTATTCCTAAACCAACTCCATCTAGGGTTGATTCGGATGGTGTTACCCCTCCAGCATCTGTCGTTGTAGAATCTATACCTTCTTTGGCACCAGAAATATTTTACGGACCTGACGGTCTACCTCTTCCACCTGGATTGATCTCTATAGAAGAGATTACAGAGGATCTTCCATCCAGTACTCCATCACATTTTGGAACTGGGATCCACCTATATCCTTCTACTTCATAAGTTAGTACCCCTTCATCGCAAGTTCCTGTAGAATTTCTAGGAAGTCTTTTGCATAGACTCGATATGTTTGAACAACCGTCAACATCTAAGACTATGTCATCTGATACAGTGATAGTAGAACCTCCTATCGTCACTCCGATGATGTTCACTGGTATACCATCTGTCCCAACTAGCTCTCAACCGCTAGAGGGAGTCCACCCAGGGACTCTTTCGAAAGTATGGTCTGTTCCCGTTTGTTTATCAGAAATAATATCTGGAATTTCTTATGTTGAGTCTCAGCAAATTGATCCTTCACAACAGTATTAATTTGGGCAGTCCAGTCTCCAAAGGCCAATCTTTCCTTTGAGCACTGGATTGCCACCATATGGGAGGCAGTATGCCCTTTCATTGTTCCCTCTGGGAGAACAACCATACGAGAGTTCACAACTGAATTCGGTTCAAAGTGGAATCACATCAAGTGGTTGGGTGCCAATACTGCCTCAACAATCAAGAGTTGTATACTCAATGCAACCAAGTCTACCTATGTCGAATATCCCCACTACACCAGCTATTGTGACACTGTCACAAGTACAAGCGTTGCTTGTTGTATGCCAGCCTCAACTTTCTCAGGTTGTAATACAACAACCTCTTGTCTCCACGATGCAACCGCAATCGCCAATTGGTGGCTCCTTAACTGGAACGACTTAGGCTCAAACAGGTATTATTACCCCTCAACTTGGTCAAACATCTAGTATTGGGCAACAGCAAATGGTTTCACAACCATGGCTGGTGAAACATCAACAACCGCAATTCTAGCAAGCTTACCAAGGACCTGAGCAACAAAACTTTACAAGTAATGGGCAGCCATTTATTCAAAACAGTTATCATCAATTATCCCAAAATGGCTATGCTAAGCAACCTTATCAAACTTATCAGCATCAAATAAATTATGCTGGTACGCAAAGACCTACTACTCAGGTGATCCCATCTTATCCTAGGTATGCTTCACTGAACCTGAATCAACAGTTGCTCTTTGTGGCGACTTTAGAGTTACCAGATCTAAATCAGCTAACAAACGATCCAATTCCTTATGCCCCTTGGTGGCCAGTGATTCCTCATAAACTTGCGTCAGATATTCCTAAATTCAATGGAAATCTGGGTGAAGATCCATCAAATCATGTGATCACCTTTCATCTATGATGTTCCTCCAACACTCTAAATGATGATTCGATTAGGCGTTGCCTTTTTTAGCAAACGTTAACTGGTCTGGCAGCAAAATGTCACATCGAATTTCCTAGAGCTTCATTTGATAACTTCGACGCCCCTGCCACCACCTTTTTAACCCATTTTTAGTTACCAATAAGGTACAAAATAGGAATAGAGCTTCTTACCAATTTCAAGCAGACGACAGCCACTCACATATCTGATCATATTCATGAGTGGCGACGTCATCGTAGAATGGTAAAAACATATGTTCCTGATCAACTACTAGCTAAATGTTTTATTAAGTCAATGTTACCTTCTATTACAGAAGATGTGGTAAAGGGAGGATTCGTCACTGAAGAGTAAGTCATTGCTCGTGCGCAATATCTAGACTTGATCTATACTCAGCCTGGCATGCTCTATGACAAAATCCCTGACGCTCCTAGACCAGAATTTTCCATTCCTCCTCATCCTAAATCAAACAAAGACTCTCATGCCGCCGATGGTGTGATAGGTACGACCAGCACGAAATCCACAAAGGCTACATCTAAGAAAGCCTATAAAGTTTCTAGTCAAATGAAAATGATGAACTTCTAGCCTCGGAGGTTAATGCCGTGTCGATCGACAAAGGCAAAGAACCGAAGCAACCAGGGGCAAGAAGAAAGGGAAGAGAAAAAATAAGAACAGGACGATTCGTCTCCTGAAATATCTTTTGCAAACCCTTATGGGCAAAAGAAACCTAGTAAGCCACGCCTCATATGTGATGAGGACCATTGGATGAGAGATTGTCCATATAAAGATGAAGTTAAGAAGATATTTAAGAATTCAAGAACTTCAACAGTATTGACTGACCCATTTCCAAACCCAGGAACCAATCTGGTTGCTAGCAAAAATGCTTCCCCATCCCAAGTGCTTATGTTGTCCATTTCAAAACAACAAAATGATGCTTTGATGTCGACAAGGAATAAATATTTACCGGAATCCACAGTTGTCGAACAACAAGGCTACTGATCAATCTAGTAGATCGACAACAACTTCGACCAAAGTTGTGCCACCCATCGTTCCTGAGCTAACGATAAAGGCGCCAAAGGGAGTAGTACACAAATTGACATTTAATCTTCGTGCCAGAGTGGCACAGAATTATAATATAGTAGAAGACCTGGCCCAATCACTGTCTGCTATGTCGACACTTGAAGTACTGCAAAATTGCCCCTCCCAAAAGCAAGCTCTATTATCAGCAATAGGTGGAATTGACCCAGTGGATTCCAATCTTGTGGCCTTTAATCATAAAGGATATGAACCTCAGTTACCTACTCAACTCGCTTTCCTCATTCAAGTGAAAGCCCTCAACAAAACTGTTCATAGAACAATTATTGATGGGGGGCATCTACATGTATTATGTCAATGAGTTGCTAGAAAACTTTAGGATCACCACCCTTGTCGCGATCGTCAACGACGTTAAAAGCATTCAATGGACGAACATACACTCGATACGGGATTTTGAGTAACTTACAAGTTAAATTGGGGGGAAAAACAATATAAATTGATGTTGAAGTTATCGATGGAAATCTCGATTATAACATCCTACTGGGAAGACCTTGGATTTATTCTATGGCCAATATTGTGTCAACGTACTTCAGAAAGATTGCATTTCCTTTTCAAGGAGGAATTACAATCATTTACCAGCAAACCTTTCTCCCCAAAAATTCACAAGTTACGGGAAGCATCCCGATGATCCACGGAGGCTGTCAGTTGCTTCAAAATATCAAAGTAGGCCTGCTAAAAGACCCTACATTGATAAGTACTTTTGCCATACCTCCTCCAAACAACCTGGCGGAAGTGGCCATGGTGGGAACCTACAGTATGGTATCTTCCATTTAGAAGATGTCCAAACACGATGTTAACATGGATCATTACCAGGTATTGCCTCCAAGCCTAATAGAAATAATGTAGCAATCAATGTTCTTGGCATGGGAGGCAAACCAAAATGAACACTCATCAAGCATTTGGGTAGATAGGTCTAAGGAGTATGGTACCTCTTCAAATCCTTGGTCGCATGTACATTCTACAAACGAAGGAATTGTTCAGTCAATGATCATAGAGGGGGAACCATGGGAAGATTACCACCATCGTTCCCATATTCCAGATTACAATGAAGATTGCTCTAGCGACCTTAATCATCCATCAATTTTTTATTTTCTATCGAATACTGTACATATGGTGGATTCTAAGTGAAATTTGTCCAATATTGAAGAAACTATCGCCATAAATATCTCAACCAAACCAGATGTTGTAGAGAATATTCATGTTGGCAAATCTTGTTCTTCTTCAGAACTTGAAGTATATTACGAACTCTTTTGTGAGTTTAGAGATGTCTTTGCATGGTCATATGAAGAAATTCCAGGCATTGACTCGAACATAGTTGAACATGAAATTAAGATGTATCGAGATGTCAAACTAGTAAGACAACGACTTCGGCAGGTGCACCCAAAGAAAGACGCTGCCATCAAGGCAGAAGTTGAAAAAGTTCTCCATGTTGGTTTCATTTACCTGGTTCCTCTAACTGATTGGGTATTAAACATTGTTCCTGTGATGAAAAAGCAAGGAACGATTAGAGTGTGCATCGATTATAGAGATGTAAATCAAGCTTGTCCAAAGGACAACTACCCTACACCCTTCATCGACTAGATAATTGATGAATGCGCTGGATGCGAAATATTTTCGTTTATGGATGAATTTTCCGGGTATAATAAAATAAATATTTGCCCACAGGACCAGTCAAAGACTACATTTATTTGTTTGTGGGGCACATTCGCGTACCGTAAGCTACCTTTTGGTTTAAAGAACACAGGGGAAACTTTTCAGAGGGCAATGAATTATGCCTTCCATGACATCAAGAATATCGTTCAACCATACCTCGACAATCTTCCGGCTTATTCGCGAAAGCGGACCAATCATTCGTAGCATTTGAGAGCAATATTTCTACGTTGCCGACACTATAAAATAAGACTCAATCCACACAAGTGTGTGTTTTGTGTCGGTTCTGGTCATTTACTTGTCTTTGTAGTTTCAAAAGATTGAATTTACCTCGACCTGTGCAAGGTTTATGCAATCATTGATTTTCCTCCACCTTCAAATTTGCTTCAGATTCAAAAACTCCAAGGGAAAGCAAACTTTCTGAGGACGTTCATTCCAAATTACATCGAACTTGCTAAAGGTTATACGTGTATGTTGAAAAAGGAAGTACCCTTCAACTGGGATCAGGTTGCGCAAGCTTCCTTTAATGCTCTAAAGGAATCCCTAATAAAAGCATCATTAATGTACGCTCCAGATTATCAAAGAGACTTTAACCTGTATCTGGCTGCAACAGATACCACCATCGCAATGGTTTTAGTTCAAGAATACAATGGAATCAAACATCCTGTTTATTATTTAAGTCGAAACTTAAATGATACAAAAAGCAAGTACTCCTATGTTGAAAATCTGGCTCTCGCAGCTGTTCAGTTCAAGCAATACAGAGATTTCGACACTATGTTCTCTTTCAAAAAACTATTGTTTTGTCAGATTGCAACCCCATGACTTACATCTTGTTGCGACAATTTCTTGGGTACAAATATTCAAAGTGGATAGAAATTTTGCAAGAGTTTGATCTGGAATCCATAAAATCCAAATCAAAGAAAGCTCTAGTTTTTGCGGAGTTACTATGTGATTTCCCATCGTCGTCCAAAGATTCAACATCCAAAGCAACAATCGTGGACGAATATTTGTTTCTGATATCTTCAAGTGATCTGTGGTATGGAGATATAATAATCCATCTCCAAACCCAAACATATAGGTCTAATACCCCTCGCTCGATAACAACGACGTACTCGATACCAAGCAAAAGACTACATGATCGTTGGTGATACACTTTACCATCATGGTGTCGATACAGTTCTGCGAAGGTGCCTCACCCATGAGGAGGCTGAAAAAGTCTAGAATGATTGTTATTCAGGTGCATGTGGGGGGCATTAATCTGGTTATGCTACGGCACAAAAGATTTTACGAGCAGGACACTTCTAGCCAACAATGTTTAAAGATTACATAACCACAGTCAAAAGTTGCCATGCTTGTCAAATCTTCGACCACAAAACCAGAATACCACCCGCACCTCTGCAGCCAGTAGTTGCTTTTGGGCCATTCACCAAATGAGGCATAGATTTCATGACATGTAACCCCACCTCGGCCGGGGGGCATGGGTATATCATAGTCGCAGTTGACTATTTTATGAAATGGGTTGAGGCGATGCCTACATTAAACAACAGCGACGAAATGGCCGCTCTTTTCTTTTTCAATCATGTAGTTTCCAGATTCAGTGTTCCACAAGCTATAGTCATAGATCATGGATCGCATTTCTGCAATCACATGATGGTTTAATTGGCTTCCAAATTAGGACTGTCCCACGACAACTCTACTCCGTATTATCTGCAAGCTAACGGGAAAGTTGAGGCGATCAACAAAATCCTGAAGTGCATGCTGCAAAGGATGATTGGAGTCCATAAACGGAGTTGGCACCTAATCTTGTACTCAGCCTTGTGGGCATACCAGACATTGATGAGAATTGTGACCGGGTTTACGGCCTTCCAGCTGGTGTATGGCCTAGAAGCGATCTTATCAGTTCAGTGTGAAATTTCGTCTCTCAAGCTCGTAGTTGACCTCCTCCCCGGAACTTCAGAGGAAGAGGTTCGTTTCTTAGAATTAATCCAACTAGATGAAACCTATCATGAAACCGTGTTGGCTAATGAAGCACATAAGAAATGAGTCAAAGCATAATTTGACAAGAATGTCAAACCCGCATTTTCTCAGAAGGTGACCTAGTCTTGCTTTACAATCAGGAATCCGATAAATTGGGAGCAGGTAAGTTCCAGTCTTTGTGGATGGGTCCCTATATTGTTAAGCATGTATTAGAAAAAGAAGCCTACGAGCTAGTAGATTACGACATGATTCCACTGTCGCAACCCGAAAGGGGTTGTACCTTAAGCGTTACTATGATTGACTCAGAATAGTAACCTCTTCATATGCTTTTGTTACATTTTTGTTTTCATTAAGAGTGATCATTTTGGTTAGGTAATCCACTTTTGCATTTTTTTGCAGATGTCAAACCTATTGGAATCATTTGTTGGATACCCTGCAGAGAAATTTGTAGTATGCGAAACCTATCTTCTGCACCTTACGCCATCTTTGATCCAAGCGGTGATTTAGTGAGTTTCAGAGGGGTGTGTATTGGTCGATCAATGAACAACATAGCTGAATATAGTGTGTTGATAGAGCTCCTCTCTTATGCCATCACGCATGGCATACGCTGACTTGTCGTTATGCTAGACTCACAACTCATCATTCTATAGCTTATCGGCATCTATTCCGTTCGGAATCCAACTATCTATCATATGTTCCTAAGGGTCAAGATTTTGGAAAGGTAGTTTGATTCTATTCAATATCAACATATTTCCAGAAACTTAAACACATTAACTGATTCATTAGAAAATTATGTGTTAGATATACATTTGCAACATTTGTAAAAGAAAATCATTTCATCAATATTTGCATCAGGATCATATAACTTAACCAAAATAAAGATCCGAAAATAAAAAAATATATATAACTGTTTATAGTTTGAACGTAGTGTTCTATGTCTAGGAAAAAATCGGTCATATGACCCAAAAAATCAAAATGCAAGGGGGCACCCTAGTCTAATGGTGCTAGTTATAACAAGTCACTGCCTATGCAATCATGCATAAGAGCCTAGTCCATCGACTCGGCACGCTAGTGGTATGGCGCTGTAATATCAAAGGAAGCTCATCAGTCCTCACATCCAGAATACCAAGGGTGAGACCCTCGATCTATTCCTGCAACATTGCAAGAGTCTCAGCTACATCCAAATTGCGAATAACGACCCTCCCTACAACCTCTCTTGTTGGAACGACAACTGTTGCTCTCAGGCACACTGTTGGTCGCACTGGCCCAATATCTGCATAAGGACATGAGTTTTGATTAGTCTTGATAAACATTTGAAAAGCACAAGAACATTATAAAATCAATAAACAAAGATATGGTCAAAGATTTTTACCTATGACATCCCACTGCTCGCCAGCCGGCAGCACCAAATATGGGTCACCTCGGAAATCCATCCCAGCATATGGACACTTGGCATAAACCATCAGTTGATGGTTGAACCACTCAAAGAAAGCATCAAAGAATGAAACCTGTGATTGACCAGCACATCTGGCCATAAGGTCAACCCATCTCTGCATCCGTGGCTCAGTCGGTGGTGGTAGGTCAAGTGAGATGTACTGTGGCTACATCAGTGGGATCTTCTCCAAGGCGAAAGTAGTCAGAATAGAACCATAGCCAAAGTTCTTGGATCTTCCATTTTTCACCTTGGTAAGATGTTCTTTTATCACTAGAAGTACTACATCACACCAATTGGATACCTTGGGTTTGATGCATTCCAAGGCGTACTGCATATAGGACCTATTGGCCAAGTGAAGGGCTGCGCTACCAGCCAATCTAGCGAAGGTGAATAAAATAGTCCTCAAGGACTGGTTGGTGACATCTTGGATATTGATCTTTCTATCCCTGCTCGGCTGAGTTCCTTCTCTACAGTATCGGCGAATATAATCCCTCACGGATTCACCCCCACGGGAAGAACCTAATAGTAACGGAGGGGCACCACGACTCGATAAAACGGTCAAGAAGTAAATGTCCTCAATAGTCAAGGGGATGGATTTGCCTCTAATCTGGAACACTTGGTTGGTAGGATCCCATGCATCGAGGAAATATTGCAACAAGTTGATTTGTTGCCTCATGCCAGATATGCGAAAGAACTTGAGCAAGCCACAGTTCCGCAATGCACTTACCGTACCCGAATCATGTAAGGAAACCATGTCCTCTTCTTCATGCTCATGTTCACGCCATGTAACGACCATTTTTCTCTGATGAATCTCTGAAAAAAGCAAGAGAAGAATTAGGATCCTGATTTGGCAAAAAACCACAAAATTTTTCCTCCTTGCACCCATCGCACCCTAGCTGTGTACTGGGTGGGATGCACACTGACTGGCTAGTGGCCAGCCTAGGGCGCATCATACCTTTCGATGTATACTAGGTATGATGGGGGCAGAACGAAATGTTCAAACCCCAGAGGCCTAGAAAATCAGGAAAACATGCTCAGAATTCAAAAAGGAAAGAACGCAATTTAAGAGCTCAGGTTTAGCTCCTACCTGGTCCAGACGGTGCCGAAAATCATCCATAGAATCTCCCAGAATTAGCTAATGAAAATCAAGGGGGAAAACACCTCCAGAGCTCCAACAATCACAAATCCAAATGAAATGGTAAAATGAGGGGTAAAAACTACTTTTAAGTTACTTTTCACGTAATTTAAGTAGGGTATTAGTTTTTTAACTCATTTTTCAAGCATGTATTCTCATTTCTAATCAATTTGATGGAGCAATTGAACAGGTAGTACGACTGTCAAAAGAACATAGTGTTAACGGTGAGTCGAATATCAATGACCATTATCACGAGCAGTTTTACGCGAAGTTCAAGCTCATTAAAAAATAAACCTAGCAATGAGCATATGTTCCACCAGAGTTTAAGCTCGTTAAAAAATGAACTACCTCCAGTAAATAACCATTGCGATCGCATTATTATCATCGTTTGAGCCTTGGTCATGTTCTTACCATCACCTCCACTCTTTTTTAGCCGATCATATGCCTCCGTTTGATTGTTTACCCCTTTTGAGGGACAACTGCGATGAGTGATCCTATTAAACACCTTCTTTACACTGCCATGATTTAAAAGTTCCAAACATTACCTAGAACCAGCTGCTATCCGAAAACATCACTCGTTCCTCAAAAAACAAGTCTCCTTTAAGCTCTTTTCATTTGACTCGTAAAATATGAAAATATTGTCAAGAAATTGGCCTCTCCAGCTCGTTAAAGTGATTGGAAGTGCCATCCCTCCTCTATATTTTAATCTTTTTGGACTTGAGGGATTATTACAAAAAAAGATCAAGCATTTGTCTTGTTCGGCTCATTAAAACTATCAAAAATTCATCCCTTTCGCATTTTTTTATACTTTTTCAGACTTAAGGGATTATGTTACAAAAAAGGAATATTGGAGTTTCCTTTTCGTCTCTTTTCAGACTCTCTAAAATTGAAAAGAACCATGTTATCCTTGTCATTAAACTCGTTAAAACAATAGCGACAAACTTGTCCATTCAGACAAGAGCGAGTCTCACTGTCACTAGGCTCATTAAAACATAGTGAGGGTTTGCTCGAAGAGCAAATTATAAAACAATCATATGTTATCCTGCTCAATCTTAACAAAAATAAAGAGGTACTGGTTAGAAATGATTGGTGAAAATTGGGAAGAAAACTTAAAGAAACTTTATTAGTAGCAGGTCGCTCTTGAACATGACACTTTCACTCCATCACCATGATTGAGTGGGGTTGGGTTATTCCGTTCACCAGTCATATCACCATTGGTCCACCGTACCATCCATTTTTTGGGTTAACGCTACCAATCCATTTTAGTGTCACCGATATGTTCAAGAGAAGTTGCTCAGAGAATTCACCTACCCAGCTTATGTCTCATCCACTACAATACCTTCACGCTTCATTATTTCATGACCACCACCCTGAACCTACTATCATCAGATTCTTTTCACCTCCATAAAATCATTTTCTCCATTCTATGTCATAGATGTGGGATTCATTAATGCCCTCCTATGATGGGTCACTTCTTGTTGACATCAGCTCATTATCCAAGAATTCAACTTAGGAAGAACCCTTTCAGTACTTTGAAGCTTGCATGCCTCAATGGCAAGTTTCTCACTTCCAGCGACAGGTTTACATTAATGGCCTTCGACCGAAAGATTTTGCGTGGTGTTAGATGTCAACTCATGTATTCACACCATGTGAATTATATAGCAGTACCTTGAGGGTTATCATCATCATCGATGATTCCTCTCGCGCCTGTTAACAACTTACATCATTGGCTGGTAATCAGGCAATGTCTTTCCATGTTCGACATCAGAACATCTTTTCACATGGATTGACTTGTACTTTCAGGAAAAGATTGAATGTGTTTTGAAGACCCAGGATCTAGATTCATCCATCTGAGCTTTGATATATTCAGGAAAATAAAGACATCAAATGTACATCATTGCTGCATAGATAATCATCCAAACCAAAGGATGATGACTCTACCAGAATCATCGGTCTGCTACACAGACGGTTGTCTGTCCTATGTACATGAAAATGAATTTATAAAGTTGATCATGGGAATTCCCTCCTCAGCTAGATCATGAAAATATTATGAAGATAATTTATTATATTGTATCTTATTATAGGTCACCTTCCAATTCGAAAAACCTTGGATCCTCATGATAAAGAATTTCACCCGACATCAAAAAGATTTACGACCTCATGCTTTAGGGGGCAATTGTTATAAAAATATTTGGGCACTACAACCCCAATCACATATGTCCATAAACCAAGGGCTTATAAGTCCCTAAAAGTGTTGTTTCATACCCTAAAGGAGCCAGGTTAGCTGATTACATCATCTCCCAGAAGTTCTCCATGAAAAACTACTCAAAACTGATTAAAGTAGGACCATACAGACTGCCCAGTGCTAAGGGTGCAATGCATATCACTTGCCACATGCAAAAAGTGCTATGCATACTGGAAATCCCTTCTGTAGCATGCAATGAGTGAGAGTAGACAAATGGCACAAGTAGTTTTCTAGGTGGAGACCCTGAGAATCTTCTAGAAGCTGCTCATTTGAAACTTGCCTCTCTGAATTTTCTCAAGGATGAGTAAGAGATCATGAAATCTCCAAGTGGAACTAAGAACTATCAGAGAGATGACACTAATCAAAATCCTAGAAGATGACTTACCCCCCTCCAAACATCTATATATGGATCCCTCATCCCAGAGATCCAGGGGCTGGAATTTTATAATTTGCAAGGAAGTGTTGTTGGTTTCTCTTTGAAGAAATTGTTGGGTGATCTTGCTTTGTATGAGGTGAAGAAGGCTTTCATGTTGGGAGGATGGCACTGGGTCAGACCAATGGGTTGTAATCCTCTCTTCTACTACTTCTATCAATAAAGCTATTTGAGTTTTCCTCCATATTCTTGTATATCTCTGAATCTTGTATTGATATATGAATTTGTATGGTTAATATACATCTGATCCTATATTTTTTATGGTGATATATCTCTATGATTTGATGGTATTATGCTGCTTTGACTCCACAGGTGCTCTTTGAAGTGGGACAAGTAAGGAAGGAGTGGTGAGATTCTGTCAAAGGGGAAAGGAAACAAGAAAGGAGCCAAGCGAAAGACTAAGGTTGGTACTCTCTGCTTCTTTCTCATCTATCTCTTCTAAAGGAAAACACAAGTGACTTTAGTTTGTTTGTTTCTAAGATAGCTACCCATCTTAGTGGGAATAGCAACTCTGAATAGACACTAGTTTTCCCAATAACACTTAGCCCTTGAGCTTGATTCTATAGAACCAGATTGGGTTTGGAAGAATCTATGGAAGAACCAAGGATGGATGGAAACCAAACTGTTCATGTGGTTGGTACATCATAAGAAAATTTTGACTTGGGAGAACATCCGGAAAACAGGGGTTTTGGGCCCATCCAGATGCCAGCTATGTGAGTCTCAAGAGGAGATAATGGAGAACCTCCTCAACACCTGTATTTTTACCTCCACATTGTGGGATGGCATTGATTTAATTTTTAGACAAACAAACAGGGATAGAGGAAGTATTACCAATACCCTTAGCAACTGGCAAAGAAACTTCTCTGATAATGAAACGATAAACAAAGTTTGGGCATTAACTCCAAGCTTCCTAATATGGAATGTTTGGAAATAGCGCAACAATAGAATCTTCAAAAATAAAATAAAAACTTCCTCTCAGAGCATCATGAAACATATATTAAGACAACTTAAGGAGACAGTTCAAACTATACTACAAACATCCCCTAAAAATCTCCCTTCAAATGCAGATACGCAGATACTTCTTTAGTTGGGTATGCAGGGGCTTATTCCTCAGGGTATGAACAGGATGGCAAAGCAACTGGTCACTAAGAAAGACTTCTGGCATCCTCCCCCTCGGGGATTTATGAAACATAACATAGATGGGGCCTTAAAGGTAAATCCGCGTATAATTGGTTATGGTGGTGTGTTAAGGGATGAAAAGGGTTGCATACAATATGTTCTTCATTTCAATTTGGGAAGGGCCACAAAATATATGGCAAAGCTAATGGCACTAGAACAATGTCTAGAAATCCTGAAGCATAATAATCTTCAGAATATCATAATTGAAGTTGATTCTGAGCTAATCATCAATTCGGTCAAGAGAATCTGTGGTGGTTCGGCTCTGAAAAAGGTCTCGAGACACCATAAGTTGCTTTAGGTTTATCAAAGACTTCATCTCCACCTTCAGTACATGAGGACCTCGAGTTTCACACATGTGTGAAGGACGACCAATAAATTGGTGGGCACACTTGCCAATAAAGGGGCTCTCTGTACTAAAAGTAACAATACATATAGATGGCAAGATGTTCCACATGGGAGATTAAGGGATGACTACCTCAACCATGAAAAAGAGGACCGAGAGACATATCTGACCAGATAATGTCAATAATAGCAGAGGTTAGGTTTAGTCGATACATTTTTAACATGAAGTGGTTCTCCAGAGGTAATTTTGAAAGTGGTACACAGGCTGTTGTTAGTTATATAAGCTCGAAATACCTCAGACACAGAGTTCGTCGGTGGAAGTTGATTGACAGCTGGTGGTTTTTTGCTAAACTTTCTCCTAATACAGATCATCTCAGTTTTGACTGGTGGGAAGAGGGGAGGAAAAGCCTTCAGTCAAAAAGTATAGAAGATTCCCACCATAGGTACATAATTGTTGGCATTGGTCACAGTGATCCAGTAGGGTTGGTCTACAGGTTTTCAGGTGCTCGGATGGTGGGATTCCCTCTTGGTTTTATTCATAGGGAAACTCCTCTCGTCCATTGGATCAAGTGTATGAGGATCTAGGGTGGAGAGTCAAATTGCAGTTCGATGGGTTCTAGCCAGGGTCCTAGTTTCCATAGCGGACTCGAAGCTTCCCTCATAACAACCTATTTTATCATAAGCTCTCAACACCGGGAGTGGTTTCACCGATTTCAGCCCGATGCCACTCAACATGAAACACGTGGCTACAGTAGGAGAGAGAATAGCACCCTCATTGAGAGGGTATTCTCTGGGCTTCTTTGCCTTCTGATATGTTCCTCAGTCGTTGGATCTTGTGATGTCGATTAATGGCCCAGATGCTTTATGCATGTTGGTGGGGCCGAGTTTGCGGTTTAAGGTGGTTTACGGTTTATCGGAAGCTTGCAACACTAGAAGTGGTTTCACCAATCAGAGCCTGATGCCACTCAACATGCAACACGTGGCTTCAGTAGGAGAGAGAATACCACCTTCATCAGGTGGGTATTCTCTGGGCTTCTTGACCTTCTGATATGTTCCTCAGCTGTTGGATCTTGCGATGTGGATCAACAGCCCATATGCATTATGCATGTCTCTCTATTATTATTTGTGCTTGTCTAGCTTAGTGGCAGGCATAAAGGAATTGTTTATTCCACATTCATTGTTTATTCCCCTTTCTCGGACCCAAAATCTGATTAGTTGTGGGTTTAATCTCTTTTCGAGTTTGGTTTTAGTTTCATCCTGTATTATTTTCTTTCGCTCCGTTGCAACATAGTAAAATGTTTTTGTTTTGTGTAGGACCTTCTTCAGGGGAGTTTACCCTTGGCACAATGGTTTAGCCTTTGGATCATAGCCCCATACCCTTGGGGTTGTAATTTATGTACTTAATCCTTTTTGGTGATTTTAAATAGAAGGAATGACTCTTACATTAGCAAAATAAAATAAAAAATCAATTTACTGACATGATTGCAGAAGGATCAGCCTGAAAACCATCTTGTTAGAAGGAAGATCAAATTCTAATAAAATGGGAATGTTGCTTGATCTTTAGATGTGTTAATTGTCACCAAGAAGAAGCAAGTTCAAGTGTAGGAACCAGGGCCTTATCCAAGCTTGGGATAGCGGGCATGAAAATTTTTATTCAAGCAACACTCAATTCCTACTGCATTTATTTTTTGGTTCAACACTATTGAGGTAGATTTCAGGTAAAAATTTTCCTTTCTTCTATTTTCATTTTCGTAAGGTTCCCTCTATTTTTCTTATCTTTATCCCATAAAGTTTACCACCCCTTTCTTCATATGGAAACTGTCCCTATCCAATTTCGTTCTTCCCTCTTTTTCCCCTGAATTTTTTTCCTAGATCCCTTTTTCGATATGTCCCTCTTGGTAGTCTCACTCTTGAATTCCCTGTCATAATTTCCTTCCCATTATGAAAATTTACCCCCTTTCCCACTTCTTTTCTCCCTCATGGATCATATTGCAGAATCTAATTCAAGCTTATGAAGCAGATCAAAAGGCATGTATTGATACAGAAAAGTTGGTGAATAAAACCTCCTTTATGATTCAACAAATCCTTCAGAATCCAGCCTATGAATTTTATCAGAAATTTTTTGGCCACAATATCCCTGGTGCAGGTATATGTGTTTAGTGCAGGAATGTTCAGTGCAAGAATGTTCGGTGCAAGACTGTTCGAGTGCGGAAATCTTCAATGCAGGAATTCACACTGTTGAGCACTACCAAGTACAAAACTACATGTCCTCATGCATGAACAATGGTATTTAGTGAAAAAATTTTAAATATGGTGTATGAATATGTGGTGCAAGAATGCACATCTGGAAAGTTTATTCTTGTTTCATGAAAATCGTGTGCAGCCAAAATGACTACACCATTTCTAGATTGATAGCATTCAATAATTTTATATTATGATTAAGCTTTGTTTTATCATCTGCTAAAATAGGAAGGAAATCTTTTAAGTGTAGGGATGGTCAAGTTATGAAATCTTATTTTTTTAAAGTACCATGTACACCTTGTGTCAAATAATGAATTGATTATGGGATGTGCACGATTTAACCCACTATCCTATACTTCCTTTTTGAAAAAAATCTCGTTACCTATTAATGATGACTCTACCTCACACCATACTATGCATGACTGTCATATTAATCATGGCACCTTAACCACTGCCTTCACTAATGATTATCTTTGCTTGTACCATAACCTATCTGTATCGCATCCAACCTAAGGTCTAGATTTTATGATGGAGCGTGACCATTAGGAGGTGGCCAATATATTGGCAATTGGATAGCTCATCTATCACAAGGTTTGTTTGAGATAGAGCTCCTAAATCCTGACCATGTGATCTCTCTAAAAAGTTTTAGACAAAGTTCAATGAATTGAGGATGGCACCCATGAGAATTGAACCCTGTTCTATGAAAGAGTTAGAGCAAACGGTCAAATACCAGAACAATCTTCCATTGTTGTAGGAATATGGGTTCCTCCCATTTCTGCCGAAATTTAATGGTTTTCAATCGGTCATGGAATTAGAGTTTTCTTGGACCTTTGATGGGAGCTGAGCCAAGGTAGGATCATTGGAATTTGAAGTAAAAAAACAGTCTATATCACAATCCATAGGATTAACAGTAGAAGGTGAATAATGATTCAAAAAGGAGAAGATCGAGAAGAAAAAGTGGCGTTGGTTGGTGGTCGACAAAAAACAAAAAGTGTATTGGAAGAAAGGAATGCCATGCACTACCATGCAAGGAATATGGAAAGCCCTGTTGTACATATTACAAAAGTTCCTCACCTGCGAGGATCACTACTCATTGACCTTCTTGTACCATATCTGGCTATTGCTACATTTTGAGTTTGGTAAACTTATCAATTTCCCCTATTTTCTGCTAAGAATCTTAGAGAAAATGTCAAAATGAGTTTAGAGAGGTAAGATGATCCAAGTTGAATGAAAGTTACACCATCATGGGTTGATTGCAATTTTAGTTAAGAAGGAATTGGAGGTCAAGAATATGACCTGGGAAGTATTTTTGAATGAGTTATAGAAAGCAGGTGCAGGGAAATCCTCCAGCAAGAAGGGGAAGCCTAAAACCCTAACCCTACACCCTACCAACACTAAGAACAAAGAAGAGTTATTACAGGTAGAGGAGTGAAAGCTCATTGTTGAAACCCCACCTACATAAAAAAGGAGGGCCTGAAGCTCAGTCAAGAGGACTACCTCCTTGAAGGAAGCCCACATTTAATCGACTTCCCCAATAAATTTGGATGATTCCCAACCTCCTTCACCAGTTGCAGACAACCTGAAAGTGCTTGTAGATGTTGTGGCTCATACAGTGATTAGCTAGGGGGATGCATATGAAGAACACATCACCCCCTTGTTGGTTTTTCTTGGAAAAATGAAGAAAAGGAAAATGACACCGACACCTAGTGCAAGTGCAGGTAAAGGCCCGACAGAGGATCCAATGGATGTTGAAGTGCAGGGTACTGAAACCCTTCATGATATTGAAATGTAGGAGGTTAATGACCAGGGTGATATCGACCTCGATGATGCTGGCACTGGTATGGAGTCAACTGTCAAGAAAACTCCTGCACAAGAAGAATTTGTTAAGGAAGACCCCACTCTCCACCTGAACAGTCAGATATAAGAGCTTAAGCAATGTATCTATGGGTTAGAGGTACTGAACCAAACTTTGAAAGAACAAGGGATAGTGCAGAAACAGAAGAACACAGAGTTGGAAGGAGAAGTGAAGGAGCAAAAATGCCAAGTGAAGATATGGAAATTCCGAGCATCAAAGTGCTACGGTCATCTCAGAAAGGTGACCAAATGACTCAAGAAGGATCAAGGCAAGAAGAGGAAGACAATGAAAGCATGAATTAGCATACAAATACCGGACTGAAAGAAGGCTCCCTTGTTTTGGTTTTTTTGCAGCAGGTAAAGGTTATGTGAGGACACATAATAAAATAGGGATGGGAGGATGTTGGTAGGCTAAATTGTCTTATTTTTTAGCCTCTATCCTAATCTAGACACATTACTTAAACCTCTGTTTTAACTTAAGAACATATTCGTTCCTGTACCTTTCTCTCAAATCATGCGCATTCCTGCACCGTCTTTATATTTTCACATTTAAAGGCTTGTCGTGGACTTAATTACTTATTTATGGATTTTATACGTTTAATTATCCTTGCTACTAACATCTGTCCTTCCTAAAGTATTTGATAAACAGATATATTATTCGTTGTGATAGAATGGTCGAGTGCAGGTAGGATTCCTGCACTAACTGGCGGATTCCTGCACTCCCGTGACAGCTCACCAACCGACATGTATCTTTAGCAAAGGATCATTTGACCTTGAGTTGGGCTTAGAGCAGGAGAGAAATCAACGAATTGAAGATCAGGACCTTGACCAAATATCTTATATTAGCATTTTGTAAACAGCTAAAAGGATTAGTTAAGTTACTATTATGATTTCATTACGACTGTAGCCCTGAAGGCTTGTATATTATGTAAAACTCTTATAGGAATTAGGAGCAATTCTATGGTTAAATTTTGCTAAGAGATTGTAATTATTTTGGAGTATCGCCTCTCTGGGCTAGATCACAGATCCAAGGTGTCTTTTTGCTTCTGAAACTAATATAAAGGAATGCGTCAGTACACAATTTCATTTTCCATTTACGTTGTGATGAATATTTTACCAACTATGTTTCCCGATTTCATAATAGGAAAATGAGCTAGTTGGCTAGGGCCCGGCCAACCTAGCTTGTTCTCCCTTTCTTTAAAGGTGTGTTAATTTAATTTAAAGTGTAGGTGTGAATTTGTTATTTACTTTGATTTTCCTCACAAGTGATAGATTTGATTTCATTTACAATTATTGTGTTATGGATCCATGATGTGCAGGCTTAGAAGTATTTGATTTCAATTTCCATAAGCTTCCCTTTATAATGCTTAACTTCATTTATGCAAGATCGGTACAAGCACACTACCTGTACTAGTGCATTTATGGTTCTGCAAGTTGATTTCATTGGTTTAGTTTCGCAAGTCTTTTACTCCTTTCCTTTCGCAAAAGTTCTTTATTCCTTCCTGCAAGATTGATTTTTGTTTCTAAACTAAGGGCATTATTAATATCTGAGGTTTCGCTTAAGATTTAATTGTGCTATGATGAATATGGAATAAAGGTTGTAGTAACTGACAGGTATGTGCTTGCACTGAACACTTTCGAAGAAAGAATTCAATTTCATGATTAAGTATTATATGAACCTTTTGAGTTAACACATTAAAAAGAAGATCTAAATTATATGCACAACTATCTCAAAAAAATCGTGTTTACACAACCAAATAATTTTTGTAATTATATACAAGAGTTTTTTTGTTTTAAAGAAAGATTTACTTTAACTTTTGAAAATAATTTCCTGTCTAGAATCTAAGTTTGGTTGAAGTATCTTCCTGCTTGTGAGGATTTACTTTCAAATTCTTTTTTCTTTGCACTCTATTACACTTAACGCACTTTTTATTTTTTGAAAGTAATCTAGAAAGCAAGTGTAGAAATATTGATTATCTGGTGCAGGAACCTTAGATATGGTATATGATCATAGTGCTCTAGCCCGAAGACTTAGAACTCCTGTACAAAGGTTAGAACTTCAGTACAAGTACAAAATCCTTCTAGTATATAAAACTCATTCTAGTGCAGGCACAATGTTCTGCTATAGGAACGTTTTTGTAGTATAGGAATAACAATTTAGTGTGGGAAAGAATATACTTAAAGAAGACAGATACACTAAATAACTTATTTATAACATTGTCTCGCTGAAAGTAAATATAAAGGGTCATTTCAGTAGTTAATATTGTTCACAATGAATTAAGAATCCATTTTAGTATCCGCAAAAGTAATTTTCATTTATTCCAGCACCAAACTTTCTTTGAGTATCAATTTCTGCTTTATCATCATTTTTCTTTCGATTCTATAAATTTGTGATTTAAGGAGTAGGAATGGAATTAGAAAAAGTTTGTATCATTTCTGGAATTTCCTGTGCTTCACCTCTAAGTGTATGAAACCCCTGGGTTGACAATTAAGTGTTGAAGGAGTCTGTTGAATTGTGATTCCTGCACCCAACAATAGGACTCAAGTTAAAATATATAGATTAGATTTTGACACATTGATATTTAAAGAGTATTTTGATAATTTCAATGAATGTAAACCAAAAGCTATCAAATGATATATCAAGTAACTAGCCATTTTCCAACTAATCAAAATTATATATTTCCTCAAATTTACTCTATAATGATTTATAAAATATAAAAATATAAAATAAATTGAAATTACTAACAAACAATATAGACTTTGTCTTAGTAAAAATAATATTAAATCATTCTCTCAAAACTTTAAAAGAAAAACATAGAACTCTAAACTTAAACATAAATATGTGTGACACATAACAATATTCCCAATATTTTTATTCAAAATTAAAAAATCTAACCCCTCACATGTTAACGATAAATTTCCTTCTATAAAGTTGACTATATAATAAGCCCTCATTTAAATGAATTCACTAGATCCATAGTCTAGATGAGTTCAATAGTCCCAATACTCTAAAATACTTAAAAGATAATAAACCAAAATGAACACTTTCCCATAGTTTTGAGTAAGAAGCCCTTTATTAGATATTTGTATTTTACATAAATTAACAAAATCACTTTGTATGTCTTAAATATTTAGTTAATGTTAATACATGTTATGAAGGAAGGCTAACTCAAAATTTCTTAATATATTTCTAATTATAAATAAAAAGGCCAAATAACATTAATTAGGTACTTCTCATTTTTTGATCACAGATTTTGTATATTTTAAATATAGATTAACAAAAAATCAAATAATTACCAATTGCAATAGTAATATCATATTATAATACAAAACTATAATTTTATTATAATCCTAACTTGTTTATAATTAATATATAATAAGACCACAAGTCATATATTTTAAATATATAATTTTTGTCTAATCTTTGTATGATTTAATCATTGCATTGAAAGGCGTTTTACAATTTAGTGTGGGAAAGATGGTGAGGCTTACTAAAATTATGTCAATATTTTTGAAATATTAGCTTAGCTTTACTACACAACACACACACACACACACACACACACATATATATATATCTGTGTGTGTGCATATATAGATTTATATATACAAATTTCTATTCTACATAGTCCATAAGAATATGTCATTTCTATCCTAAATTTTATATTAAAATGATCATAAAATATTATTAAAAATCTAGGGACTCAAAGAATTGTTTACAATTAATTTTACTCAAAAATAATAATGACTTAAAGAGTCAGAATTTACATTGATCATAAGAACTATATAACTCTATTCCAAAAGTATGGTTGTCCAACTATTCTTCCTTATATAAAATTATAAAATATATTTTATTTACAATAAAATGATACTATTTTTCTTTGTTCTTTTTGAACTTCATTTATTTTTGCTCTTGCAAAATCAAAACTTGACATATTTTTTATCCTTGTTTAGATATCTTCGGCAAAATCACATAACCAATCTTTTGTCGACGCGTTTCGAACCAACCAGTGTGGTTCATCGTCAGGACAAGTTGAAGAACCAATCCGGCTTATGCTTGATTAAATAGAGTGTGCAGAGACTCCAACAGCTATAATGCTAACGGCTAATTTTGACCTAATGATCCTGGTCAACCACAAAATTAATTAATTAATATTTCTATAAATAACTAAATTAGGTAAATAAAGGAATTCATATGTTAATTTAAATTAGATATATTAATATCTAAAATATTAAGAGAATCCAAAATATTATTATTTAAATTATAATGGTCATTATATCTCATAATATATAATAAATAATCTATATTTAATATTATTCCAATATTATTTAAATACAAGGAATGATAAAAAATATATCATATTTCTTATTAAATATAAAGGTTCATTAAAATAATAAGTTATATAAAATAATATATGTTTATTAAAAAATCTATATCTACTTAATAATTTATAATTTCAAACAAAGTATTAAAACATTATTATTTTATAAACATAAGGTTATTAATAAGCTAACTGACCCTGATACGGCTAAGTTAGTTGAGCTTTGCCTTACCTCTACCTTTTTCAGCTTCGAGGGAGAATTCTATGAGCAGACTTGCGGAGTTGCCATGGGCTCCCCCTTGTCACCTGTCGTGGCTAATCTCTTCATGGAGGAGTTTGAGTCTAAGGCTTTGGCCTCCTCTCGCCTCTTACCAAAGCTTTGGAAAAGATTCGTTGATGACATGGGTGTTGTCTGGTCTCATGGTCCTGACGAGCTGGATCGTTTCTTCAGTCACCTCAACAACCAATCCGCCGCCATTAAATTCACAATGGAAAAAGAAGATAATGGTTGTCTTCCGTTCTTGGATGTTCTCATCTCTAAGAAGGTGGATGGTTTCTTTTCTCATCAGGTGTATAGAAAGAAGACGCATACTGAGCAATACTTGCATGCTTCGTCGCATCATTTCCCTGCTCAGAAGTTAGGGGTTCTTAGCACGCTTGCCACCCGTGCTGTTAGAATTTCGGATAAGGAGAGCCTGGAGACGGAGAAGGCTCACCTCCTAGAAGTCTTTGAGAAGAATGGTTACAATAGGCATCTCGGTCAAAAAGCCTTCCTCAGGGCCAAGAAGGAGCCTTCAATCTGTAAGGTTCCTAATGATCATATCATGGGTGTGAACCTTCCTTACATCCAAGGAACCACAGACAGGATTGCGAGGATTCTGAAGAAGTATGGTGTTCCCGCAACTTTTAGACCTCTCAATACTATCTGTGGCTCCCTCAGGTCTGTGAAAGACCCGATTGATCCTAAGGACATGAAGGGGGTCTATGTCATTCCCTATTCCTGTGGGACCCCTTATATTGGTGAGACTGGTCGCTCTATCAATCAGCGGATTAGCGAGCATTCGGCTGACTTAAGACATGGTAGGACCAAGTCCTCGGCCTTGGCTGAGCATGCGGGGAAAACTATGCATCATGTATGTATAGAGGAGGCTCAAGTCATTGCCAAAGTTGCGCAGTTTCACCATCGCAAATTTAGAGAGGCCTTGGAGATCGAGAAAAGGCCGAACAATCTTAATAGGGATGATGGCTAGAAGATTAGCAGTTGCTGGGTCCCAGCCTTATCTTCCTAGCCTTTTTGCTTTGTCTTAGGGTTTCTGTCTTCCCCCTCCTTTAATTTTTCTTTTGGCAGATTTGTCCAATTATTATGGAGTGTTTAAGTCTTTAATAAGTTAGGAATTAGTTTCGGGCGAATTAGTGTATTATCCTTAACCCGTTTACATTAGATTTGATTTCTTCCATAATTTCATTATTTATACATTTATAATTATTTCTAGTATAACCTTAGAATTGAGTCTTCCCTTTAACTATTGTCTAAAAAACCCCTTTTTAGACCTTATAAAGAATAATATATTTACCTAATGACATAAATAAATATTGTACCAACAATATTGTTATACTATTGGACTTTACCTAATATATCTAAATTCTAGGAATAATAATGTTTTGTTTGAAATTATAAATTATTAAGTAGATATAGATTTTTAATAAACATATATTATTTTATATAACTTATTAAGTTAATGAACCTTTATATTTAATAAGAAATATGATATATTTTAAAGAACTAAATAGTGAAGATCTAACTTACCAATGGACCATTAAATGATTATTACACAATTACCTAGTGTAACTAAAGTATAAAATAATAGTGATTTATTATCATTCCTTGTATTTAAATAATATCGAATATAGATTATTTATTATATATTATGAGATATAATGAACATTATAATTAAAATAATAATATATTAATGACGTAATGAACTTTAATATTTTTTGAAATAAATAAATACTGAATAAATAATGTTTATTAATAGATATTTGACCATTAGGTTTAGTAAAAAATCATGGGCTTTATCAACCCTATAGGTAATAATATATTTACCTAAGGGCTTATTTACCTTTAATTTTCTTATTAAAAAGTATTGAACCATTATTGATTATTTGACCATTAGGATAAATTATGATGTACCAACAATATTAGTTATGCTATTGGACTTTACCTAATATATCTTAATTCTAGGAATAATGAATGTTTTAATACTTTGTTTGAAATTATAAATTATTACGTAGATATAGATTTTTTAATAAACATATATTATTTTATATAACTTATTATTTTAATGAACCTTTATATTTAATAAGAAATATGATATATTTTTTATCATTCCTTGTATTTAAATAAGGAGTTGTCTATAATGCGACTTTTTGGAGATTCCGGTGACGGAATCCGGCGGAAGAAATTGAGGTTAAATCTTGATTTGTTGCAGTTAAAATGGTTTTTTAACTGCATATTTGGATTCAGCACCCTGAAAAACCCCTAGGACGCTTTCATTGTGCAGAAACTAGCTATCAAACTTGCGATTCCAATAAATTCCTGCTGGATTTCGACCGGAAAAACCCGCCGAAAAAGCTTTCAAAAAGTCACGTTATAGACAACTGCTTTAAATAATATTGGAATAATATTAAATATAGATTATTTATTATATATTATGAGCTATAATGACCATTATAATTTAAATAATAATATTTTGGATTCTCTTAATATTTGAGATATTAATATATCTATTTTTAACATATGAATTCCTTTATTTACCTATTTTAGCTATTTATAGAAATATTAATTAACTAATTTTGTGTTGACCAGGATCATTAGGTCAAAATTAGCCGTTAGCATTATAGCTGTTGGAGTCTCTGCACACTCTATTTAATCAAGCATAAGCCGGATTGGTTCTTCAACTTGTCCTGACGATGAACCACACTGGTTGGTTCAAAACGCGTCAACAAAAGATTGGTTATGTGATTTTGCCGAAGATATCTAAACAATGTTATGGATCACAGAAGTCTAAATTCCTTAATTTTTTATCCTTTTAGATATTAACTCTATTTTCAATTTTAAACCATTTATACCATTTATACCATACAAATAAATATATAGTTTAAAAAAAAAATATTAATACTAACACTAAGTAGTGAGTAAAATAAGATAACATAAACCAATAGAAAAAGGTGACCATGTTTATATGATTTATATTAGGGACTCTGTTATTTCCTCTTAGTGTGTTATTATTTTTTTTGGATATTTTATATTATATAGTTGAGAATGAAATCAACCAAGGATAGTCATATTGTGTTGGTATTTTTCCTTATAATTTTGAATTTCCAAGGTAGACTCTTGCATCCATTAGGCTTTATGCTTCTAATTAAGGATTTTCTAGGGGATAAATTCATAAAACTTAATATCTTCTTGAGAGATGAAAATGTCAAAACTTTATATGTTGGTCATGAATCAAGGGTTTAAAACTTTAATTAAAAAAAATGAATCAATGGTTTGTGCAGTCCCTCAGTGGAGGGCTTAAGACCATTAAATTTTTTGAACCAAAAGATCTTTTGAACTACCACCACAATGATCCAGGTGGATGTTGGTGGCCACCCATCTATCACATTTGGACCCCACAACTGTATCTTTCAATTTTTCAGTTTCCATAATTGTAGCACAATTTACTATTTTTAGCAGTTTTTCGGGTCCTGAACTTCCGGAGCTATTTTGAGGCCCTAAATGACGTTTTTGGGAAATCTGGGTGCAACATGGGTCCATGGACCAATATTTCTCTTCCCAAAGTTATAGTTCTCAGATATACCTTTCTAACAAGCTATTGTATGTGTCAAATGAAGATCGATTGCCAAAGTTACAACCCTGGGAAATTGATGTACCAATTTACCCAAACGGGGCCCACAATTTGGCGTTTCATCTTCTAGGGTTAGGTTTTGGGATGTTAAGGGTTTTCCATTGTTTCTCAATAATAAATAGGCCTTCGAGCCTCATTGTAACACAATTCAGAGACATGTAGCCGCCATATTTCTTTCCATTTATGTTTGTAAGCATATTTCAATATTTTACAGTAGTGAAATGAAGTATTATTTCCACTGCATATCTATATTTATGGTTATCTCTGTAATTTGTTGTTTTCCTATTTAAATCTAGACCAATGGAATCAGAGCGGTCTATTTTTTCTCTATTTTTCTTTGCATGTCCCCAACGAAGTCAGGATACAAGGAGTTAGGGCTTGTACTGGTCGAACCTTTGCAAGACCAACCTCGCAAGTCCCGACGGCCTCCCATGGTGGATGAAAAGAAAGACGAGGGGGTAGGAGGTCCTATCAAAATCTTGCTCGAAGAAGCCCTCGAGTGGCAAAGGAATGCGAAGATGGATAGCTTTCCACAGATCCTTTAGTTGCTACCTAGAGGCAACACATCGGCTTCCAACAACTACTCTGGAAATGCCACACCATTTAAGGTACAAGTTAATTTTGAAATCCCAATCTTCGAGGGTCAAATAGATGCAGATGTTGTAGATAAATGGTTAAATCTGCTAGATGAGTATTTTTCTGTTCATGAATTTTCAAGTCGGGAAAAGATTGTTTTCGCTCTTCTCAAAGCAGCCCCCCACGTCAAGGACTGGTGAGAAACCTACTGTGAGCAGAAGAATGAAAGTATGGGCTCACTATTTTTAGCCACACACACTTGGGATTCATTCCTGGGATGCCGTCAAGGAGTAGTACTACCCTGTCAAAAGCTATGAGGACAAATAAATCAAATGGACCACACTGCGGCAGGGAAGGGACCAAGATGTGCCAGAGTTCAAGAACATTTTTCATACCCTTTGCACATTGTTGGGTATCAAGGACTCTGAGCTGCATTTGGTACTCAAATACCGCGGCTGCCTACATAGATACATCCAGGAAGAGATGGAGTTCCTTAACATCTCCTTTCTCAGCACAACGTACCGATATGCTATCAAAATCGAGAAAAAGCTCAAACAGAAGAAGCGAGACTTTGGATCTGCAAATTTGAAGCCCAAAGGACAAAGCCAAGGTGGGGTGACCCAAGACAACCCGTCGAAGCCTCAAGAAAAGAACAACACCTTGAAATCGAAGAAGGACACAGGAAAGTGGTGTGAGTTCCACAAGAGTCCCACTCATAACACAAGTGAGTGTCAGACCAAGCAGTCACTGGTGGCCGATTTGAAGGCTTCAGAATCAGATGCATGCTCTATCCTTGAGTCAGAACCCGTCAAGGGGAATGGCAAAGGGAAGCAAATCATTAATGTAGAGCCCAATGTCACTGTCACCACTGCCAAGATCCAGAAAAATGATCCCGAAGATCCAGAGGAGGGGGAACATCTTTTCCACTCACAGATGTGGGTGAAGGGTTCTTCGCTGCAATTCATTGTCGACAATGGCAACCAAAAGAACGCCATTTTAGCAGAGGTCATGAAGCGGGTAGGCCTACCGACTACACCACACCCACAACTGTACAATATCGGGTGGCTTCATGAAGGACGAGATCTCAAATTCTGCCAACAGTGTCGCCTTCCCTACAACATCAATCCCTTCATAGACGAGGTATTGTGTGATGTTACACCTCTGGATGTTTGTGATGTACTATTAGGCCAGCCATACTTGTTGAAGCGACATGCTGTGTATGAGTGAAGGCCTCGCGCTGCCATTATTTCTTTGGGTGATTCATTATAGAGGATACCGGAGGTAGCCCCACCTACCGCCACCTCTTTGATCATTGCTAAGAAAGGTAGCAAGCTCATCTCCCAGACTAGGAAATTCATTTGTCTAGTTCACTCCCAAAGTAAGGGGAAGATCGTCACCACATGACCCTCGTGAAGGGTTCCTCCTCACAGCAACAGCAATAGAGGGATACGGTCATGAAAGAACATAGGAACAACTTCTCCTCACCTACAGGGGTACCACACAAGCTTCAGGTGGGCAATAAAGTTTGGTTACATCTGCAGAAAGAACGCCTTACAAGAGCCCGTCAGAAGCTCCGACCACATCGACATGGTCCTTACACCATTACCAAGGCTGTGCGAAATAATGCTTTGGAGCACAAAATTCCTCAATTCCTTCTCTTGCACCGAGTGTTCAATGTGGACCGTCCCCGACCATGCTTCCCACCATTATTGGACACATCAGAGATTGCAAAACAACTCACCATAGACCTAGCTCAACAGAAGCTTCCTCATCTCAGGGGGAAACTCAACGTAATTGGGACCATTGCTTCTTAAGGGGGGAGGAATGATCCAGGTGGATGTTGGCGGCCACCCACCTATCCCATTTGGACCCCCGCAATTGTATATTTCATTTTTTCAATTTCCGTAATTGTACCACAATTTACTATTTTTAGCAGTTTTTCGGGTCATGAACTTTCGGAGCCGTTTTGAGGCCCTACACAATGTTTTTTGGGAAATATGGGAGCAACATGGGTCCCTCTTCCGAATGTTATAGTTCTCGAATAGATCTTTCTAACGAGCTATTGTACACATAAAACAAAGATCGAGTGCCAAAGTTACGACCCTAGAAAATTGATGTACCAATTTACCCAAATAGGGCCCACAATTTGGTGTTTCATCTTCTAGAGTTATGTTTTGGGATGTTAAGGGCTTTCCATTGTTTCTCAATAATAAATAGGCCTTCGAGCCTCATTGTAACACAGTTCAGAGGCATGTAGCCGCCACATCTCTTCTCAGAGATAAGCTACCATAGTCTTAGCTAGTTTCTTTCCATTTATGTTTGTAAGCATATTTCAATATTTTACAGTAATGAAATGAAGTATTATTTCCACTGCATATCTGTATTTATGGTTATCTCTGTAATTTGTTGTGTTCATGTTTAAATTTGGATCACACGGATACATCCATTGGTGAAGCAACATGAGTAGTACTAGCCCAAAATCCTTGTAATCTCACAATAATGAATCGTGTGCTACAAATACCATCAAATCAAAAAGCGAAAGAGGGATCAAAATCTATTATAAGTAGGACAAGTAAAATCATGGTTATTTTTCATTCTAGAATGGAGATGCATATGTCATATCATACAAGAAATATATAAATTTGTTTAGATATCTTCGGCAAAATCACATAACCAATCTTTTGTCGACGCGTTTCGAACCAACCAGTGTGGTTCATCGTCAGGACAAGTTGAAGCACCAATCTGGATTATGCTTGATTAAATAGAGTGTGCAGAGACTCCAACCGCTATAATGCTAACGGCTAAATGATCCTGGTCAACCACAAAATTCGATAATTAATATATATATATATATATTTTTTTTTTTTTATAAATAGCTTAATTAGATATATTAATATCTCAAATCCTAAGGGAATCCAAATATTATTATTTAAATTATAATGGTCATTTATCTCATAACATATAATAAATAATCTATATTTAATATTATTTAAATTAATAAATCATTATTATTTTATAATTTAATTCTTTAAAATATTTCTTATTAAATATAAAGGTTCATTAAAATAAAAATAATATATGTTTATTAAAAAATCTTAATAATTTATAATTTCAAACATCATTATTCCTAGAATTAAGATATATTAGGTAAAGTCCACTAGCATAACTAATATTGTTGGTACATCATAATTTAAAATAATGTTTCAATACTTTTTAATAGGAAAATTAAAGGTAAATAAGCCCTTAGGTAAATATATTATTACCTATAGGGTTGATAAAGCCCAAGATTTTTTACTAATAGTATAGCTAATTTTATCCTTTAAACCTAATGGTCAAATATCTATTAATAAACATTATCTAATCAGTATTCAATTATTTCAAAAAATATTAAAGTTCATTATGTTATTAATATATTATTATTTTAATTATAATGTACGTTATATCTCATAATAAATAATCTCTATTCGATATTATTCCAATACTATTTAGATACAAGGAATGATAATAAATCACTATTATTTTATAATTTAGTTACACTAGGAACTTGTGTAATTTAATCAAGCATAATCCAGATTGGTGCTTCAACTTGTCCTGACGATGAACCACACTGGTTGGTTCGAAACGCGTCGACAAAAGATTGGTTATGTGATTTTGCCGAAGATATCTAAACAATGTTATGGATCACAGAAGTCTAAATTCGTTAATATATAAATTCTTTTTCATTTATGATGTTGTGCATTGGAAGCTTGTCTTAGGAAGATGAAGCACAAAAAATTGAACCCATGGTATGGTAAAAGGAACACTCAGAAACTAGAGTTGGAACTACAAGCAACATATCCATCATATAAAACTTATTTTGATCCCAATCTAATCATGGAATTCATTTGCTTACCATCTATTAATCCACCCTCATAGTATTAAATAAAATATTGCGTTCATGCTTTTTCTTCTAAAACTCATTTATCTTAAGGAAATTAATCCATTTGCAAAGTAGTAAATAAAAATAATGGTTTTCATGAAACAAATTTTCCTCAATGACTTCAAAGGAATTTGGTACTACTGCAACAACATGTTCTACCTAAGGCATCTATAATAATGTCAAGCAAAGATCATGGAACGAGCACTAAAACAAAACTTTATTTTAATATCATCATCACCATGTGTAAAATGTCTTCCTTCAAAAGGGTTTCCTTGAAATAATTGATTATGGTCATCAATAGAGTGGGATTTGAAGCCTTGGTAAAAAATTTCATTGTTTCCATCTTGTAAGAAAATTTACCCCTCATTCTGTACTACCTTCCTCTAAGACATATACAAAATTGGCATTAAATGATCACGTAGAGAGATTTGTTTTTTGATAAATCACATTAAAATGTTATAACATTAAAAATAATGCGAGAATGCAAGATTTCAAGCTCCAAATGAGCAAGCATCCATCTATTTCAAGCGGACTTCAAGCAGAAACAGGTAAGCATCCACGACTTTTCTTAAATAGATTTCAAGCAAAAATTATAAGGCAAGAAAAATTATGATTCAATAACCTCTAATTTAAACAGAGAGAAGACAACTTACAAGTGAACTCTATTGCAGGTTACCATCGCTGGAGAGTAAGTGAACCATGTTGCAGGTTTCCAGTCGCTTTTGCAGAGAGATCGAACCATGTTTTAGTCGCTAAGTAGGCAGGAGTAATCAACTTAGGGGTTAATGGAGGACATAAAAGCACTTACCTATAACAGACACTGGGTATTATTCATTACGAAGGAAAATGTTCCTAAGAACCTACGTCAATATCACAGTTAAGTTCCTTCAATATTGCAGGCATAAAGGCATAAAAGAGAAGTCAATTCCTGAGCTCTATGGATATTGCAGGTTTTGAATGCAGAGGGGCGTTGGATAACAACGAGGTGTGTTTCGGCAAAGTCACTAGCATCAAGCTCGAACCACGTTTGAGCGGGAGGGTAGGTGGGAGTAAACAACTGAGTTGTTGATGGAGTTAGGCGATCATCGACGTATCTTTGTGTTCAATTTCACCATCTTTTCACAGTACGAAATGCAAAGGGATGCCATGGGATGAGAATCCATGAGGGATGGGGATGGGTCGACGCTTGGATAGATTGCCTTAGATGGGGAAATATGTACTTAAGGAGCATTAATGGATCAATAACTACATATATATTGGTTGCCCTGAAAGTGAGGTGTTCATAAGTGAAGACACTATGCCAACTATACACAAGTTGAAGTACTAGAATGAACAATGATGGTTGAGTCTTACATCTACAACTACTTACCCATTTGGCAACATGCCACTTTAATGATGCAACTATGTTTGCTCAACTCTAAGTACTATAAAATGCAAGGATGGTTGAGTTTGAGACCTACAACGAATTACACATTTAGCAACAATGATATCACATCCTCCTCCATCACATCTTCCCACCATACATCCATTGTTACATCACCTAATAAATAATTATTTTAACAAGTTATTCATGGGCTCTATTCAATTGACCCTTTATATGTTATTCATGGACCATCTAAGGAGAACTCTCATAGCTTCAAGCAACATAACCATTTCAATTTACTTTGACATCCCCTTTCCACTGATTCACTGTATGCTAGTTTATTTCCTTAATACAATTAAGATTTATACAAGTAAACTATTTTTTTTGTAGCAAAACCTTGACCACTTACTATATATACAACCACTTACACATTTAGCAACATATATATCACATGCTTCCTCCACCATATGCTCCCACCATAAATCCATTATCACTTAACTTATTAAACAAATCTTTTGATAAATTATTCATAAATAAAATCCTTTATTAATTATTCACTAAATCATCTCACTTCACTCTAATATTCCCACTTTCTTACTTAGAAATTTACAAATTTATTTAAAACATATACAAATAAATTTCTTATAAATTTCTTCTATGAACAAAACCTTCCCCACCTATCATTTATAAAAAATTTCCCTTACATTTATACAAAACTTTTCCAATTTAATATTTCTTATAACACAAAATTTCCCCACATTTATAAATTTTTTTCCCAAATTAAGATCCCTTACCGGACAAAATTTCCAGTCACTTTCATATCTCTTATAATACAAAATTTTCCACAACTCCCCCTTTGATTTTGATAAAAACTTTCCACTCACTTTCATATCAATACAAAATTTCCCATAACTCCCTCTTTGATTTTGATAAAAACCAAAATTCCCCCACTTTTTTTATATCGAGTGGGACCTTTTCCCACATGGTTGAATGAAACTCGTGAGACGTGTTGCTCAAGTAAAGTCGAAGTCGTAGCCAAAACGCTATAAAAGTCCAACATCCCATATTCCAACGCATAGCCTCACTAACTAAATTGAATAATGGTCCCTTTCACAAAGTCTCCCTGCAAGTGGTGTTGCAACTTGCCCAGAACAATTCCTCAGAGGACCCACATGAACTCACATCACATTTTAAACCTCTCTGCTGGTGACCAAACATCAAGAATCTTAAGGCGGTGACTTAACATATCACTGTCCAATGCGTAGGTGCACATCGATGCCAATGGTCTGCCTTCATCATCTTTTAACTCCCTCGGCTTCAACATCTTTGCATTTGTCCGCCTGCATAGGCCTGCGCCTCCTTTTCCTGTCCATCAATGGCACGCCCCTCCATCAGAATAATACTGCCCGGCTTCTTCCTCCTCGGTCTTTTTATTCAGCTTCTGCTTTTAATCCCAATTACGGTTTGTTGATAAACAGTCGTGGCCCTGATGTCAAGAACATTTTACCCTCCCATCTCTAACGTCTCTTGGTAGAACGTGGATGGCGAGTTCGCCCAAATTGGTGGTGGGACGCAAAATTTCTTCTCAAATAGAAGGGGCTATTAAATTAGCCTCAGTCAACTATGCTCAATCCCGTTGGTGTTTGGATGAACTTGAGCCCATGGTGAAGCCAATGGCTCCCATTATTCCAGTGTTTTACTCCATGGTAAAGCCAAGGGCTCCTATTACTCCAGTATTTTACAAAGTCAAGCCACATCTACTACCAAGATTTGTAGATTTGGGAGGTTAATTTAAAATGGCAGTTGATAAACTGTCATATTATCATTCAAAGTGTTTGGAGCACTTCTTTGAGAAGAGCAGTCTGAAGGAATTGTAGTCATGTTAGAGATTTAGGAAGAACTATTGGGAATAAAAAATCAATGCGCAAGGGTGTTTTTGGCAGCAGACACTAACAACATTGAGTCATCATTCTTGGAGCGATCTTGATGGGTAAGTGCTTCAATCATTTCAACTTTTGCCAGTCTTGTAAAGAATCTTTCAAGTTTGTTCATTCCAAGAATAATAGATCTGTGTAGTGTATATTTTTTTGTCAACGACCAGAATGATAAATCTGTATATTTTTTAAGTTTGTTCACTTCAAAGATTGAGTGATAGATCTGTATGCTTTTCTTCAATGAACAGATTATAACCGAAGTTCGAGGGATTAACATGGTCAGCACCTTAAATATCCAACATTCGGTAGGCATGGGGATGCATTCTGAAAAATGGCAGTAGGAAAAATGGAGAAAGGAAGTGTTCAGGATCTGTCTGAGGCATCTTCTCGGTGTTTTCCACTTCCGTTTGAACTTGGGTTTTGTTGCAGCTGAAAATGGGTTTCAGATGTAAACATTGTCAAAGAAATACATATTGTAGCCAATTATGTAATGGGTTCATGATGGTTTTCAGATGTAAACATTGTCAAAGAAATACATATTGTTGCCAAATATGCAATGGGTTTATGATCCAAGGTTGTCAGTTCAAACTAGGGTTATCATTATTTACTTATCGTTTGTTTCTTACTACACGACTTATGTCCAGTAGGTTATAAATATTAGAACTCCATATCGTAAAGAAGTTTTGTTTTATTATAGATTTGGTGATTGTTATAGAAGATGTAGATTGTTATGTGCATTAGTATGGATATTTTTATTTAAATGCTTTGTGTTTGAAAGTAATAATCGCTTGTAGCATTGATCTGGAAATAACCAATGCCTAACTCCTAAAAATTACAGACATAAGTTGTAAAACAACACTTCTTAAGAATTGATAAGATTCTAATCTCTGTATAAACACCGTATAAACAACTGCCCCAAAATTTTACTGGTTTTTGAGAATTTGACCCATATAGTTTTCTATAGCGTATAGCTAAAAAATAATGCACATGGTAACAAGTTGAAAGGTTGTGAGCCTCTTTGCGAGTAGATACATTGTCACTTGTGGAGATAAACTGCTTGTATTCAGTAGAAGACTTGATCATGGGGTGAAATCTACAGATCCCAATATCATATTTCTTTTACAACACTTTATCCTCTGCTATGTTAGTGTTTGTCTGTTTGTGACGGGTTCCTGCATGGAATCTAATTGGTCCTGCTGTATTATCTTCCCTGTTCTCATTGGACTTTAAAGTCACGTAAAAGGCCAGTAAGGGGATTGAAATTCTTTATTAAAAATGCCCACCAATAATGTTGAGGATGACAGTGATAGGATGGATACTCTGTGATTTGGTTGGGCTTGTTCCAATACAGAGAAACTAGTATTGAATGATGTCCATGAATAATATTGAAGGTTAATCCAAGGGTGTTTTGTTTTGAAATATGGTATTTTTGATATTAATGTTGGTTGTCTTTGGCATTTCAGAAAAATTGTGTGTTTTAATTTACTTGGTTTAAATAGACATTATTTTTTTCATGAAGTAGCCAGTTGTTAGAATCATGAAACATGGAGAGAAGTGGTGGTGTCTAAAGACACAATTGCTTGGGATCTTATTGGTCATCACCACAAATTTGGCATGGAGTCTTTCCACCTTTAAATAGGTCACATTAGAGATGAATACCGTCAGCAAAACCATGGCTTCTCACAAACCAGAAGCCCAAAAACCACTAATAACTTGACCAAGTCAAGTTTACTTGAACCACACTAACAATCCACAACTTAAACTCCACTCTGGAAATTAACCTAGTCCCAATCATTCATCAACCATCTCACCTAAGATCTCACATTCCCCCCTCAAGCTAGGATACCAGTGCACCTTCAAGTGGTCCATTTTACAACTTAATGACTCCATGCCCCATTGCACTACATTTATGCCTGATCAAAATCTTAAAAGCTTATAACAATCCATATGTATAGCTAAACAACAGGTTTTACAATTTCCTACGGAAATACACCTGCCTTGAACCAAAACTTTTAGAGTGTTCACACTAGTAATGTTATCACACCCATAAGACTCCCATAAGACTCTCATTACACACGGGCTCCTTAGCTATCTTCCTACTTCAAACGTCTTAGGAAATTATCACCATAATTTAGTTGATGTGAACGAAGTTAGAATCATGTAAATACAATATCTTGAAATATAAAGATGTTATATTCTCATGAGATATCTTAGATATCATTTTTTTTCTTACCATATATTTTAGAATTTTTCTTTTATTGGGAGTAGTCCACTGACAGTCTTAATATTTATTAAACCTAACATGTAATTTGAAGCTTTGCTAATAAAAATAATAACAACCCAAAAGATTGACCTGTGCTACTCTTTCTACTTTTATTAGTTACTTACATCTAATGTACTTGTTTATATTTTATATGACACTCTGGATTGGTGTCAACACAAATTTCCCTGTATCTTGCTCTAACATTTAACATTTTTTGGGGTTGGATGGAGATGCAGTCTGAACAATGATGGGTATTCTAGACTGTACTCAAATCTCAAAGAAATCTGTTCCACTATCGACTGCTCAAATATAAGTTAAGTTAGTCCATTGTCCTTACGCACAGTGTCTGAAATCTAATCCATCGTTCTTGCCTCAAGCCTGGGCGTCTTTTTTAACTTAAATGTCTATGCATTTAAGAGTTAACATTCCATATAATCTTCAACTATTTGATTTTTGAAATAGCAATTTGTGCAGAAAGTGCGAAGCCCTCAACACATTGGATTAGTTGGAAATTGACTTGAATGGTGCCCCGGCAATGCAATTTCTGCCTACAAACTATTAGTAGTTATACGAATCTTCAACTTTTTGGATCCAAGTTTTTGGATACGCCCAAAAACCTTACTCATTAATTACATATATCGTAATAAATACTTCGAATCTGAATGGATTTTGAAGCTGAACGAATTGAATCTAATGCCAAGGGAATATATGAATGGTGTTTCCAGCTATATGGAGATTCAGAAAGGAAATCAGGTATATCTAGCCTTGGGTTTACAGTGAGCATACTAGCTGTGGAGCAAACTAACAGGTAGGATGCAAAATAAATATATATAAAGGCTTAATTTTTGTATAAGAAAGATATTTAATATAAATATCTGAAATTCACAATAATAGAATAAGCCTAACAAAAAATTTCACATCACACACTTTGAAGGTTTTATTGCAACTTTTGTGCCATGTAGATAGTTGCTTCAATTTTTTTGCCATAGCCATGATTTTGATATATTTGTGCAATGATTTTTCATGGTTAAGAAAAGCACCTAAAATTAAAATCCTTGAAAATAACATGTAAAGAACTTATTTACCATTAGTTACTCCCCACCCACTATAATTTAAGCGTTTGCTTAAAAAATGAATAGGAACAAGATGAAAATAAATATACCTACAAGATGGAAATAAATATACCTTCCTAGAGTTATTTCCTACCCTTATTTATGTTTTCTTCAATTCTTTAACAAAAGTAAAAGTGTAAATATGCAACGTAATAGTGGTTACTACCCACCAAAAATTTATGAAGTCTTTTTCTTAATAGGAAATTAAAAGATGAAGGTTCTTGGTGTTTGGACATAAACAATTTGGTTTATTTTATATAATGTTTATAAGGATATAAACACTAATAATATTTTGTCAAGATATTTAAAACAATATGACAAACAAAAAAAGATCCTCGAGACAAATAAATTCAACATGTATACTACATGGCTACAATGCTCGTTGAGGCACTTACATCCAACACCTCTTGCCTTACAATTTTAGATTCTAAATGGTTAATCTGACCATTTGGATGTACATTTTGCTTGATTCTACTTGATTCTTCTTTTGGTTTTGTCCTATTTTTTACTGTTAAATTGCAGTTAATACCATTATCATTTCCAACCATGAGATTCTTCATTGATAACAAGTATTGATATGACTATGCCATTATGAGATTTTGAGTTTTCTTCTGAAAATGTCTTATAAACATCTTGGGTTCTTTATTCATCATGAAATATATTTACAAAGTGTTTTATAGTGTTTCTTGCGTTGTTTTAATTTGTCAATCTTTCATTGTATCAGTTTTAATATTTTTTATTCTTTCGTATATGGTTTAGTGTTGTTTTGGTTATGTAATATGTTTGATTTTTTTAGCATCAAGAAACGTTTTATCACAGTTTTTCTTTTTACAAGTATCTGGGTACTTTGTGAATTGCAATCTTATGGTGTTTGTGACTTTAAGAGATATGGAATATTTCAACAACTATAAATCTTGTGATTCTATCATGCTCTACAAAAGAATTTTGATAGTCACTTAGGCTGTTGAATAGATGTTTTAGCTATTTTAGCTAACTTGGTAGAAGATAGAAGAATTTAGGGTTTGATATTTTCCTTGTATGCAATATCATAACATGCTCCTATGGACAATATAAAGATTTAGAAGACAAATATTGTTAGACACATACATGGCGAAGGCAGAATATGAATGATAAACATTGAGTTGCATCTATTATTCACAATGATACATATATATGGTACATTGGTGTGACCCTTGGATTCAAATTCCAAGTGGTCTCTTGGACTCCGATGGTTTTTCACATTCCACACCAACCCATAGAGGATTAGGTGTCCAACAGTCCCCCCTTAATCCGAAGGGTTATGTATGAGTCCAAGAAGAGAGTTGTAATACAAAATGTGCAAAAACATGCATGGAAGCACTAGGCTGAATGTGCTCTCTAAAATGTTGGTATAAGTGGGTGGTTTAAGGACGACCACTAACACTGTAACGCTTAGTGCAATTCCCAGAACTCTTCTAAAGCTGGCAAGAAGATGAATTCATATGCTAGAGGAAGCATTCCTAATGATTTGGAGAGGGAGACCTTCAACCTGAAACAGAGAGGTATACAACATGCAGTGGTTTAAGGATGACCACCAACTTTAGAATTCTTAATGCAATTCTTGGAACTCTTCCAAAATTGGCAAGAAGTTGAAGTCTTCTGCTAGAGGAAGTGTCTCCAATTCTTTGAAGGGAGGTCACAACCCGCATAGATGGTTCAAGGCTGATTACCAACCCAAGGCATGCTCAAGGGCATCTTTGTCTCTAGCTACAACTCTGAATCTAGTATGGCAGGTTGTGGCTCAGGTTCGCTTGATCTGACTTTGAAGCTTGTAGACGACCATCACTTCCCCCTATCAGATACAAGGTGAGATGATGGAGAAAACTCATCTGCAAGACTTTTCAATATTCGAGAACAAATCTTGTTGTATGAGTGAAATATCTTCTTCGTTGTTGAAGCCAATTGCCAAGAATCGATCCATCCAAGATGAATCTTTGTTCTTGCAAGAGGTTTGTTTTTCAAGCATCTATTTGAAGAATGATTGGATTTATGACAGTGCTTACATGGATGAAGATCAAAACAGTGATATTTCATATGGCCAGCTCGGTCACAATGTTCGCATTTAACAATCTGTTGTGGCTTTTATTGAAGAGGAGAAAAATCGAGAATAGCTGAAGGTGAACTCTCATTAAGAAACCCAACACTATGAAACTGGATGGGATTTGAATAATTTAGTATATGAAAGGACAATTCCTTGTCATATCCAAGACTTGCTCTGTGATTGTTACTGACAAGCTCTTCCCAAGGTTTAATGATTGGCTTGGGAAGTGCAGGATGAATTTCTGATTTTGCATGCAAATCTGCTCTTACACTAGGCATTAAATGTGAATCAACCTCAACTTTATATTCTTGGTGCTGATGGGAGTTTGTCTCAATGTTCTGAACATAAATAGGTTCAAAATGATGACTCCACTGTTATAATTCTTCTTGCTGAAGTTGAGACTCCAACTGTAAAAAGTCAATTTTGTCATGTGCATTTTGAAGACAAGTTTGAATGTCTTTGAGAATGCATTTATCAATCATGATTGTATTGTCGACAATAGAATGTATTAAATTGTTTAGTAATTCCAACACTCCATCGACCGTTTTCCAATAATTTATATTGTTGAATGCAATTCCAAAATCAAATAAAAGGGTGCTCCACCACGCTACAAACTCAACAATTGATAAGAGGCAACAAACTTAACAACAATGTGAAAAAAAATCCAGTGTAATCAATCATCTAATGCTAAAGCATATGTCATATAACATTATCAAGCGCAACCAACATACCATGAATTCAATGTAAAACAACATACACAACAACCATGAGCAGTAATGATTGGTTCTTAATATGACCTCAACACATATAACAACTAGAGCATGATATAATCTCTGTGGGTGACAATATGAACAAAATTAAGAAATGCAATGCTCGACAACTTTATCTTTCCACAAAATCCCATAAGTTCTTTGGGTCTAAATCCATTCTTCAATAATCTAGTCAAAACCATGTATAAATTATTGTGCCCTATGGAGAGAACCAATGAAAGGTCTTTAACATAAAACATATTAACGCACTCCAGATCATAAAATATAACAACGCATCATCCCTAGCTTTGGTTTCTGCATGCAACCAACAAATTTCTTCTCTTTCCAATAAGCATGAGAATCAACGCATATTCAACAGTGATTCAATTCAACGCATATTCCCTTGTGAATGAGGAATGCATATACCATGCTTTAGCTCTGAACAACGCACAAAGTTGGGAGAGGAAAACATGACCTTCAAAACCCCCTTGTAAAATTCAAATGGGCATACAAGCAACCAACACAGCCAGATTGTAGATAGATTGAGTAATATTTTGATACAACATTCATAAACTAAACAACGTAGTAGAAAAAGGCGCTCTGACGCTATTGATTCATTGGCCTTCGCTCATGGTCACATGGAAGCACACAATGGAATTGATAATTATAATTATAATTCTACAGTTTGTGAGCAGTGCTAGTAGGCTAAGGAGAGGCATGATCCATTCCATTGTTGCGCGTATGACAAGGTCATGTCAGGCTTCAGGGGACCATCTCCCGCTGGTCCAATCGAGAAACCTGTGAAAGTCGTTGCATAAGAAACAGTAGAAGAAACTGAATTTTTTTGGAGATGCTACACACCTAGGACCTTCATTACTGGCACATGCGGACACTTAGTTAGAACATGGGACTACATTCAAGATCCTTTCTGCATGATTTACTCCCTGATTTGCTCCTCCTTTCACTCCACAAATGGCTAGTTCTTCTGCATGATTTACTCCCTGATTTGCTCCTCCTTTCACTCTGCAACTGGCTAGTTCCTCTACATGATTTACTCCCTGATTTGCTCCTCCTTTCACTCCACAACTGGCTAGTTCTCTCTAGAACTTGCTATAGGTGTTGAGTCGTCTCATTGATCACCACTATGGCGCATTACCTTGGGAACTTCACCCAGTAATGCTATATCATGAGCATTTTAAAATATTTTATGAATCAATCATTCTCTTTGTTCTTTCGATTCTTTTAGTGATTTTCTCTGCAAAGTTGTGTGTTCAGCCTTTACTAGCTAGATTCATCTGTGTAGGTTTTCTAACACATTTACATGGTATCGGAGCCCACAGGTTGCTAGATAAAAGGTGCAACAATACTTTATTTTGCAGGTATTACAGCTTGGAGATCGAAGATTGACAGAACATGGAGTTTCCCAAAGCATCGATCCTAACACCGTACAACTATCACGAATGGAAGGACCAAATGGCTCAATACCTTCGTAAGAAAGGGTTGTACAGGATTACCATGGTTGCAGAAGTGGAACCCACTTCAGCCATAGAGAAATCCAAGTACCTTAACCACATGGATGAGGCCCACAAATCCATATGCATGTGCATCTCCCCAGAGTTGCAGTTTCATCTATCTGCCTGCAATACTCCCAATGAGATTTGGAAAAAGGTTGAAGAACTCTACGGGAAACAGGATGAGATGAAATGACATATGCTCAAAGTGGAGCTGCTCTCATTGGATCCATGGAACTATGACAAAATTCAAGACTTCTTCACCAAATATAATGATCTATTGCTACAACTCAAAGGTTGTGGAATTGACAAATCCAAGAAGGAGAGTCACCAAGTTCTCTCTATTATGGCAAAGCTCGGACCAGAATACTCCATCTTTGTGTCTACATTTCATTCAGTATGTCTCGCAACAGGTAAATCCTACACTATGCCTTCTCTCAAATATTTCATGGAGTCCCTCGCTTTTGAACAAGATAAACTCATTGGCACGGGGAAAATCAAACCTCCAAAAGCGCATGCACTTGCTGTGCATGATGGCAGCCACAATAAAAATCACAGGTCTGATTCAAATTAGAAAAACCAGCAGCAAAAGGACAAGGGAAAAGCGCATTCCCATCCAGTGAAGGAAGGGTACACCAAGCCCTTCAATGACTCCTCAGGCTCCAAAAATGAGAAAGGGAAGAAAGGAGACAAATGCACCTACTGTCACCGAGGATTCCATCTGGAATCCTCTTGCATGAAGAAAAAAATTGACCAAATGGTAGAAATCCTTTACAAGCACAACCTTGGGGACCACATCCCTCAGGGCGCCAAGAAGAAAACTGAGGATCCACCACACGGGAAAGGTTTTTCATGCTTTAGTTGCAATTAACTCTTCCCTTGATGCATGGATTATAGATTCTGGTGCATCACATCATATGGCTACTGCAAAGGAAGTCTATTCCTCTTTGGATGCATGCAAAGGACCTCCCATCCTCATGGGAGATGACTCACCTATTGAGGTCACCGAAAAAGTTAGAGTGGAACTTTTACACGGAAGCTTTGAATATGTGCTTCATGTTCCAAAACTTTCGGTAAACCTACTCTCAGTTTATCAGATCAATCATTTTGGCATCAGAAAGAGAGTGGAATTCACTCTATATGCAATGAACATATATGACCTACATAGCAGCTCCAAAATTGCAACTGGTGAGGTAAACAATGGAGTTAGACTCTATACATTTTATGAATTTATTGAATGTGAATCCTCCTTATTGCTTACACATGCTAATGATAGTAGTATGCTTTGGCACGAGAGGTTTGGTCACTTAAATTACAGGTATATGCAGCAGCTAAGCAAGCATGAGATGGTGGAAAGCTTACCAAATATCAGTTTCTCCAAAGGAGTTTGTGAAGGGTGTGTCCTTGGCAAACATCCTAGAGAAAAGTTTGACACTAGAAAGACTCACAGAGCATCCTCTCCACTAGATCTGATACATAGTGATCTCATCTGATACATAGTGATCTCATGGGGCCTTTTCCTCATCCTTCCATCAACAAAGGAAGGTATTTTCTTACATTTATTGATGATTTCTCACGGTATACTTGGGTGTATCTTCTCAGGGCCAAATCTGAAGTTTTTTGGCACTTTGAAGATTTCAAAGCACTAGTTGATACACAGTCAGAGAGAAAGATCAAAGCCCTCCGTACAGACATTGGGGGGGAATATGTTAACACGGCACTTCAGAACCTTCGCCTTGAGTCCAGCATACAGTTGCAACACACAGTTCCATACACTCCGCAACAGAACGGAGTTGCTAAGAGAAAGAACTAATCTCTCAAAGAGATGGCTGCCTGCATGCTGCATGCTAAGTCACTACCTCATAAGCTATGGGTTGAAGCACTTAATTGTGTTAACTACATCCAGAACAGATCTCCTCATAGGTCTGTCAAGGATCAGACCCCCTTTGAGGCTTGGAGCGGCACTAAACTGGAGGTCACCCACTTCCATTTTTTCGGCTCCCGAGCATGGGCCAGGATTCCCTCTGAAAAGAGGAAAGCTCTTGATCCACAGAGCATTGAGTGCATCTTTATTGGATACCCTGATGGTGTGAAGGGATACTAGCTCCTTATTTACTCTATGAACAAGCTCATCATTGAGCGAAGATTCAAATTTGAGGAAACTCTCTCGCATGCACCTCATTTGCCACATGCAGACACCTTTTATCTACCTCATATCTGAGATGATGACTCAGTACACTCAGATGCAGATACAAAGCATGCAGATGTTGAGGTAGAGCATGCAAATGCAGAGACAGAGTCTTCAGATACAAATCCAGTGCATGCATATGATGATCCACATCCAAGCCCAGATCGGGCTTCCAGCAGTGAATCAACTTCCCCTGTCATAAATCAGAGAACAAGGAGCTTAAGTGAGATATATGCACAAGACCACCCAGCTACTAGAAATGGTCTTGTGGGGGATAATTTTGATCCGCGGAGGACTAGCTCAGAGTTTATTGAGCCTCCTCTTGCCCTCACTGCCACTGAACCAACACCATCCTGGCATTGTCATTTGGTTCAGTCTTCTGATCCACAGTCTTATGCTGAGGCTGCTGGGCATCCCTCTTGGGAGTCCGCCATGGAGGAGGAGTATAACTCCCTCCTCGAGAACCAGACCTAGGATCTGGTCCCCCTTCCTTCAAGAAGGAAACTTGTCCGATGCAAATGGGTCTACAGGACCAAGAGTGCTGCAGATGGGAAAATCACCAGACAGAAAGCCAGGCTAGTAGCCAAAGGCTTCCAGCAAGTGCATGGCATTGATTATGATGAGACCTTTGCTCCAGTAGCAAAGATGGATTCCATATGCCTTGCACTTGCCATTACGGCTGCCCAGGGGTGGGAAGTACATCAGATGGATGTGAAGAATGCCTTTCTTCACGGAGACCTATCTAAGGAGATCTACATGGAGCAGCCACATGGTTTCATTCAGGATTCATTTTTGGTCTGCAGACTGAAGAAATCTCTCTAGAGCCTTAAGCAGGCCCCGAGAGCTTGGTGTACAAAGATGGATTCTTTTCTCTTATCACAAAACTTCGAAAGATGTAAGTCTAATCCGAATGTTTACATACTCAGGACACATGATTCTCTTCTTATCTTATTTTTATATGTGGATGATCTCCTGATCACTGACAACTCAACTTCAGCCATTGTTGCAGTCAAGAGGGCCTTGCATGATAGGTTCTTGATGACAAACATGGGTCCATTACACTTCTTTCTTGGTCTTGAGATCAGCCAAGATGCCACAAGCATCAAACTCTCTCAGGCTAAGTATGCACGGGATCTCTTCGAGAGATTTCACATGATTGATTTCAAGCCAGCATCAACTCCTTTTCTGTCTAGGGTCTGCCTTGAGGACGGAGGTGACACTCCATTAGTTGACATTACTCTCTACAGACAGCTAGTGGGGAGCTTATTATACCTCACCCACTCCAGACCAGATCTCTCATATGCAATAGGGGCAGTTTGCATATACATGCAGGAGCCGCATGAGCTACACTGGAATGCTACCAAGCACATCCTCCGATATGTGCAGGGCACCATGACCTTCGGGATTCACTATACAACAAACACTACATTGAATCTCCTTGGCTTCACGGATTATGATTGGGAGGGCAACAACATTGATCACAAGTCCACCTCCGGATATTCACTCAGTCTAGGGTCTGGCCCTATCTGTTGGTCGAGCCAGAAGTAGGTTGTTATTTCTCTCTCTTCAGCTGAGGCTGAGTACAGAGGAGTAGTCAACATCACCATTCAGGCTCTGTGGCTACAACACTTCCTCACTGAGTTGGGCGTCCAGTTCCATCAGCCCATTGTCATCTGGTGTGACAACTAGAGCACTCTCAAATTTTACAAGGATCTAGTACAGCGACAATGGACGAAGCACATAGAGATCCATATGCACTACATCAGAGACTTAGTACATGATCGGGTCATTGATTTGCAGTTCTGTCCTTCAGCAGAACAGACTGTAGACATCTTCACCAAGACATTCACTGAGCAGAAGTTTCACTCTCTGCGCGATTGTCTTGGAGTGAAGGACACAGTTGCTTAGCAACTATCTTTTCTTCCTCTTTTCTTTTGATTACATTGTATTTTGAGGGGGGGATTTTTCCCATGAGGTTTTCCCTCTTTCCTCAATTTTAGTACAAGTTGCACTGTATTTTGGGTGACCTTTGGCCTTATTTGCCAGGGCCCATTTTCTATTTTTCCCCATAGGGGTGTTCAGGGGGGGAGGGGTGTTGGAGATACTGCACACCTAGGACCTTCATTACTGGCACATGCAGACACTTAGTTAGATCATGGGACTACATGTAAGATCCTTTCTACATGATTTACTCCCTAATTTGCTCCTCCTTTCACTCTGCAACTGGCTAGTTCTTCTGCATGATTTACTCCCTGATTTTCTCCTCCTTTCACTCCGCAACTAGCTAGTTCTTCTACATGATTTACTCCCTGATTTTCTCCTTCTTTCACTCCACAACTAGCTAGTTCTCTCCAAAAATTGTTGTAGGTGTTGAGTCCTCTCATTGATCACCACTATGGCACATTACCTTGGGATCTTCACCTAGTAATTCTATATCATGAGCATTTTAACCTACTTTATGAATCAATCATTCTTTTTGTTCTTTTAGTGTTTTTTCTCTGCAAATTTTTGTGTTCAACCTTTACTAGCTAGATTCATCTGTGCAGGTTTTTTTAACACATTTACAAAATTATAGTGTAGGATTTAACGTTTTCTAATGACCAAGTCTCGCCTTCTATTGAGTCTCTACTACAACTGCAAGGCATAACAATTGCTAGGTCTGAAAATCAAGGTCACATTACAACATGACAACTGGTTCCATCAAATCAGATTGGTTGTCTTATTAGCAAAGCAGGTAGCATCATACCTGAGATGCGGAAAACAACTCAGGCTAACATTCGTATATTGTCCAAGGAAAATTTACAAAAGTGTGCTTCACAGAATGATGAACTAGTCCAGATTGCTAGGGAAATGATGGCTTAAATTGGACGTTTCTATCAAGCCAACACATAGAGATGCTATAAAAGGTTCATCACACAGAGAATGTGATTTTCCTGAAGAGCGGTATTGTAGACAAACTGATATCAAGATTTGTTGGGAAGAAAATGGAATAGTAATTACTATTTGGCGGATTTATGAACCCACAATGCATTAAAAACACATGTATTAAAACATGTCAGACTTGCGTTATATCAAAAAATGGCTGTATTAAAAACCGGGAGATATGTTGACCAGGAGTTATGTTATCTGGGCCTGGCAACATAGTACACAACTATTAAACGAGGGATTAGGTCGTGAGGTATATACCATGTGGAGTAAGGCGGATAGCGAGGTAGGAGAGAATGGTATGATATAACTCAATTGAGGACTACCATGAATATAAAAGATGCAGAAAGATGAGCGTTTACATATAGAAGATTCCTAAATGCACATGTGAGCAACCACAATCATTTAGGAAAAATAATGTCCCTTTTAATGCACAAAGAATACACAACTGCTTCAGTGCAGAGCTCAAGAGCATAATTTTAGGGAATTAACTATAGACTACAAAATTTCTGTAAGTAGGTTTGGTGAGTAAAGGAAACGCTTCTGACAGGGAACATAAATGTTATGAAACCAACTCAAGAAAAGATAGAAAAGATAGATCAACCCCTTATAATTCAGCCTCTTCGAGGGGGCAACCTCCTTTACATTACATAAATGAACAATTCTTAGATGATACAAATGAAAATACCTCCTTTCTATATATAGGAGTCTAAGGGGTCATAACATAATCAGAGCCGACATAACAATAATAATGTAAGGGCACAATAATAACAATAGTGGGCTTCTATGGGGCACAATAGTAACAATATGGGCACTACATGGGTACATCAATATTATAAGTGGGTTATACTAATAACAATAAGGGGTTACACTAGTAGTATAGAGGTCTAACATGCCCCTCTCCTTCAAAAAGTGTTGTCCTCAACGCTTGAGTAGTTCTTGATGCTTCTGTATAAAATTCTTGTCATCCCACGTGGAATATTGAGCGGGTAAGTTCTTCCACTTGATGAGATACTCTGAAATTGATCGATTTCGTAGCTATCGGGTTCTTGTTTCTGTGACTGCTCCAGGTTCGAATATGATTTTTCCTTCCTCTTTAATTTCTGGCAATATTGTTTGAATTGGGATCTTTTGCAACTTTTGAATAAGTGGCCATACTTCTTCGTCCTTCTTCCATTCATCCCTTGCTTCATTTATCCAATATGGTTGGATAATATAAATAGCACAAAAAAATGCTTCCACATCCTCATCCTTGAAGAGTCTTCCCATTCGGTAAGGTCGCCATTTTTTAAGTGCCTGTTGTTTCGTTTGATTTTGCACCGAAGTGGCGTTATCCTTTAAAAGTTGGAGAACTTGTTGTTGATGCTCGATGTGATCTTTCACTGCTTGAACCTTTTTCTTCTTGATATGTACTTCTATCTCTAGAGTTTGAGGAGTGGTAATTTCTTCCAATCCTTTACAAGATATGGTCGGGTTTATTTCTTGATGCTCGATGTGATCTTTACTTCTTGAAAATTTTTCTTCTTTATATGTCCTTCTATCTTGATAGTTTGAGGAGTGGTAATTTCAAACAATGAATTACAAGATATGGTTGGATTCATTTCTTCTTTCTCGATGTGATCTTTCACTTCTTTCACCTTTTTCTTCTTGATATGTCCTTCTATCTTGAGAGTTTGAGGAGTGGTAATTCTTGCCAATGCTTTACAAGATATGGTCTGATTCATTTCTTCTTTCTCTTCACAATCTATATAGAATAATTTCTTCTCAGCACACTTATGACCTTTTGTGTATTTGCTATCACAATTGTAACAAAGCCCTTTTTCTCTTTTTTCTTCCAATTGTTGTGGTGTCAACCTTGTAGGTTGTGGAAGACTAAGGGCAACAACACTTCCGTCTTTATAGTTGTGAGTGGTATGCTTCCTAGTTGCCATAATTTTGCTTTCCACTTTTCTTGCTAACCTGAATGCCTTCTCTAATGAATCAGGTTCCTAAAGGCGGACATCATGTTGGATATTATCCTTTAAAGACCCTATGAACACATCAATCCTATGCTCCTCTAGAATATCTTTTACCCTTATGTTCAATTTTTGGAACTCCTCAATGTTCTCCATTATTGAACCCTTTTGTTTGAGACTTATCAATTGGCTAAAAAAAGTGTTGCTTTTTGTATCCTCATAATGTGCTATCAATTCTTCCGTAAAAATTGCCCAAGTGATAAATTGTTTACGAGAACAAAGCCATTGATACCATACAAACTGATTTGGTTCCAAATATACAGTTTCCATACGTACCTTTTGTGCATTTTGCACATTATTGAGATCGAAGAATTGCTCCATCTGTAATATCCATGTGGCGGGATCCTTGTCATCAAACTTCCTCATATCGATTTTTAGAATATGGTGATTCTTCAATCCAACATTAGCATCTATGGAATCATGATTAACATTTCTTTTGTTCTCATCATGAGTTTCCTTTAGTACCCTTTCACCCTTAGGGACCATTTCTTGTAGAAATTTATTCATATTTATCTTCAATTCGTCCATGTCTGTCTTCAAATCTATCTTCAAATCATCCATCTTAGCTTCCACGTCAATCATCTTAGCTTCTACGCCTTTCTTTAAACAGTCCATCTTAGCTTCTACACCTTTCTTTAAACCATCCATCTTATCTTCTACATCTTTCTTTAAACCATCCATCTTAAATTCTGTTCCTTTTTGTGTAAGGGACAGTTGTTGCACTTGGTCTTGTAATTTTGATATATCATGTTGCATTTCTTCCTCTTCTTCATGAGTCATGCTAGAGCTTTCAGGTTCCTTACTAGGTGTTTTCATTTTCTTTCCTAGGGGCATCAGTTACTGATAATAATGCTCTACTATGCCCTTTGAATTCCTTCAAAATAAATTTTCAAACCAAGCTTAAGCAAAAATTTAAGAAAATCTACACACCTTTTTTCACTTTGTAGGAGCTCGATATTGCCTCTGATGTATCTCTGTACTTTCCAATCATCTAGTTCTGAATTTTTGAGCTGTAGTATCCCTCTGTGTCCTCTTTCCAATGCAACAAGTCTGACCCAAATTGGATTCTCCAAGGAAGAGTTATGTGAAATCTCCCACAGTGACTTGCTTTTAGACTAGTTCAGTAGAGCAAACTTGTACGACGTGCCACAAGTCACTGTTTCAACCTTTGGATCTGAAACACGCATACAAGAAACTACTGTCTGTCCTCTTTCTATATATTCTTACGAAATTTCAATCCGATCCCAAGATAGAAAGTTATGACAATTTTCCCCAGGTCACCTGTTTTGAATGTAATTCAGGAGTTTGCAAAAAGACCAAATTCCTCAGATCATATCCTCGCAAATATCGCGAGAAAAGCTCAGAAATTTGGACCCAAGGTTCAGCGCGATTTCTTCTCAAATGGGTTTTTTTTGTGACTTCTGAAACATCACAGAAAAAAATTTATAGCGAAAATGCCACGATGACCTGTTTGGAGCAGCGAAACCCTAGAATCCAAAGCTCTGATACCAAATGTTATGAAACCAGCTCAAGAAAAGATAGAAAAGATAGATCAACGCCTTAGAATTAAACCTCTTCGATGGGGAAACATCCTTTACATTACATAAATGAACAATTCTTAGATGATACAAATGAAAAGACCTCCTTTCTATATATAGGAGTCTAAGGGGTCATAACATAATCAGAGCCGACATAACAATAATAATGTAAGCGAACAATAATAACAATAGTGGGCTTCTATGGGGCACAATAGTAACAATATGGGCACTACATGGGTACATCAATATTATAAGTGGGTTATACTAATAACAATAAGGGGTTACACTAGTAGTATAGGGGCCTAACAATAAATGAAAAAACTGCCATGCACAGAGAGGCCACAAAATGAGTGGCTCAAATATGAGCAGGGTAGGATATCACCCGCTCTAATACCATGTTAGACACATACATGGCGAAGGCAAAATATGAATGATAAACAATGAGTTGCATCTATTATTCATAATGATACATATATATAGTACATTGGTGTGACCCTTGGATTCAGATTCCAAGTGCTCTCTTAGACTCCGATGGTTGTTCACATTCCACACCAACCCATAGAGGATTAGGTGTCCAACAAATACTTTTCATTTTCTTTGGTTGTAATGTCTATGCGAAGAGCAAGGTTGTCCCATGTGAATTGTTCCCACATTTTTTCACTGTGACTTCTCTAATAGATTTAAAAATAAATTTCTTAACTTTTTTAACAAACGTATTGAACATAACTATTCAATATTAGTTGCCTACAATGATTAAACATGACCCAGATCAAACTTGAATGATTCTTCAACAAACTATAAACCATCTAATCATCCATATACAATTCTAGAAACTTATGAATAAAGTCACAAAATGCAACAATCACTGTCCTCGAAAATACAGTAGGAGAATTCTTCAACCTAAATGACATAACATTATAAGCATAAGAACCCCATTATGTCGTAAAGGTGGTTTTCTTCTAATCTTCTTCTGCAATACGAACCTAGTGATAGCCAGAGAAAACATCAGTGAAGGAATATGCTTCATTACCTACGACATTATCCAAGACCACATCACTGAAAGGAGTAAGAAATGGATCATGGACACAAGCGTTGTTAAGGCTCCTATATTCCACACAAACACGCATCTCCTGTGAGTCATTTTTTCCTAGATCACAATGGGACTAATCCACCATGCTTCATCAATCAAAAATATGAGTCCTACAGCCAACATATTATCTATCTCTTTCTTCACTTTTTTTTTTTGATTCGGGGATTTAATTGATATGGTTGATGCTTAATCGGATTTGCATAAGGTTTCAAGACTATCTTCATCTCACCTAAATCTCCTTTAATCCCCTTAAGCTTCGAGACTAATGCAGGGAATAAATCTTCATACTCCTTTAATAAATCAAATATCTCCTTAGTGGTCTGCTCATCCCAATAATCACCAATAGAGGCGATTTTTGGCTTCTCATCAGTCCCAATGTTCAATTTCTATAGCTTGAGTGGTTTCAAATGAGGGGCATCATTTATATGATACCCCTTTATCCCTCTCCCCCTGCATATTCTTTAAAAGATAGATGCCTTAAATACTCAAGATCATCATTAGGTTCTTTATCAAATTTTCCACAAGCTACAACCTCATGAAATCCTGAGTCATATTGATGCATGAAATTTGCATACCTGCTACATTCCTCAAAAAATTTCCTAAAAGGGAACAACACCCTTTTAATATATTTTATGGATTTAACGATCCTCACATCCACATCTAAAAATGAGAAATATTTACAAAGCTGAGCTGTCAAGATATTCCAATCCACTATCTACCTCTTCATTTCTTCTTTCAAATACCAGTCTCACGAAGAAGTTTCCAATGTATGGATGAATTGGTGTGTCCACATCACAACTGGTAAGCCAATTTATGACCAAACAAAATTGCAAGTTTGTATATGCTTTTGCAGACTGATATACCCATCATATATAGGAATTCTACTAAGGGGACTCTCTGAAGCAGAAAATATACACATCATGGAAAACTTAACAGTTTCACAATCATTAAGGTGGTTGTGATGGGATCCCTACAATCTTGCAGGGGTTTCTTACAAAGGAACCTTCATTAAGGGGATATTTTGACTTTCATCAATCTTGGAATCAACTTCTTTAAGAAACTTTACAACATATCTAGTACCATTAAAGTAGGATATTGGAGTACCTCAGTACCAATCCATCAAACACATCAAACAACTGCATAGTGCTGAGAATGAAGCTCATGATCTCCTTGCTTCTAGTCGTCCATCGCAACATTTGAGCCAACTTCAGTACTCTAAATGTTTCTCTAGCTAATAGAACCAGCAATTATCGGATTGATGTAGTCTTCCCTTTTCCTGATAGTAAGCTTATACAACTGATCAAATAAATTAGGCTGCTCCACATTATCCACAGGATCTATAAATATTAGACCTTGGTAAGGGTCTAAAGGATGGATGACTCGAACTCCATCTACTTCAAAACTCATCATTTCCCTCTTTAAGTCAATAACTACATAGTTCTCAAATGCCCAATCAATTCCCAACAAGGATGGATATGAATCTGTATCACCCATAATGTCTATCATCTATAAGCCTGCATATGTTTTGACCTCTGCAATGTCAAATTCAATGTCCTCTAGTCTACCAATACGAAAGATGTAGTACTGGTTTTCCATTCATAGCTGGATTAGAGAAGAAACTAGCTTTGGCATTCCCAATTCCTCCCAAGTTTTGCTTGGAAAAATATTCACAATCGACCCAAGATCCATCATAGAATATTTAATCTGATAGCCTGAAATCTGGGCATCCACTCAGAATTCCCTTCATGTTCTCTTCTTATTTCTCTGAACTCTTTTAGAATGTATCTCTGGTAAATTAGCAGAAATAGTCTTCTTAGAGAGTGTCATCTTGCATAATTGCCTTCATTTTCTTGCACAACTGGCTAGTCAGCTGCTCATCATTCATAATCTACAAGAATAATTGGAGCCATTCTAGAATAGTTTGAGATTTTTCCTACGAAAATATGGGACTCTTAGCTTACATACGTTCCCACTACTCTACACAAGGGTTGTGAGAGGAAACCAATTGTTTGAAGATTTCAAATACATCTTTATAATATTCTTTCTCCTATAATATTGGGTCATAATACCTTTTAGGTGACGCCGACCTTATCATAGTAAGTTTCACAGAATTCCCAATGTTAGATCCATTTGTTCTTTCCCTCAAGTAACAATATTTATGTTAGGCTAAACAGATGGCTCTGGTTCCCGCCGTTCTAAACTGACCAAATTCACCCCCTTTACCCGATTGTGCTCTTCCCATCGAGCAATGAGTTATGGACAATCCTCAGTGGCATGTGTATTTACCTGACAATGTGACAACTAAGGCACCCTTGGCATCAACCAATCTCTCACAACGTGACATTATTGTTCATGGTTATAACATCTGATCAAGAAACATTTTATCACAGTTTTGCTTTCTATAAGCATCTGGGTACTTTGTGAATTGCAACCTTATGGCGTTTGCGACTCTAAGAGATATGGAATATTTCAACAACTATAGATTTTTTGATTCTATCATGCTCTCCAGAAGAATTTTGATAGTCACTTAGGCTATTGAATAGAATGTTTTAGCTTTTTTAGCTAGCTTGGTAGAAGATAGAAGAATTTAGGGTTGGATATTTTCCTTGTATGCATATATCATAACATGCTCCTATGGACAATATGAAGATTTAGAAGACAAATAATTTTCATTTTCTTTGGTTGTAATGTCTATGCAAAGAGAAAGGTTGTCCCATGTGAATTGTTCCCACATTTGTTCACTGTGACTTCTCCAATAGATTTAAAATATTTTTCTTAACTTTTTAAACAAATGTATTGAACACAACTATTCAATATCAACTGCCTACAAAGATTAAACATGACCCCTATTAGGTTCCTATACCAATAGGAGTCATAATTTTTGAATGACCGAGATTAAAACTTGTAATATGTACATATCTTTTCTTTCTGCAAATGTTTTCCATATTGAAAAATTAAAAAATGTAAAGAGGATATGTCCTAAAAGAATAATCAAAGAAAAAAAGAATAAAAAGGTTAAAAAAGATGAAAAATATGAACCCCAAGAAAAGGAAAAATACCATGAGAGTGAGCAAGCCAAAATGCCACTACTATTTACTTTTTGTGCATAATAAATGATTGTGTGCAATTTGTAAGTCTTGCCACAATCCATGATAGTTAAAATATTTAAACTTGACTATTTCATGTTTTCAATTTCATGTCTATAGATAGAGAATAAAAATATGGCCCAACAGTGTAACCTTGGCAGATAATTAGATAGGTAGAATAAATAAAAGGAGCTCAACTGTTTAATCTAAGCCCTTGGATGTAATAAGGTTAGCTTTAGTTAGTTTACTATTGTAAAGAGAAAGAAAAATGTTTGATAAGGGTTTGCTAGTTCAAATGCACCCTAATAAAGAGAAGTAAAAATGGTAGGATGAGTAGATGGGTAAGTAGAAGAAAGGTTGCAGAAGTATGATGATTGATTAGACAAAATCACATTTATCATTTTTCAACATTTATTTCAAATGTGAATAGGCAATTAAACATGCATAAGGTTTACAAAGTCAATTAATTAACTTCCCCCATTCATTTCACCCCTTTACTTTACTAATTTCCCATAAATAAGTTCAAAGTACTTAAAACCTTTAAGTCAAAGAGGCTTAGAGCATTTCTCTGACTTTTGGAGGGACTTGACCCTCGACTCAATGATTTATGGCTATCAAGTACTAAATTCCCCTCATAAAAATTCATCTCCCTCCATTCCCCCTCATTTCCCTAATAAAACCCCTTTTCCTAAGGTTAAAACACTATTTGCCTAGGGAAAGTAATCACCCCCATGGAAAACCCCTTTTTCCCCAAAAAACCCACAAAAACACATTACCCTAAGTATTAATGTTAATATGTGAGAAGCATTTAAATCACAAAAAAACATTTTCTTAGGGTGTTTTCCCTTTTCCACCCATTCATATTAATTATTAATTCCAGATGAAAAGCCCATTTCCCCGTATATATATAGCTCCCATATATAAAATAACCCCACCCATTAGTTTAGTTATAAACTATAGTGTTACCCCTTATCCCTCAAAAAATATTAAAATCCCGCCCTTAGTCATTAATCCCACCTTAACCCATCATTAAACCCGATACCGCCGCACTTAAGCGCCCAACAGGCCCCCACTACCCTCCGTGCAGTTTCCTCACCTGATCACCATGCGATCACTTCCCTCCGCATCTGACGACCCTTATCCATATTGGGCCAACCCATCCGCCGAACTATACCCACCCGAAAGGCGGTTTTGCCACCAGCCCCTGATGCTACATGTCCACCAATGAGTGGAATCGGGCAACCTCTCCCCAATACCACCAAACGCCCAAGAGCAGTGCGATGGAAACCATTTACCACCCACCCGCTACATGACAAAATGTCCACTGTTCACCCCGTACCCTCCAAAATTGACTTTTCACGCAAAAAAGCCAAAAAGCCCCAAATCATTTGTTTGTTTTTTTTTGTTTTGTTTTTTTTTTTTTTTTTTGAATTTTCAACGATAAACCTCTATGTGCATGCACGTCATCTGCAAACATTTGAAGCCCTCAACTCACTTCCAATTTCACTCTAGAGACGTTGTAGAGCACCCAGTTAGCTTTCCAACCTACACAGATCCCTTTCGACCATTTGAGGTCGCCAACAACCCTGTTCAGAACCATTTCGTCCCATTTCCAGGTATTTAAGCCGCAGTTCACCCACTACCCTGTAAAATTCAAAGAAACCAGTTATTGAGTTTTCTTAGTTAGGATAAAAATTAATCAAATAAGCTCAAGGACCTAAGCCTACTTTGTGCTAAACCACCATTGCCCTAAAAACACTGCAAATTACCTCCCCCATTCTTAAATCCACAAGAACTAAGAATGGCTGCCCCAATTGCCATGGATGTGAGACCCATCTCTACACCCCACTTAGATCTGGACCACCTCCCCCTGGCTGATAGGGATTTCCAGATAAAGGACACCTCTGTCCATGAATCCCCATTCAAAGTGCACTGCCAAAGTAGGGATAGATACTTGAACTAGGCTGATGAAATTGGTCTGTGGGAGTTGTTAGCTCTGTTATATAACATCAATGGTCTAAAGGTTGGAAGAAAACTTGGCCCCTATTCGCACTCGAAGAAGGCTTTAAATGGTCGCCCTCCCCTTTTCCTTTACTTCTCTCAACCTCCGACCATCTCCATTTCTCATGCTTTTTGGTTAAAAATCATATAAAGCACCCTCGCTCTTAATCCCCGAGCGCTAAAACCTATACCCCATATAACTACATGCCTTCACAACTCCCACTGCCCTGACCTCAATCGTTGCTCCCCGCCACTCCCGATCCAACATTTCTCTGTCACATCCAATGAAATCCGCGTGATTTAAACCCCACAGTCCGATCATCTCCGACGCGATCGGACGACATCCACTTCCCCCGCAACCACAATGTAGCGGCGCGTTAACGCACGATGGAGGAAGGTTTTCGTCCTTTCCCTGCAGCCATGCGTCACCCTCTGAGTGGTATCGCACGCCCTTGTACCTTTACCGCCCAACCCACAATGCTGGTGCGATAAATACCGCCTATCGCTGAAACCTCTATTTCCGCCCGTTAACTCCCTCGTGTCTCCTCCGCCCAATGACAGTTGGATCTGCCCACCCGAGATCGAATGGCCCACGTTCATTCCGCCCGGCTTTCCCGATAGTCCCCACCGAGCGATCTCCGCCGTCTATCCGCTTGATCCGACGGCTGATTTCCCTCCTCCATCCTGCTCGTACATTCGCCATGTAGTCCACTTGCCCTGACCATTCTGTGCGCCCGAAGGACGAAGACGACTGTCTACCAGTACCTAGTGCATTTCCTCCTCAACAACCACATTCAACAGACAGTATGCTCAAGAAGAAGAAGGACAAGGCTCGAGCAGAAACTTACATTTAACAAGCATGGCATTTTATCTTATACGACACTCCAGCCACCTCAGAGGATAACAGAGCACCCGAGGAGATCAAATTCATCTGCTACAACAAGAAATTGCACTCAGAAGCTCCATCAAGTAGTTAAAGCGGTTGGTGGTCAATTATGACCCCTCCATACCTAGAATGGCCGAGTGCCTTTGTAATGAAACTCTATATATACCCAGAAACAAGATGTAATCAGGGTTGATGGTTGTTGTTTTGATGTAAGGTTCAACTTCTGGAGACTGTAACTACTTTGATACTTGTAGCGTCTCATCTTCATTTTCAACTAATACAAGCTTCTTTTGTTGTTAATTGCTCACTTTCCATTTCTATTTTGTTCTAGGCTGTGCCTGTTATGCAGTTTTCCTGAACTCTTGATGTTTCGCATTAGAGGAGCTATCATCCTACCTCTGTGTTAAAATATTGTATGTATCAGTGAATGTGTTTTTCAGGTTTCTTTTCACCTAATTCCAGAGAGCTGTCATCCTGTTTGTGCATTAGGGAATTAGATTCGCAGACCTCTTTATTGGTTGCAGCCGGCCATCACAAGGTCTTGTGCATCTGCTGGTGTGGTCAGTATTCTCCATATTCTCCCAATCCTTAAACTGTGAGTAATTGGTGGTCTAAAGCCTTGTAGTCTGGGGGTGTTCACGCATGTCTGGAGTCAAGTAAAGTAGGAGTGGTTATCTGGCTTGAACAAGCATCATTCCTTCCATTCATCCATTTGCAACATTAAGTTGAATTTGTAATGTCCCGAGCATCTCCGAGCTACAACCTAGGAGAGTTTCTTTCTGTGATAACATTAATTCGCGCTGTTGCCGTGGATCGAAGATTGAAGCTCAGCTTCCCTGGGAGAACAATACAGTTCCAACTTTGATGATAGACAAAGTCTGGACACATTTCTGGTTGTAATCATCTATCTGGAGACTCTACTAGAGGATCAACCTAGTGGCAACTACACATTACAGTTCTGGCTCAGTTTGTGAGGCATACCCGAAGAAATCCTCAGAAATCACCAGCTGACCCAGCGCCTGACCCTGAGAAGATTATTAAGCATAAGAAAACATCATTGAAAGGAGCATTAGGACCAGGTAAGCCTAAAAAACCTTATGTATCTCTGCAAGAGGGCCCTCTAGCTGAGAATCTACAGTTTGAAGATATAGATCCTAGCATTGTTAGTCGAGAAATACCCTCAGAGATTCATAGAGCTCCTTGTTCATTTAGTTCCCATTTGGATCTCAGTCCAAAGAAAGCCTCCCATACAGTCCATCATATTCCTTTGTCTCTATCATCTATTTCATTGATTCCTACCATCCAGTCTACCAGTATCCTTCCACCTATCCCTGTCATGGCAGGCCAACAAGCACCAACGAAGATGGAAAGAATCATAGCTGCTAGGTATGGACCCTTAGTCTTACCTGTTCCTTTGAATGCCATGCCTGCAGGAGAATATCAGAAATACATGCCTAAGTTCATTGGTACAGAGGGAGTAATAGCTGAAGAACACCTTGAATCTTTTTATAGTTGTGCTGATAACCTAGATATGAGCGAGGATGATGTGTGGATGAGAGTGTTTGTCCAGAGCCTTGATGGAGAGGCTAGAAAATGGTTCAGAGAACTGACCCCTAGGTCTATAATAGATATTGAAGCATTAGATGATGGATTTTTGAAACATTGGGGGGATAAAAAAGACTTGCCTTATTATCATATTGAGTTTGGTAACTTGAAGAGGGAAAATGGGGAATAATTGCCTGATTTTAATAAAAGATTTAATTGTATGTATAGTAAGATACCCGCTGAAGTAAAGCCTACTCCCACCTCTACCAAACTTGTCTATGCCAGTGCTTTTGACTTTGATTTCTGCCTGCTTTTAAGAGAAAGAAGATGTGCCACTTTAGCTGAAATGCAAGATGCATCCCTAGAGGTGGAATCTAATATTATGGCTGTAGAAAAGCTCAAAAGTCATAATGATAGAAGGAGGCAGAGAGGTGAGGCTTCTTCCTCCTCTGCTTCATCTTCAGAACCTAAATTAGACAAAATGACTAGGATGATAAAGTCATTGGCTGCTGAGATATCTAAGCTGAAGCTTTAACAGAGTTCTGGGAAGACAAGGCTTCCAAACACGTTTGCTCCAAGAAACCCAAATCCATTCAGAAGAGAAAATGAACAAATGCAATCATTCAGAGGAGTAAAGAAGCCAGTGGAGAACAAAAGGTTAAGGCTCCTTTCTAGAATATAGTCATGGAGGAGGAGCAGTTTGAAGAAGAAGATGAAATTCATTGTATGGAAGATAAGGGCAGTGTTGCCATTTTGACGTTGGCTGCCTACGAAGAGTCATTGCTACAGGACCAAAACAATCGAGAGTGGGACAGAGAGGCTGTTCTGCAGACTGATGAACAAAAAAGATATAATCTGAGGTCAAGAGAAAACGATGTCAAGGAGGATCCTGTCCAAAGAGTTGTTGTCCCCACAGAACAACAGAATATCAGACAAAAAAGACCAGCAACTGACCCAGTCATCCTCAAAGCACCAGCGCAAGAGGTAAGAGGTCCTGACAAGTCCTCTTCCCCTTTCAACTTTGAATCAGAAGTCCAAAAGTTAAAAATATATGTGCCTTTGACAGAACTTGTAAAGAGTGAAGTTTTTAGAAAGCCTATCCTTGATGCTCTTGATCTGAAAGCCATACAAACCTCCACTGACTACGTCAATTTGCAAGATGACAAGCCTGCAATTGTTCTTAGCCCAATGACTGAGCCTGTTGATGGTAATTCTCCAACATTTTATGTCTCCTTGACCATTCATGACAAAATCCTCCACAATTTCCTGCTAGACACAGGGGTAAGCCAAAATCTGATGCCAAAAGCTATTATGGAAGAGTTAGGCCTTGATATCACTAGACCATATCATGATCTATTCTCCTTTGATTCAAGAAAGGTGAAATATGTGGGATTGATCAAAGATTTAGCTATTACCCTAACTCAGCTACCCGTGAAAAGCATGGTGATGGACATTGTGGTAGCAGATGTCCCTCCTAAGTTTGGCATGCCGTTGTCCAGAGGATGGATTAAGAGACTAGGCGGGACAATACACAATGATTTATCTTATGCCACTGTCCCAGCCTTTGGAGGAGAAATAAGGAGATCATACAGAGAAGCACAACTAGCCTACATCATCAGTGATGAGAAGAATCCTTCCAATCATCCCATTTATGCTGTAGACACTGATTTTGGAGCATGTATTCTCCAAATTGAAGAATCCGAGAAGGCCTTATTGCAGCTAAATAAACCAGTGAATCAGGATGAGGGAGAGCAAGGAAGTCAGGTTTGAGAGATTTTCTTTGATGGAGCATGTTCCAGGGAGACTGCAGGAGTAGGGGTAGTGCTGATATCCCCAAAACAAGAAAGCACACATCTGTCTTTTAAGATGGCTTTCCAAGTCACAAACAATGTAGCAGAGTATGAGGCTTTGATATTGGGCCTTAACGCAGCTAAAGACAGAGGAATCAAGAACATAGAGGTGTTTGGAGATGCTGATCTTATTATTCAGCAAGTGAACATAACTTTTCAAGAAAAACACCCAAGGCTGAAAGCATATAGAGATGAGGTATGGAGACTTAAAGATTCTTTTGATTATTTTTGTATCTCATACATTCTCAGAGTTAAAAATTAGCTTGTTGATTCCCTCACTGTGTCTGCTAGCATGTTTATCCCTCCCATGCCTCCCAAACTAGTTTATGAAGTCCAGATGAAATACAGACCATCCTTGCTTGATAATGTCCAGCGCTGGAAAGTTTTTGAAGATGATGATGAAGTGAATAGGTTTCTGCAAGTCGTTGATGAGTTCTCTGAAATGAAAATTGACCAAGAGAATGAAGCCTTGGAAGGAAGCCCCAAATCCCAACTGAAAAGCAAAATGGTAAAGATAGCATTGTCCAACTGCCCAACAACTATATACTTAAAGGCCTAGTTCCTTTAGAAAAGTTATTCGACCAAAATGAGGTGCCTTATAAGGCTGCCCAAAAATAAGACCAATCTACAGTTTGTAAGCATAATATAGGGATTCCAGATCATCCAAGATATATAAATCTGTCCACCCATTTATCTGCTGCCCAAAGTTCTGAATACTGCAATTTGATGAAGCAATTTGCTGATGTCTTTGCCTAGGAATATAGTGACCTGAAAGTTTATGACAAAAATATCATCCAGCATAAAATCCTTTTAGAGAAAGACACCATCCCTTTTAAGTAGAAGCTGAGGTCTATATATCCCTTGCTACTCCCTCTGATTGAAAAATAAATCAAGAAGTTACTGGCTGCCAAAATCATATTCCCTCTCAGATGTTCAAAGTGGTTAGCCAACCTAGTAGTGGTGAGGAAGAAAAGTGGAGAAATCAGAATCTGTGTTGATTTCAGAAACTTAAAGAAATTCTCTAAGAAAGATAATTATCCTCTACCCAAGATGGAGCATCTGCTACAGAAGGTCTCAAGAGCCAAAGTGATGTCTTTCCTGGATGGATTTTCACGGTATAACCAGGTTGCTGTACATCCAGATGACCAAGAGAAGACTGCATTCACCACTCCTTTGGGCACTTTTATGTATTCCAAGATGCCTTTTGGACTAATGAATGCTGGAGCTACCTTTCAGAGAGCTATGGATATAGCATTTATCGGAGAGAAGGATAAGTTTGTACTTATCTACCTAGATGATATAAGAGTGTACTCCAACAGCCATCATGACCATTTGTAGCATTTGAAGAAAGTGTTCCTGAAGTGCAGAAGGTTTGGGATTTGAGTTAATCCTAAAAAGTCACAGTTTTCTTTAGAAGAAGGCAAGTTGTTAGGACATGTTGTTTCTGCTGTAGGTGTCTGAGTTGACCCAGAAAGAGTAAGATAAATACAGACCTTGTCTGTCCCAAGATTAAAGAAAGACATCTAGTCCTTTCTGGGCGAAATAAATTTTGTGAGGAGGTTTATCCAAAATTTTGCAGAACTTGTGAAGCATATTACCTCCATGTTGAAAAATGGGTTAGAGATCAAATGGACTGATGCAGAAAGAAGATCCTTTGAGTCCATTAAGAAATCTATTATGGAAGCTCCTACTTTAAGGAGTCCATATTACAGCAAGGAGTTCCATATATTTTCATTTGCCCCTGATGACACCCTTGCAGAAGTTTTAATGTAAGCAGATGAGGAAGGTTCAGAGCATCCAGTGGCATTCTTAAGCAAAACCTTGAGGGATGTTGAGCTGAGGTATGATATCATTGAGAAACAAGCATATGCTCTCATAAAGTCTTTGAAAGCATTCAGAATTTACATTCTGCATTCCAAGATAATTGCATATGTACCCTCTGCTTCAATAAAAGATGTCCTAACACAACCTGATGTTGATGGAAGAAGGGCTAAATGGATTGCAAAGCTAATTGATTTAATATAGAATTGAAGCCCACCAAGCTTGTCAGGGGTCAGGGCCTTGCCAGACTAATGGCTAAAGAAAAATGTAGAATGCTGGACATAAATCTCATAAGCACAATTTTAGAGAATGGTTAGACAAAAGAAGAAACAACCGAACCAGGGAAAAATCAGTCATTAGCAGAAAATCTAGCTTCCTGTGATTGGTACTCTGTAATAGCTCAATTTTTGCTGAAACTAGAAGTTCCCCCAGGCCTTAGTCTAGGCCAGGTCAGGACTGTTAAGCTCAAGGCAGCTAGATACTGCATTCATGAAAATCAGCTCTATGGAGGGACCCATCTAGAATGCTTTTGAGGTGTCTGAACAAAGAACAATCCATGAAAGTGATGCAACAGTTTTATTCCAGCATGTGTGGAGGGCATCATTATTGGAAAACTACAGCTCACAAGATCCTCAGAGCTGGGTACTATTGGCCCACCTTGTTTGTTGATGTTCTTTCATTTGTTAAATCATATGACAGGTGCCAAAGGTTTGAAGGGAAACAACAATTGAGGTCCCTGCCCCTAAAACCCATACATGTTAATGGCCCTTTCCAGTAGTGGGGCTTGGATTTCATTGGAGAAATCAATCCACATTCCAGTGGCCAGCACAGATGGATCTTAGTAGCCATTGATTACTTCACTAAGTGGATTGAAGAAATCCCTTCCAAAAACGTTGATCATCAGGTGGTCATGAGGTTCTTGACAGAGAATATCTTCACCAGATTTGGGTGTCCACATAAAATAATCACAGATAATGCAACAGCCTTCAGGGAAAAATAATTGGTGGAAATGTGTGACTCAATGGGCATTAAGCTGGCTCATTCCACCTCATATTACCCTCAAGGCAATGGTCTAGAAGAATCTTCCAACAAAATCCTGATAAGGATAATAAAAAAGTTGCTGGAAGAAAACAAGAAGAATTGGGATTCTAAGCTCAAATATGCATTGTGGGCTGACAGAATGACCACCAAGAAATCCACAAGGAGCTCTCCATTCAAGTTGGTATATGACACTGAGGTTGTATTCCCAATTCAGGTAACCCTCCCTGTGGCAAAGTTCTTGCAAGAAGAGCAGAACGAGGAAGAAGACATGGCAAAGAGGATCACTAATTTAGCAGAGGTGTATTAGGTCAGAGAACAGCTGGTTGAGAAGTCTACAACACATCAAAAGAAGGTCAAGGAAGCTTTTGACAGGAGGACAAAAATAGATAATTTTCAGGTTGGAGACTTGGTTTTTAAGTGGGATGCACTGAAAGAGAAGAAAGGCAACCATGGGAAGTTTGATGCTTTATGTACAGGGCCTTCTATCATTTCTCAGATCCAAGGCAACAATACCTTCATGCTGCAAAGTATGGAAGAGGAAACAGTTGTTGGTGGCCCAGTTAATGGGTGTTTTCTGAAAGTTTATGTTGTTTGAGGTCTTTGGCCTTAAATTTGTAAATATGTTATTTTATCAGTTTAGTGTAGGCTCAGTTAGACTCCATGCCCAATGGAATAATAGGGAATTTTGCTAATCTGATTTTCATAGGAAAGGCATTGGTCTGCAAGTTCTTGAGACCTCACAGGGAGGATCTCATCCCCAGAAGGAGCCAGTGTTAGCTCTGCTATATAACATCAATGTTCTAAAGGTTGGAAGCAAACTTGGCCCTTGGTCGCGCTCGAAGAAGGCTTTAAATGGTTGCCCTCCCCTTCTCCTTTACTTCTCTCACCCTCCCGCCATCTCCATTTCTCATGCTTTTTGGTTAAAAATCATATAAAGCACCCTCGCTCTTAAGCCCCGAGCGCTAAAACCTATACCCCATATAACTGCGCGCCTTCACAAACTCCCACTACCGTGACCTCAACCGTTGCTCTCCGCCACCCCCGATCCAACGTTTCCCTGTCACATCCAATGAAATCCGCATGATTTAAACCCCACCGTCTGATCATCTCTGACGCAATCGGACGACATCCGCTTCCCCCGCAACCACAACGTAGCGGCACGTTAACGCATGATGGAGGGCAGTTTTCGTCCTTTCCCCGCCGCCACACGTCACCGTCTGAGTGGTATTGCATGCCCTTGTACCCTTACTGCCCAACCCCCAACGTTGGTGCGATAAATACCGCCTACCGCCGAAACTGCTATTCCCGCCCGTTAACTCCCGCCCGTCTCCTCTGCCCGATGACCGTTGGATCTATCCACTTGAGATCCAATGGCCCACGTTCATTCCGCCTTGCTTTCCCAATAGTCCCCACCGAGCGATCTCCACCGTCTATTCGCTTGATCCGATGGCCGATTTCCCTCCTCCATCTTGCTCATAGATTCACCATGCAATCCACTTGCCCTGACCATTTCTTGCACCCGAATGACGAAGATGACCATCTACCAGTACCTGGTGGATTCCCTCCTCAATAATCGCATTCAACAAACAGCATCCCTGAGAAGAAGGACAAGGCTCGGGTAGAAACTTACATTTAACAAGAATGGCATTTTATCTTATACGACACTCCAGCCACCTCAGAGGACAACAAAGCATCCGAGGAGATCAATTCATCTGCTACAGCAAGCAATTGCACTCAGAAGCTCCATCAAGTAGTTAAAGTGGTTGGTGGTCAATTATGACCCCTCCATACCTAGAATGGCCGAGTGCCTTTGTAATGAAACTCTATATATACCCAGAAACAAGATGTAATGACAATGCTGACGATGTTCCTTCAGTGGAAATCACTCATCCAGATCTGGATGGAATCTACGAGTTGTTCACAGGTAATTGCCTCATCTATCATTTCAAAGGGCTATGGCCGCGCACAAAAAACCTGTAGGTTTTAACCCCGTACAGAAATTACCTGCATCCGAATTTTGAAACACGGAAAAATAAACAATGTGAGAGCATAACACATAAAACACATATACACAAAGATTTTCCTACTGGATCCCAAAACTGGGACTACCAACTTGATTTTTCATTACTTTCCTTTCAATGTTATAATACATATTTATACATGCTGAAGCATCTAATACCATGGACTAAAAACCATCGCGTCCAATACCATGGAACGAAAAACCATTGCGTCCAAAAAAACATGTGAAAAAATCATGCACAAAACCATAGGCGGGTCCGCCCAACCTAACATAGGGTCCAAAATCAAAATTTTGCAGGGCGCTGCCCCATACCCCATAAAGTGGAGTTACGGGTACCCATCAAACCCCCTATTAACTACATGGAAAGAATATAACACAACCTAACATTCTCCCACTTCTTGTTTTCTTTCCACATGGGGCCACAAGAGAGCTGTGTCATTTTTCCAGCCCTGAAACACCCATTGTGTCTCTACACCAGGAGAACTTCTCAGAGCTCACAGATTTTGTCAATGCATCTGCAGTATTCTTCAAAGTACCCACCTTTACCAGCGACACCTTTTTTTCTTCTATCATATCCCTCACAAAGTGATACTGAACATCAATGTGCTTTGTCTTTGCATGATATGCAGGGTTCTTTGCCAAGAAAATTGCACTTTGGCTATCACAGTCTATCCTTATAGCTTCCTATACTAACCCCATACTTGAACACAATCTCTGCAACCAAACTGCTTCCTTGCTTTCATGAGTGGCTGCCATGTATTCTGCCTCTATAGTTGATAGTGCCACTACAAATTGTTTCGTACTCATCCAACTAATTGCACCTCCAAATAGGTTAAACACATACCCACTTGTAGATCTTCTCTGATCCAGATCTCCAGCCTATTCTGCATCAACAAAGCTATGAATATCCAACACTATGTCCAATCCTGGTCTTCCTTGGTAGCACAAACCATAATCACTAGTGCCACGCAAATACCTGAAAACCCGCTTCACTGTTGTCCAATGCTCCTTTCCTGGTTTTGACATAAACCTGCTCAATACTCCCACTACATGTATAATGTCTGGTCTAGTACATACCATTGCATACATCAGGCTATCGACTACACTTGCATATGGAACATGGGACATATCCTTTTCCTCTTCTTGTGTCTTGGGACATTGTTTAACAAATAACTTTACACCTACAGGAATAGGAACCTTCACCAGTTTACTATCCTGCATATTAAACCTCTGCAATTTTGTCTCGACATACTTCCTCTGGTTTGACCAGAGCTTCCTCTTTTCCCGATCTCTTTTAATTTCCATGCCCAAAATATAGTTTGAGCACCAAGATCTTTGATGTTGAATTTGGAGGACAATTGGGTCTTCAAATCCTGGATAATTTCTTTGTCATTTCCAACTAGCAACATATCATCCACATACAAGACCAGATAAATAACACGGTCACCAATTAATTTAAAATACACACAATGATCTGCTTTGCTTCTGGTGAAGCCAAGTCCCCGTATAAATGTATCAAATTTTTGATACCACATCCTTGGTGACTGTTTTAACCCATATAGAGACTTCTTTAACTTGCATACCAGTTCTTTCTTACCCTTCACCACAAAGCCTTCAGGTTGTTTCATGTAGATCTCCTCTTCTAGATCCCCGTGAAGAAATGTTGTCTTCACATCCATCTGTTTTACCTCAAAATCAAAAGCAGCAGCAACAAATAAAAGTAGTCTAATAGAGGTTACCTTGGCAACATGAGAAAAAATATCACCAAAATCAATTCCCGGCACCTGGGAATAACCTTTTTCTACCAACCGAGCTTTGTATTTCTCCACTTTTCCTTCTGCATGTCTTCTTTCTGAACACCCATTTGCTGCCAATGGGTTTCCTTCCAGCCAACAACTCCACCAAATCCCAAGCCTCATTTTTGTGCAAAGATGCCATTTCATCAACCATGGTCTCGTTCCAGAGTTTTCCATCCTTTGAACCCACTACTTCCTTCACAGTTCTGGGATCATCATCAGTAATAGACAAAAAAAAATTTGAGCAGAAAGCAGATGGACTATACCTTGCTGGCTGTCTTCTTTCTCGAACTGATCTTCTTACACCCAGAGTTTGTCACTCTTCATCTTTTGGTTCCTCCTCTGCTGTAGAGTTTGATTCTTCCTCCTTTAGCTCAAACTCTATCTTCTTAGGTTCCTTTGGTTGGACTTCTTGTTTAATAACATGTGTCACCTCTTTGAACACCACATCTCGGCTGTACACAACCTTCCTTGTTACTGGGTTCCAAAGCTTATAACCCTTCAAACCATCCTTATACCCAATAAAGATGCACTTTTCAGATTTACTATCCAACTTGGTTCGTTTCTCCTTTGGAACATGTACATATGCATCACATCGAAATACCCTTATATGCGAAAGAGAGGGTTTCTTACCAGTCCATACCTCTTGTGGAGTCTTATCCTCCAACGCTGATGAAGGTGATTTGTTGACCAAGTAACATGCAATATCCACCACCTCTACCCAAAATTCTTGTCCTAACCCGGCACCACTGAGCATGCTTCTTGTCTTTTCCATCAACGTCTTATTCATTCTTTCTGCAACTCCATTTTGCTGAGGTGTATATGGAGTAGTCTTCTGCCGTGCTATACCACATTTCTTACAGAATTCTTCAAATTCCTTACTACAAAACTCTCCACCATTATCTGTCCTCAGCACCTTTGTCTTTTTCTCTGTCTTATTTTCCATCAGAGCCTTGAATTCTTTATACCTGTCAAAGACTTCAGATTTCTTCTTAAGGAAATATATCCATGTATTCCTTGAGAAGTCATCTATAAATGATACATAGTACACAGACTTACCTAGTGATGGAACCTTCACAGGTCCAAACACATCACTGTGCACAAGCTCTAATATCTGTTTCACCCTCTTACTTCCAGAGGGGAAACTCACCCGATTCTGCTTCCCATATACACAATTTTCACAGAAATCAAAATATAGAGAGCTATTACTCATACCTTCTACCATACCTTTATCATGAAGTATTCGAAGGCCCTTCTCTCCAATATGTCCAAGCCTTTGATGCCACAGCATGGTCCTCTCTCTAGAGACGACTAGATATTCTACTCCACTTTCAAGAACCACATAATTGTTGCACCAATCAACAACAATGCTACCTTGCAGCTTGTATAGAGTTCCAGTCCGAACTCCCTGCATCAATACCAGTACTTCCCGAACAATCTTGTAGGTATCCTTCTCGAACATTGTTTTTACACTTGCATCATCCAGCTTGCTTACAGAAATCAGATTTCTGGCCAATGTAGGAATATGTAGAGCACCCGGAAGTGTTCTAACCCTTCCACCTTGCAACTTCAGCTTTACTTTTCCGCGACCAATGATTCTAGCCTTCCTGTCATCCCCCAAGAAGACATCACCACCATCATATTTCTCATACTCGCAGAACCATTCTCTATGGGGAGTGAAATGAAAGGATGCACCTAAGTCAATCAACCATGCCTCATGATCTACATGTGTACTTGAAGAAGCCAAGTACACATCCCCACCTTCATCTGAGGTGGTTTTCACCTCTGTAGAAGGAGCATCATCAAATCCCTTTCCTTTATCAGGAGCTTTAGATTTACAGTCCCTTTTGAAGTGCCCTTCCTTTCCACATTTTCAGGTAACCACCTTTGCAGGTTTTCCTAGAGATTTAGATCTCCCACTCGATGACTTATTTTTGTTTCTGTTCTGGGACCGTCCTCGTACAGACAAGGCATCACCATTCTAGCTCTCCATATTTTTCTGTCTCATCTCCTCTGTCAGCAAGGATAAGACTATTTCATCAAAATGCAAGGCAATTGCATTGCTACCTATTGCAATAACCAAACTATCCCACAAATCTAGTAGAGAACACAACAAACTGATGAACTTATCTTCATCTGAAATTTTAATATTAACAGATGCTAACTGACTTACTACAGCATTAAATGCATTCAAATGCTCTGTCACCGAGTCTCCATCTTTCATCCTCAGGTTATACAGCCTTTTCCGTAGGAACTGTTTATTCACCAGAGACTTAGATTGGTACAAAGTCCCTAACTTGTCCCACAAAGCCTTTGCCGTAGCTTCCCCTGATATATTCAACAATACTGAATCTGAGACACACAATCGTATTGTGCTCTTTGCCTTCCGATCCAACTTCTTCCATTCTTCATTAGTCACTCCCGTTGGTTTACTACCTGGATCTACCACGATCCACTGATCTTTATCCACCAACAGATCCTCCATCTTGAGTTTCCACAACTCAAAACTCTGACCATTAAATTTATCGATCTCTATCTTTCCACCACTCGCCATCTTCTTTCACCACCAGAATCAATTTCGCAAATCTCCCACTGAACAGGGTCTACCACAAGCCCGAGCGAAACCTCTCAGCAACAAAGGCGTCCCCTTGAAGCCAAAAATAGCTCTGATACCAAATGTAGGTTTTAACCCCGTACAAAAATTACCTGCATACGAATTCTAAAACACAGAAAAATAAACAATGCAAGAGCATAACACATAAAAGACATATACACAAAGATTTTCCCACTGTATCCAAAAACCAGGACTACCAGCTTGATTTTTCATTATTTTCCTTTCAATGTTATAATACATATTTATACATGCCAAAGCATCCAATACCATGGACCGAAAAACCATCGCGTCCAAAAAAACATGTGCAAAAATCATGCACAAAACCATAGGTGGGTTCGCCCAACCTAACATAGTGTCCAAAATCAAAATTTCACCCCTCAAACCTACTGTTAACTACATGGAAAGAATATAACACAACCCAACAAAACCTTTACCAATGGATCCACTCAACTTGCACTAAGGCATGCGAGGTCCTCTTCTATTCCATTATTGTCATTACTGAGGAGAATATGGGTTATCATAATGCTCTTTCCAAGGTGCCCTGGTTTTGGGGAAAAGTTGGGCCTACTTGACCCCTTGGTTCCTAGGTTTTGACCTCTCCAAAGTTGTGATCACAAGCTACGTATTTGGGTTAGACTCTCGAATTTTTCTGCCCATCTATAGAATTCTTCAGTGTTTTTGGGTTTTGGAAACACCTAGGGTCATTTTCTGAAAGAAGATCCCTCGCGAGGCCAGCGTGGAATCTTCACCTATGGCAGGATTTGTTTAGAACTCGACATCAAAAAAGAATTTCTTAACAAAATTAACTTTAAAATAGGTGATTTTCACTAGACCCAACAACTTGACTATGAGAACACTACTTCTCGGTGTCGACTTTTCCATCAAACAAGTCATCTCCAGAACTATTGTTCTAAAAAACTAGTGAAACAAGAGCCCAGATCTAAAGCATGGAAGCCATGTAGCCTGCCTCCTCAAAAAGAAGAGGATTCCTCTTCCTTGAATTAGGAAGATCTAATGACCACATGCTCCCATCGAACGAGGCCCGAAATTTCGATTTTTAAAAGTCTTGTGAAGGAGGTCAAAAGATCCAAGTTTTTTCAGCTATAAGAGAGGAACTCAACATCAACATCCTCAGACTCTGACAAGGATGCTTCCTTAGATTGTCAGAACAACCTTAAACTAGCTTTGGTAGCCACACCTTCAGAAGGTTGGACCAAAATAGTAAAGAAGAAAGGAAAGAAAGGACACATTGGTGATCAATGGCAAGTTGCGTGATTCCATTGGTTTTATTTTTCAATTTTTTGTATGTGTTCTCTACTTTGTTTGATGGTCATCCTTAGGCCAATTATTTCCATGGCCATCTTCAAGCCGGTTCTATCATATGGTCATCATATGCTATCAATTAAAACTTTTTATATTAATAGAAATATTTTTGTAGTACTTAAAAAAACAAAAGTTATACATAATTATACCAAATAATTAGCTAGTTCGACATTAAAAGTGATCATAGTAAAATATTATGCCAAATAATTAGCTAGTTCAACATTAAAAATGAGCATAGTAAAATATGTTCAATTTCTTTTAAATAATATAACACATATATTTCTATGTTGAAATCTATTTTATGGTGAAACCAAAATACAAACAAGAAACACAAAATTATATTAACAAAAAAATATTTTTATATTAAAAAAAAAAATTAATAGAGACACATAATACATATGAACAAAAATGAAAGGCAAAGAATCGTTCTAAAATAAAAACCATCATAAAAAAAAATTTGCTTCATCAGTGGTAATGGCCATTGATTTTTTTTTTTTTTTAACCACATGGTGAATCGGTAACTGCCAGGCCTAACCTATGGGAGACCAAGGATCAAACCTCATAGCTGCCACTATAACACCAAGAGCATAACCAACCACCTGCAAGTCGGGTATACTAAGTTCAATGGCGATTGAATTTTTTACTCCGACTGCAATACTCCAAAATAGGATATTGGGTTTTAATTAATTTTCGAAAGAAATTTGACAGGGCGCGGTGAAACAACTGGATATGAAAGCACTCTGGCCACAAAATAATCTCTGGCAATGGTTTTAAAATCAAGGGATTTAACGATGAGAATTCTTTTGGTAATTTTTTGAGGTTGACTTTATCTTCAAAGAGCGTAAAATGACCAATCACAATGCATTATAGGTGCTTCAACGTCCTTATCGAGTTTGAAATGTTCTCGAGAGGACCCTCAACCTCAAATTCCCAAAACTATAATGGTACCTGCAAAAAAGTGTGCAGGTGTTTCAACTGTTTAAAATGCCATCAAAAGCTCCTGAGAACATATTGGAGACCCTAGGTACAATATCAATAGAAAATATACACAGCCTTCAAGTCAACATATCCTAATTTACCTGGAATTCCTTTTTCCCATAATGTTTCTAATAAAACTGATTTTTCAAAATCTTTTACTTTATCATCCAAGGTTTAGGGTGATTTTTTCCCCTATTTTAAAACCTATTCACCTCATCGATCAGCTTGCTTTCATCATTGGTTATTCAAAATAAAATAGAGAGAACCAATGCAAAAATAATTTTATGTATATATCATGTAACAAAAATTACTACAACCGAGAGGGGAGTTTGAATACTCACCGGTTAAAGGGACTAATGGAAAAAATAAGTCTGTGTACATATATCATGTAACATAAAGTACTGCAAAACCGAGAGGGGGGTTTGAATTCTCACCCGTTACACGCTTCCAGCTCAAAACTTACCATGTCTGCAACACTAGAAAGAGAAAATCTCCAGCTTTCAATAGTGTTGGAGTCGTATCGCAACTTACTTTCTTGAGATTGAGTTTGAGGCTCATACTTCCTCTTATTTTTCAATTTCTGTAGGGCATGAGCATACTTGAACAAACCCTTTTTCTTTCCCTAGCATCCACCGAATTTCACAAGGCTTCAGGTAGTAAAAAATAGAAATAATGGGGTCGTTTGACTTCCACATCATTACATGCTCCTTTACTCACCAAGTTGACTCCGGATATGTTGAAGAGAAAACAACATGGTAGGATACTCCGCATATGCTGAAGAGAAAATAACAACATGGTAGGAGGGAAAACGAACAGGGAATTTAATTTGTGAAGCCATACTTCTTGCCATGAGAAGTTTGGGTTGATTAGAAATACTCTCAATCGATGTGAAAGAAGCACCAGTAAATATGGTTGGCCAAATTTTTCTTTACATCTGAACCACAATGGTTTATGAAAATAGCGGAAGAGGATTCAGGGATTGCCGATAGGAAAATACAAACTAGATAATAAGAAGAATTTTTTATCCCATTGAAGAAGGTTGTGAGGGAGGAGGATTACTCAGGAAAAACTAGATATTCAGGGAAATGTTGCAATGAAAAATCTTGTCTGCAAATATATTTATAGACATTAAACCATTGAACGATCTAAATTCCTACCAGTTAATAATGTAAACCAATTTCTTGGACTCTCCATCATGTTCAACGTGGCACTAGAATCAAGACCACCCTACCTCTTTGTGAATGGGATCAAGTGAATAGAGTGTGATGTACAACTGTGTTGGAAATAATACTGAGAGGGGGGGGGGGGTGAATCAGTATTATTAGATCAATAAAACTTTTTCAATTTCATACTCAGAAACATATACGCTACTTCAGTTAAGTGAACCAGCGTGTACACGCTACTGTGTCTAAAGCAACCAGCGTATAACCAGAAATCTTATGATTCAGTTAGTTTATCTTCAGTAAATGCATCAGAACATTATTAACCATATTAAAAGTAAACAGGTGCAGTATAACAGAACAGATCATCACACAAAAGCCACACACATGAACACCATGATATAAGGTGGAAACCCAATGTGGGTGAAAACCACCTGCTGCAAGTCGTCTCTATCTTTCTTTAATAAGGAACTTCAGTTTACAATCTTTTGTACTGGTGCAGCCTTATACCAGTACGCAGGCCACAACCTGCAGAAGGCTACAACCTTCTCTCGTTTTCCAGACTCTCCTGGAAGGGAGCTCCAACCCCCTTTGCTCTTGTACTAGCTAAGATACTAGTATGTAGGTGCTGGCCTACAATCTTCTTTCCTTCAGGAACCACTTTTCATACATTTTCAGACTGGGTATTCCTGAAGCACAACATTACAATCTGAAGACCACAATTCATCAATTTTCATAACATATCATACTAGCATCATCAATCTTTGAATCACTGAACCACTGAAACCCTGTCAACACCCAGTCACCAGAACACAGAGCAGACTACAGAACTTCTGCAACAACAGTCAGACCCAACTGCAACCCCAAAAATAAAGCTTCAAAAGATATACGCTACTTCAATGAAACCAACTCGCGTATACACGCGCTTTTACCAAAGACAACCTGCGTACAGATCTAAAAAATAATTTCTCATAACTTGCAGCTGTACCAGACATCAGTCATACCCAGAACATAACATTGCGTCAGTATGCAGATCTAAAAATATGCGTAATCAACCATATGCCGATAGTTCATTTCAAACCATTTGATCCCGATCTATCCTTAGATCTAGTCTTCCATCAATCGGTGTGATCTCTCCTTAGCTTAGATCAAGCAACCTAGAACCTGCATACTAGATCTCTTTGTTTATCAGATATTCAAGACTTTTTCAGTACAATTTCCTAATGATCTTCTTCTCCTTATATAGTCTTAGGCCCTTCACAATACCATGGTCCAAAACCATAGTAACACAATACCATCAACTTCAAAACTAGGGATCAACACGTCTGTCGAGATACCTTGGTCAAAAACATAGGCTCAAGTACCGAGGACTAACTACCATGGACCAAAGGCAAGCTTCTCGACATGTACGCTCTTTTCTGTTCATGAAACTGCGTGTATACGCGACTTCGCATATAGCGAGCCTGCGTATCCGCGACTTAGTATATAGCGTACCAACGTGTATACGCAACTTGGGCTTAATGAACCTGCGTATATGAAATTTCTCTTCATTCTTGTTGTCTGGACTGAGATCTGTCATCAAAGAGAGTTGCCATCAAGGACAACACCTATACCGTAGCGCCATACCTGTGCTAAAATGCCAACAATCTCCCCCTTTGGACTTGATGGCAACCCCAAGATCCTTAGAATCATTCTCCCCCTTTGTCATCAAGGGAAAAGGGCTGTGCTCCCCCTGAGAACATGCTGATATCTCTGCTCTGCTGTGCTGAACATGCTCCCCCTGACTGTAGGCAAGATCTGCAAAAGATGTTCTTCAAAAAGAACCAAGACTTATACATCATAAAGGACCTTCCTATCACCAAAAGACTCAATACATACATCCATACTCCCAACCAATAGGGGATACATCACAAATTTACATATAACAACCAATTACATTACATCATTCATCCCAGGCATAGTGGGGAAACCAACATAGGCCGTTACATGACCTTGACATCATAAAAGAGATATCACAAAAGAGATACATGACATAGAGACGAAAAATCTAGACCAAGACTTATGAAAGTCACCAGCAATATCTGATAATCATCTTTTAGATCAGCAACCAAGATTTCCTTCTGTGCTCCTTCTCCTGAAACCAACAACAGTTGTGAACTAGAACCAAAAACATCTAAATGCCAACAATGCTTTATTAGACTTTAAGCTGCTCCCCCTGAAACTATGCCTGCTGCACCCCCTGAAACTGTGTCTGAAGGACTCTGGCATGCCCATCTCAGACCTTATCCAACCAGAGTCTGCCCTTGCTGTTCAGAACTCCATATACGCGACTTCACCTGCATAAATCAACGTATGTACGCGGATATCCCTTATACAACACGCGTACACCAACTTTTCTTTAGAACAGACAAGCTTCAACAGCAGGATGAAGCATCAACTACTCCCAGCTTTTGTCTGATATATTCAAAAGTCTCCCTGGGCAGTGGTTTTGTGAGAATATCAGCAACTTGTTCTTTAGAAGAAACATACTCCAACTTGACCTTTTGTTCAAGCACTTGTTCCCGGAGGAAGTGATACTTGATTGGTATGTGCTTGGTCTTTGAATGCATGACTGGATTCTTTGAAATGCTGATTGCACTTGTATTATCACATAAGATAGAAACAGGTGGAGTGCAAGTGCTTTGAAAATCCTGCAAGGTCTGCATCATCCAAAGAAGTTGTGTGCAACAAGATGTCGCAGCCACATATTCTGCTTCAGCTGTAGATAAAGCAATCGAACTCTGTTTCTTGCTGAACCAAGATACTAATCTGGAACCCATGAAAAATGCACCACCACTTGTGCTTTTCCTGTCATCCACACTTCCGGCCCAATCTGCATCTGTGTAAGCATGAAGAGTGAGATCTGTATCTCTAGGATACCATAAGCCATAGTTTTGAGTCCCTTGAAGATACTTGAAGATTCTTTTGACTGCCTGAAGATGAGTTTCCTTTGGGTTGGCTTGAAATCTTCCAACAATTCCTACTGCATGCATAATGTCTGGTCGGGTACCTGTCAAATAAAGCAAACTCCCAATCATGGATCTATAAGTTGGTTGATGAACTGCTGCTGATTCATCATTTGTACTGAGGCTGCATCCTGTAACCATGGGGGTACATACTGGCTTTGAATCTTCCATGCCATACTTCTTCAAGATCTGCTTGAGGTACTTGGTTTGAGACAAGAAAATTCCTCCTTCATTTTGTTGGATTTGCAATCCAAGAAAGTATGTCAATTCTCCAAGTAATGACATTTCAAATTCTTTCTGCATAACCAAGGCAAAGTTTTGACTCATAGCCTCTTCATTGCTGCCAAAGATAATATCATCTACATACACAACAAGTATTAGCAATTTGTTATTTTCAACTTTCATATAGAGATTGCTATCTGCTGATCCTTTTGAAAAACCTTGTTGGTGAAGATATTTGTCCAAACGATAGTACCAAGCCCTTGGAGCTTGTTTGAGACCATAGAGACCCTTTTTCAATCTGCATACAAGGTTTGGATCATTCCCAAGAATGAAGCCATCTGGCTGCTCAATATATACTTCTTCTTCTAAGTCTCCATTCAGAAAGGTTGATTTCACGTCCATTTGAAATACCTTGAAGTTTTGAAAGCTTGAGAGAGCAAGGAACATTCAGATGGCCTCAAGTCTTGCAACAGGAGCAAAGGTCTCTTCAAAATCTATTCCTTCTTGCTGCGCATACCCTTTACAAATAAGTCTGGCCTTGTTTCTAATTACTTCTCCATTTTCATTCAATTTATTTTTGAAGACCCATTTTGTCCCTATGACATTCTTATCTTTTGGTCTAGGAACCAATTCCCAAGTGTTGTTCTTTTCGATCTGCTCAAGTTCTTCATCCATTTCTTTGACCCAACATTCATCTTTGCATGCCTCTTTCACATTTTGTGGTTCAGTGGAAGAGAGTAATGCCAAATAGCTTGAAGCTTCTGCAATTGTTCTTCTTGTTTGTACTCCTACTTCTTTCTGCCCCACAATCTGAGATTCTGGATGATTCTTCTGAACATATCTGGACGGAGTCTTCTCTTCTATTCTTGTTTTCTCCTCTGGTTCTTCTTGACGTTCTTCTTCATCATTTTGTCTTTGAGGGTAGCCTTCATCTTCTTCGATGTCTTCATGATGAAATTGCCTAGGAATGTATCCCTTCTCGTCAACCACAACATCAATGCTGTCAACAATTCTGCCAAGTCTTTTATTGTAGCACTTGTATGCTTTGCTATGTGGAGAATAACCAAGAAGAATGCCTTCATCTGCTCTTGGTTCAAGTTTTCCAAGTTGCTCATCAGTATTCTTAATATAACATTTGCTCCCAAAGATTTTGAAGTGCTTCACCGAAGGAGTCTTACCACACCATAGCTCATGAGGAGTTTGAGTGCTGTTTACTCGGACATTTGTTTTGTTGAGAATAATAACCGCAGCATGTGCAGCTTCACCCCAGAAAGTTGCGAGAGTACCTGATTCATCAAGCATAGCACGAGCCATTTGTTGGACTGTTCTGTTCATTCTTTCCACAACTCCATTTTGCTGAGGAGTTCTAGCTGTAGAGAATTCTCTTCTTATCCCATGTTCTTCATAGAAATCGAAAAATTCATTCGAGGTAAACTCCCCACCTCTGTCAGATCTGAGGCACTTAATTTTGTGTCCTAATTCATTTTCAGCCAAGGCTTTGAAGGATTTGAATTTTTCGAATGCTTCATCTTTGTGCTTCATAAGTCCTAACCAGACAAACCTGGAGAAATCGTCAATGAATAATATCAAATATTCTTCTCCTCGAGGTGTTCTTTTTCTGAATGGACCACATGTATCTGTATGTACTAGCTCAAGAGGCATGCTAGCTGATCCTTCCTTCTCAGGAAAATTAGTTCTGGTTTGCTTTCCAAATTGACATGATTTGCATATGGTGTTGTCTGGAATTTTGATATCTGGAAGATCACGAACTGCCTGATATTTGCATGCTTTCCTTATTTGTGGAAATCTTAGATGCCCCAACCTCCGATGCCATAGCCAGTGTTCATCATCCTTGCTCAAATAGCATTGTTGTTGTCTTTCTTCAAATATGTATAGATTATTTGGAGTCCTTCTTCCTTTGATCACTGTTTCACCTGTATCAAGATCACGAACACAACATCCATTTGATCTAAATATTACCTCTGTTCCTTGATCGCACATCTGACTGACACTCAGAAGATTATGCTTCAATCCATCAACATACAAAACATTTCCAGCTTTGACCTTCTCTTTCAACGGAGCAACGCCTTTTCCTTTTATGGCTGCAGAGATATCGTTTCCAAAAGAAACTTTCTTTCCCTTTTCTAATGCGGTATATGATTCAAGTTTTTCTTTGTCCCCTGTCATATGCTTCGAACATCCGCTGTCAATGTACCATAGACTTTCTTGACCTTCTGCATAAAAGGCTATCCCACATCTTTCTGGTTGCGGTTCCTTTATTCTCCATGTTCTGACATTGGAGGTTTGTTCCTTCTGAGTTGTCTTCCAGAACCTGCTCCTGCATTCAGAGTCTTCATGACCAAAGTTATTACAAATAGAGCATTCAACTTCATTTTCAAGAACCTAAAAGTTGTTATAAGTCCTTTTCATGGTTCCAGTCATACTTCTTTGCTTTTGAGCTTCTCTAGTCATGATTGTCTTGTAGGCAACACATTGAGCTGCTTTGCGACCGAAGTTATGGCAAGAAAAACATTGGCCATTAAAGAAATTTCTGCGATAATCAGATCTATCATCCAACCGATTGTAGCTTCTATTGACATCCATTCTTGGGGAAAATTGGGAAGATTTTACCTGTGGCTGATTGTAGCTTCTGTTTGTCCTTAAGGCAGCTTGTCCCCGAATTTCTTGATAGTCTTTATTTGTTCTTGAGATAAACTGTCCCTGATTCACCTGATGACTTTTATTTGGTCTTTGCTCGCTCCTCCTTGCTGCATCAAGATAACTTTTAGAGGTAGAAGCTTGAGATGTTTCTCCATTATATCCCAGACCTGTCTTGATCAGAGGAGAACGCTGCACATTGATAATCTCATCCAAGGTTTCAGATCCTTTAACAAATTTAAGATTAATCGCTTTTGTTTTCTCAATCTCCTTTCTAAGACAAACAATCTCACATTCCAACTTTTCAAGATGTTTTTCCTTTTCCGCTAGTTGACATTGTAGAGAATCAATAATAGCACTTTTCTCTTCTAAGCAAACTTTGAGATTATTCATTTCTTCACAAAAGCCTTCTACATCTATAGCATCCATGTAGTCATCATCTTCAAAAGCCATTAAAAGTTTATATCTATTACCCTGTTCATCTTCGTCACTATTTGAAAGACCATCACTATCTTCACGAGTGCAATAGCTTTTCTTCTTTTCATTCTGTTTCTTGTTCCATTTAATAGGTTCCTTTCCCTTGTCATTCTTATCTTTGTGAGGACATTTGGCAGCATAATGACCTACTCTTCCACAAGCAAAGCATTTAAAAGGTAACTTACCTCTGAACCTTCCAGAACCCCTTTGAAGATTTCTGACAAAATTTGATTCTTCTTCTTCATCTTCTGGCACGTGACTTGCTTCATAATAATCTTCTTTGCCTGAAGCCTTGAAAGCAGCTTCTCTTCTGTCTGATGGACCTCCTTTTCTCATTTCATAAGCAGTTAGAATTCCGTGAAGCTGAGACATAGTAAGAATTCGTAGATTTTCCTTTTCTTCTATTGCAGACACTTTAGATTCAAATTTGGGGGATAATGATCTTAGAACCTTTTCAACCACAATAGCCTCTTTTATTTCTTCACCCAAGTTTTTCATGCAATTAACAATCTCATCTACCCTAAGGAAATAGTTAGCCACGCTTTCATCATTATACATTCTGAGAGTCTCATACTTAATCCTGAGAGTTTGAAGTTTAGCACGCTTTACCTGTTCGTCTCCTTCATAGCTCGTGACAATTTTGTCCCATATTTCTTTTGTGGATTTATAGTGCATTACCTTCATGAATTCCGATTGGGATATACATCCTAATAGAGTACTGACTGCTTTCGCATTTGTTTCATATTTCTTTTTCTCGGCTGAATCTGTAGGAGTAGCTGAAGGAAAAGTGTAGCCTGTCTCTACGATGTCCCAAACTTCTGTACCAAGAGATTGAAGATAGGCAGTAACTCTTACCTTCCAATAATTGAAGTTTGTCCCATCAAAAACCGATGGCCTGATTGATGCTTCTCTCTCGTAGTTGCTCATGATGAACGATCTACCTTCAAGCGATCAAGCTTCTCTGAAGGACCTGCTCTGATACCAATTGTTGGAAATAATACTGAGAGGGGGGGTGAATCAGTATTATCAGATCAATAAAACTTTTTCAATTTCATACTCAGAAACATATACGCTACTTCAGTTAAGTGAACCAGCGTGTACACGCTACTGTGTCTAAAGCAACCAGCATATAACCATAAATCTTATGATTCAGTTAGTTTATCTTCAGTAAATGCATAAAAACATTATTAACCATATTAAAAGTAAACAGGTGCAGTATAACAGAACAGATCATCACACAAAAGCCACACACATGAACACCATGATATAAGGTGGAAACCCAATGTGGGTGAAAACCACCTGCTGCAAGTCGTCTCTATCTTTCTTTAATAAGGAACTTCAGTTTACAATCTTTTGTACTGGTGCAGCCTTATACCAGTACGCAGGCCACAACCTACAAAAGGCTACAACATTCTCTCGTTTTCGAGACTCTCCTGGAAGGGAGCTCCAACCCCCTTTGCTCTTGTACTAGCTAAGATACTAGTACGTAGGTGCTGGCCTACAATCTTCTTTCCTTCAGGAACCACTTTTCATACATTTTCAGACTGGATATTCCTGAAGCACAACATTACAATCTGAAGACCATAATTCATCAATTTTCATAACAGATCATACTAGCATCATCAATCTTTGAATCACTGAACCACTGAAACCCTGTCAACACCCAGTCACCAGAACACAGAGCAGACTACAGAACTTCTGCAACAACAGTCAGACCCAACTGCAACCCCAAAAATTAAGCTTCAAAAGATATACGCTACTTCAATGAAACCAACCCGCGTATACACGCGCTTTTACCAAAGACAACCTACGTACAGATCTAAAAAATAATTTCTCATAACTTGCAGCTGTACCAGACATCAGTCATACCCAGAACATAACATTGCGTCAGTATGCAGATCTAAAAATATGCGTAATCAACCATATGCCGATAGTTCATTTCAAACCATTTGATCCCGATCTATCCTTAGATCTAGTCTTCCATCAATCGGTGTGATCTCTCCTTAGCTTAGATCAAGCAACCCAGAACCTGCATACTAGATCTCTTTGTTTATCAGATATTCAAGAATTTTTCAGTACAATTTCCTAATGATCTTCTTCTCCTTATATAGTCTTAGGCCCTTCACAATACCACGGTCCAAAACCATAGTAACACAATACCATCAACTTCAAAACTAGGGATCAACACGTCTGTCGAGATACCTTGGTCAAAAACATAGGCTCAAGTACCGAGGACTAACTACCACGGACCAAAGGGAAGCTTCTTGACATGTACGCTCTTTTCTGTTCATGAAACTGCGTGTATACACGACTTCATATATAGCGAGCTTGCGTATCCGCGACTTAGTATATAGCGTACCAACGTGTATGCGCAACTTGGGCTTAATGAACCTGCGTATATGAAATTTCTCTTCATTCTTGTAGTCTGGACTGAGATTGTCATCAAAGAGAGTTGCCATCAAGGACAACACCTGTACCGTAGCGCCACACCTGTGCTAAAATGCCAACAAACTGTACACCATCAAAGAAAATGACAAGACCTACCCCTAGAAGAGTCTTCACAATTTTTTTGAGAGAGGAGAAACTTGTAAAGAAATTGAGGAAAGCAACTTCCTTGTTGAGGATTTTTGAGCTTCATAACTCAAATAATTCTCTCCAAGTGTCTAAGATTCGTCTACTGTATTCAATCTCTACCGCCAACAATCAATAATAGGAGATTTTTCCATATATTATTGATGTGTTTGCTCCATTTGAGCATTGTTTTGTTTATGTACCTATTTATTTAGTTTATGTTTATGTATGCATTGTTTCCACTATTTACAATGTTGTGTTAATTTAAGTTTGTCCACTAACAACACCAATTTTTACTTTGATCATTTGCAAGGAACAATCCACTGCTAAGGGGGTTTATTTTGGTACACTTGTGCTCCAAAAACACTACAACAACAGGGACAACCACGATCCGTTATAGATAGGAGGAAAGGATAAAAGGGGCATATGGTAGCAGGTCTCGTGGAGGGCATAGGTTGGACAAGGATGACACAGTCAGAGGTGGCAAATGAATGGATACACTTGACATGAGGGGTAGTGGTTATGGATTCTATTCTAGTTCTGGAATAGAAAGACAATATGTTTATCACCATTATCATCCTTATAGGAGGAGTGAGAACAAGTACTTTTCGGATGAGTTCAAGAAAGCCAAACTTCCTACCTTTGATGGAGAATTGAAGAAACCAGGAGATGTAGAAGCATGGCTACTTGGGATGAGGAAGTTATTCGAGCTACATGATTATACAGAGAATAAGAAGGCCAAGATAGTTATTTTTAGTCTCCAAGGAAAAGCGAACATGTAGTGGGAAGATGTGAAGTGTTTCAAAGGTATCAAAACAAAGGAGTTAAGTTGGCATGAATTCAAGATACTTTTCAGAAATAAGTACTTGTGAGATAGATACTAAGATGGAAAGGCTTAGGAGTTCTATGAATTGAAAATGGGGTCTATGACAAATGAAGAGTATACAACCTATGTTTTTGGACCTATTGAGATATGTTCCATATATTAAAGATGAGAACATGAAGGTTCAAAGACTTATTAGTGGATTTCCATAGATTCTAACGATCAAATTGATTATAATGGACCTCTGACATTGAAAAAAAATTCATTGGGAAGTTGAAACATTGTTATGAGAATTTTAAGTGTAATTAGAATCGCACATGCAAAGGGTTAGATACTCAACAGCGTTTGTAAAAGAAGAAGCTCACAAAATGTGGGCCACTGAAAAGAAACAATTGAATAATTTGGGTTCCGTACTGAGCACTATTTTTTCCATCATCACGTATTCAACTTTTGACTTTTTGAAAGCCTTTGATGTCTCTCGATCTCTCATTATTTTCCATGTTTTTCTGGCTTTATGTACGGAGTTGCCATCATTTCCCGTTAATTTCACCTTCATATAACAACGAAAAGCTTTTACTTGGTCACAATGGTATTATTAACATGAATTATAACTTAACACCATTTACAAAGGATAAGATACTATACAAATGTTGTAATTGTAACCAAATGCTCAAAAGAGTTCGAACTGAAATGTCTGAGTGAGAGATGTTCGGTCACCGTGTTCTTCGTTTTCTGTCTTATAATTTATTTTTAATGAATAAATTTATCACAACAATCAAACGCATATGACATTTGACATTTCGAAATCATATATATAATTATTTATAATTTTTAATTAGTAGATAAATGTGTTTATTTTAAAATAGGATGTTTTGAATTTTATTTTAATTATCGGGGAAAGGTAGGGATTTAATTTCCCTAGAATATTTGAGAATATCAGTGGTATACACAAATCTGGTGAGATTTATTTTTAAAATAATTATGTATTTTTTCTTTTTTAATTAAATTTATTAATTACCCCGGATGTTGGTGATCTGTAAAGCATTAACCATGATGGGATGGAGGAAGGCGCAGCATGGAAGGCACCTCTCCAGCATGCTCGCCGGACAGAATATCAGGTGGGTGGATATGAACTCGCAGGTGGTCAACATTATGGTTGTTTGTTTGTTTGGTCTCGGCATTAAATCGCTGTCCAGTTACGCCTGCACTGGAGGATTTCTGCCTGCAACGATCTTGATTGCCATAGTAATGGCGGGTGAGAACCGAGGGGGTGGCACTCGTGTATTTAATAGCTTCAGCTTCAGCAACAGGCTACTGTGTTTCATTCTGCTTGGAACGATTCAGAGTTTTGATACAGATTGGGCTTGGGGGGGGTCATGCTCCGGTTGCTGTCTTCAGATTGCGCCTAAGGCAGGGCTCACGGTGCGTAATTTCCCCTCAGCTGTTGGCGGCATCCCCTGTGGTGTTCGTGGAATTCTCATTGCTCGTCGTGGAATTTCCACTGAAGGAGATTTCAACATTGTTGTTCGTGCTTTTCTGGCTGCTATGCCGAGACCCCGCCAGCGCATGCTCAGCTGCAAAGGCTCCGGCCGCGGCAACCCTTCGTGCCCTTCTGCTGGGTCTGGCTCCATGGGGCAAGCTCCTCCTCCTCTGGGAACAGAGAGCATTCTGAGACCAAGTCAATACCTGGACCCAAACTCTCCAAACTCCTCCAATTCGCCGTCCTTTGGCTCAACTATATTCTCATTCAATTGTTCTCTCAATCGCCCATAGATTACGGCTCATGTCTCTGTTCTCTTCTTAGAAGAAGCCCAAGATGAGGGCGAGCCTAGTGCCCCTATGCCTCACTCAGAGGAAGATCAAAATCTCAACTCTCCGAGGCCTTCTACTGATATGCAACATGGGACATCTCAGCCAGCCAGCGCCATCAACACAGTGCCAGTTGCTCATGCTCAGCCGGATAGGCAGGAACCGGAAGAGGGATGGTGCAGGATTGTGGAGGAGCCACCCGACGAGTAAACTTGTGTTTCAGCTGTTCATCAGTTTTTGAAGCCCAGTGGAAAGGAGGAAAGGTTCTTTCTGGCTCTGTTTTTCAAGCTTTCTCTATGTTCTTGTGTCGGGTCTATTGTCTAGTTTCTGTTGTGTCGGGACTATTGTCTAGTGTCTGTTGTTTGTATCTCTCTGATTCCCCTGCGCGGGATATCACGTTCAATTTCCCACTTTTGACTTAGTCATGCTCAAACGGCTTATCTCTCAGGCATGATGGCTTTCTTTGCTCAATCGATGTAACAATACTCTCTTTTTGTATATAATAGATTAATCATACTTAGCAAAAAAAAAATTAAATTTATTAATTAAAAACAAATCTCACATGAAAAGTGTCATATAGAGTTACAACAATGAAACGAATATGATATTTGATGTTTTGAGACCTCATATATATATATATATATATGAAAATATGATTATTTGAGTTTTACTTTAATTATCAATAATTATTGAGTAGATAGTCCGGATTTAATTTCCATGGAATATTTTAGAATATGCAATGGTATACACAAATTAAAGGTTGAGATTTATCTCTAAAATAGTTATTTCTTTTTCTCTTTTAGTTAAATTTATTATTTAAAAACAAATGTCATATGAATCAGTGTCATATGAAGTGAGTTACAACAATCAAACACATATGATATTTGATGTTTCAAAATCTCTCACACACAGATATATATATATATATATATAATTTTAATTAAGTAGATAAATGTGTTTGTTTTAAAAAAAGATTCTTTGAATTTTACTTTAGTTATCAATCATTATTAGGTGGATTCTAGGGATTTAATTTCCATGGAATATTTTAGAATATTCACTGGTATACACAAATCAAAGGTTGAGATTTATCTCTAACGTAGTTATGCCTTTTTTCAATTTTAATTAAATGTATTATTTAAAAACAAATGGCATGTGAACAAGTGTCATATTAAGTGAGCTATTGTTATTGGGGCATGTGGTATTTATAAGTCATAGTATTAACCCATGGTATTGTAACAAAGTCTATTTACAAATTAAGAATCTCCATAGTAAATTTGGGGTAAGTATCCATGGTTAAGAATTTTGTTCCATGTTATTTTAAATGTATATATGTCTAACTTATATGTTAATGTTTTTTATAATTAATGATGATGATGATGATTAACATCCACTAAGACAAATATGGTTTATGGGACGTTAAGAAGGCAAGGGATTAACTAAGGCTTTTTAACAATTTATTTCTATGATTTTGATATCACTGTAGTTTTGCTAACTTAACAAGTCAAGAAGATTGGTAGTGTGGAAAATGTTTTGAAAAGAAGAATGGATGTAAGGGTTGGAAAATACAAGAGAAAGTGGATTCTTTCGTCCCAAGCTATTTTGGAAATAGACCAATGCCTAGTTTCACTAAGAAGCTCATGAGAATTAGTTCTTATCTTTGCAATGTTTATTTTCTTCTTAGCACTAGTCATGATAGAAATATAATTTCTGTTGGTAAGAGTGGGGTTGATCACCTCCTTATAATACCTTAGTTTCATTTTTTCCTCTAACTCCTTATCATCCCAAAAAATTATACTTAAATTTAGAAGTAATAGTGTTTTTAATATTATTCTTATTCTCCAAGATGATCTCCTCCTTTATCCCCCAATTATCGAGTCAGGACTGGGCACCCTTATGTCAGCCTTGCTTGAGCCGAAGGTGGGGGTTTTGACTAGAGTTAGAAGAAATTTTGGTGAACCTCTTAGCTTCTATTTTGTAAAGCTTCTTCTTATACATCAGATACCTAAACATAGTCATCCTTTCAATAGAAGAAAGATGAGCTTCAATCAAGAGAATAAGGCAGGGAATATTTCCTTTGATCTTGAGGTTGTAAGTTATAAATTTCTTTGGAATAGCTCAATATTCCTCCACAATTCTCTAGATATAATGCAACACCAAACCTCACATCCATATAAAATAACATGGTGATGAGAGCCTTGAAGAGGAACTCTTTTTACTCCACACCCAAATTTGTTTCAACTTACAATTGTTTTAAAGTCTTAGTAAGATTTCTAGCCTAAATCATTTTCTCAATCTTATAGTTCCAGTCAAGCTGAGTAATGACTATACCAGGGAGCTTGGGCCCATCGCATTCTGCAACTTCTAAACATTATTTTAGCTTATCAATGTAAATTCCAAAAAGGGTAGGGGATAGGGGAGATCCTTGCTTAACTTTGATATTACATTTAATCTCCTCGGGCCAACCCTCGATGGTCTTGAGATTGGCAATAAAATTCTTGTATAACCTATTTACAATAACCTGTAGCTCAAGAGGAACCATTATCTCATTGAGTATTTTCCATAACTTCTCCTGATGAACTATGTCAGAAGCTTTTGTAAAGTTAATAAAACAATAGAAGATATCATTTTTACTATTCTGACAATCCTCAGAAATGGTCCTAAGAGTGCCAAGGTGGTCAATAGTTAAGTGATGTCTCCCAAAATCAACTTTCCCTTTAGCTCTTTTACCATGGATTTTAAGCTAGAGTCTAATCTTATTTTCCAAAATGAGCCCATACAATTTGGCTAAAATGTGGCTAATCATGATAGTCCTATAGTTAGAGGGAACATTTTTATCCCTATGTTTTTATCTTTAATCACTTTCCCGGTACACTTACAATCATTATCATACCAATGGTTTGAAGTTCTATTGTTCTTTTTATATGATACCTCGATAGAGAATTTTTTTTTTTCTCAGTAAGACTATGCTAGGTAATTATATTATGTACAAAATAACATTACATGCAGTGAAACTAGTTTCCCATGGCCATCTGTGGCACTGTGGGTTGGCAGCTGGCTTCAGCATTTAGATGTATCCAGGCTGCCTCAAAACTCATCAGAAAACGTCTTTTAACTTTGACAATGCCCTCGCAGGAGCTGTGACTCAAAATACTACCCTCGCAGGGGCGACCGTGGACATGTGCAAACGCCCAGAAAATACTTGCTAACTGAAACCAAAACAGAGAAAGACCTGCAGACAGACTACTAGACCCATATAAAAACATATATTTTATCCCAAGCATAGAAAGCGACCGAGACAGAAGACCTCAGAACAGGACCTGGACAAAAAGAAGGATGGTGGCGCCCATGTCTGCTACTCCTCTGGTTCCAATTCCTCTGGATCCATTTCCACGATCGGGACCCATCCATATTCTTTCGGAGGTTCTGCCCGTACTTCTCCCGCTCTGGACGTGGACGCCTCCTGCGTCTGAGTTTGGACGGGTGCCTTCCCAGTTGCGTCTCTCGCTTGTTCCTCAGCCTTGCCCACCTGGTCCTCGGAGGGCAATTCGCTGCTGCTCGACCCAGCATTGTCCTCCTCTGCATCTCTGATGAAGAGGACTGAAATGTGGGCACTGAGACTTCCCAAATTGAACACTGCGGTGCCAAATGCTGGAAGCTCTGGCCGTCCTTCACTTGGGTTGCTCGTATCCAAGAATTGAGTTGCTTGCAGGTGGGGAGTTCCTGCCCTTCTATAACAGTAGCAGCAGCAACAATGGTGGTGGGCATCCGCTGCTGGAGGGCGAGAGGAGCTTCCACGCCCAGATCCACGCCTGCACGGTTGCCGTTCTCTCGTTCTAGCCATGTTGGCAATGGGATTGGCTGCTCGAAACAGAGCTTCCAATGCAAGGTTCCAATTCTTAACACCTGCAGATGGTGCTTTGCTATCTCTCCCTTGCGATGCAGAAAATTCAGAGTCCTCAGCGTCTGCCTGGAGGCAGAGAATGTCCCGGCACGTCTGCGCAGCGAGCTTGTCTTGCTGAGAATGGCGTAACTCCACCCTTTCCCCCATCTTAAGTTCATCAGCTGGCTCTTGAAACTTGAGCGCCATGAATGCGCTCTGCCCTCACAGCCTACCTCCATTAATGTGATTAAGGCATTTGAACGGGAGCCCCTTCATTTATGCCTGCGGCGGCGTCC